>JAWMAG010000041.1:14197500-14205000 GCA_037013455.1 Ceratitis rosa
CCTAACGAACACCGAAGTTTCGACTACTGACTGTTGCCACCAGCAACACCACCATTACCACAAAATGTTGCCGCTACTTCAGTAGCCACTTTATTTTTATTGCCACCAACAACACTAACAACAACTATACAGCCACTCAGTTAGTAGCATTGCTGGCAAACTATTTTATATATATTTTTATTATATTTTTTGTATTTTATTTAGAATTTCGTCACCATCAAATTGGCAGCATTCCGGCGCTGGCGTTGTTGTTATTGGTAATGCAAGCGAAAATTCGTAAAAATCAAAGTGTGAAAAAATGCTAATTCAAGTTTTAGCGCACAAAAATAATACATTGTAATAAAAAAAAAAAACAAAAAAGTTTAAAATAAAAATTCAATAAAATAAAATGCAATCAAACACATGCCACTAATCAATCGGCGATGATGAAAATTGCAAAGCGTGAGCAATTGCGGCGGGTGTTATTTCTCACTTCACATTGCTTTTGGTAATTGGCAATTGTTGCACTTCCTTTTTTTTTTTGTTTTTTTTGCTTTTTGCTTTGCTTTACAACCACTTCATTGTCACTTCATTAAACGGCTTTGGCATTTCGTTTTGCTTTGTTTCCTTGATTAGTTACACCGAGCAGCGCTGCTGGCAGTTATTCGATGGTTTTAAGCAAAAAGTTCATAAATAGAAAAAAAATAGAAAAAAAAATAAAATAAAATAAAAATAAAAAAATAAAATGAATTTTGAAGGAATTTAAGCTGCATTGTTGTGTTTATTTCAAATGTCATTAGTGATAAAAAAAACTGTTTACAACAATAAAAAGGTTTTTGTAATGTAAGTGCTTAGAATTATTTCAATTCAATTAAATGAACCCTGCTTATTGCAGCAGTTTTCGTGCTGATGGCATTTCAAGATTGTTGATATTTTTTTAAATTTATTTAAATATATATTTTATGTGATTGAGAGAAGTTTTATAAGTAATTGAATTTAAAAAAAAAGTCGACTAAGAAAAATGATATCAAAATATATGTTTTGAGGTTATACAATGTTATACGTATGCAAATATATGAATCTGGTGTAACACCTTCAGAGCACTTAAGACCCTTTTTCAATACATGTAAAAGCTGTTTCAATCAAAATCTAATAAATGCGCTTCTTAGTTTAGTAGTTACAGCTCGAAAATCATTCTCTGTCAGTTCAAATGTGTCGCCTGATATGAGAGTTTTATTACGCTCCTAAGGGCGGTGTTCTGTCCAACTTTTTTGCTTCTTGATCTGCGCCTCGGTAGTCTCTGGCATCATAAAAGGGGCAGCAGTAGTTTACGACCGAATGGACAATTGCATTCCATGTTGCTGGCAACGTTTCTTTATCTTTTTCCCAGATACTGTCGGCTAACTCCTTGAGGATTTGTTTCCGGCTCTGTATTCTTGTGGCAATTACAGTCGTATGAGAAAAATTCAAGTAAATTCAGGTTGTTAACAATTTTTACGCCTTCAACACGAGCCGGTACTCCTTCGTCCAGCTGGTGGAAGGGGTGGCAGAGAATTCGGTAGATTGCTGCTATAATTGTCGCGCAGTGAAATAGCGGGAAAGGTCGGCGAGACAGTAGTTTACTTACGAACATTAATCATCACTATCCTGACCAGTGACCAAATATCATCGGCACAAGAGGTCAGTGAAGCGCACTTTGATGGGGGAGGGAGCATCGAAATGTAGGAGTTAAACAAAAGTGGGTTGGGTCGTTTCTGATTGTTTTTCATTCAATGCACTGCTCAAGCGCATTAGTTGCAGTCGATAACGTCTTGCACCTGATTTTAGCGGCTCATTGTGCACCACACTCGTGTGGTCTCACCTCTTATAGAGCATGACCTTTGAACCGTGAATATTGTTCTTTGGCGTTGACGTAGAATATGATGGAATGGATTCACCAGGCTTGACATAGAATTTTTTCCTCTTGATCTCCAATCACGTTTCGCTGCAAAAATCACTTTCCCTGTGGTCATTCAAGGAATGGTTCCGAAATAAAAAATTTCCGTTCGACATTTCTCGACTTCAACTCTTACGACACCTAATTTTCTTGCTTTTGATTTATTCAAAATTGCTTTAACCGAATGGAAATTGTGAGCTGAGTCACTTCTAATGATTCTATGAGTTTGGAGAGATCTAGATCCAATTTAGCCTGGGTTGGCTAGGACGCTCTTTTTCTTCGACTCTAAATTCACCACTTTTGAAGCTTCAAAACCACTTTCAGCATGACTTATCGATAGACGAAGTCTTTTTTCGAAATATCTTTAGAGAGCATGCTTTTAAGCTGTCCGTCTTGTGTTTTAAGCTAACATAGCTATTATCTTGTTGAATAGAATAGACTTACGCACGTATATATCATATCAGGTCTCTGGCACATAGAGAGAAACTTTGGTATAAATGAGTTTACTAGAAAAGTCTCTTAAAAAGTTGCAGGAACTAATGAAGAATACAGGTTCTCATCTCTTTCACGAGTCATCATCATTAGTTGTAAGTAGAATTTAAAAACTCGGAGCCACTTTTAAGGTTTGTCACTGGCAGGTAGCAGGTGACAAAGTAGTCAGCTAACTAAGAAGTGGATTATACAGCTGAATGGACTGAACAAATTTCCATGGCATCACGAAGAGTCTGTAAAGGCTTTACACAACCATAGTTCTCACATCGGCAGACTCCCCAACCCTTCAATATCGTAGAGAAATGTTTGAAGTTGTATTTCTAATGAAATTAGCCTTCCGAAATCGGTGGATTCAGCATACGTGTAGTCCGCACTGTCTCTAGTTTCGGTGCTCGCTCTATTGGATTTTTCATATATCCTCTGGGTCAACCACTCAGTCCTTTGGCGGACATATCCTCTGGTACTTCGTCAAACCTCTGAATAGAAAATGAAATTTTTATGAAATTCATACCATCCGTCTATAAAATATTAATAATCCATATAATTAATGCACATACTCTGCTTTATAGATAATTCTGAAAAATTATTTGGTTATCAAAATTAAAATAATTTATAAAAATATAAAAAAAAATAATTCAATAAAATTTTCAAAAGGAAATAAAATGCTTGCATTAAATTATTATTAAATTTATTTTATTTCAATTACTGAACCAACATCTTCACTAATCAATAACGTAGTTTTTCGCCATATTTCGCTTGCGTAAATGAGTCATAAAATTTCCAAAAATTAAATAAAAATTAACAATGCTATAATTTACCCGTAGCAGTTGGTAATATCATTTCATGTGGCAAATTAATTGCAAAAACTGAGTTTAGCCCCATTTTTCGGCACAGACAGCAGCCTGTGCTGCGACTGATTACTTTAAATGGTTTTAATTAACACACAACTTGTGGGTGGTGATTTAAACTGATATGACGGTGTTTTTTTTTTTGTTTTTTTTTTTCTCCCGCTAATGAGAAATTGAAACTTATTTTATGGCGCATCAACGGAGCAAACTGGTTTTTTTTTTTGAATATATTTTAAAAAAATATGAATTTTCAAATTTTAATTAATTTTTATATATTTATTTATTTAGTTTTATTTTTTATTTACCTATTATGATTACTTTTCAAACGAGTAATGCATTTTCCAACTATTTTTTTTCATTTTGACTTCAAAATTTTTCCACAAACATTTGCATACATAATTTAGTAATGTTTCACGTCTCACTAATAGTTTAATGATAAAATTTAATAACGGTTTTAGTTGGTTTAGCCAAGTAGTTAGTTAGTCAGTTAGTTAGTGAGCCACGCCATTAACCAGTCCGCCACTCAGTCTGCCAACCTGCTCATCTCCACACCGAAAATAAGCAATATTGTATTTGTTGACATTTCCGTCAGCTGCGGGCATCGTCATCTCTGCCAACGTCGCTGCGGTCGTCGACGTTTACGTTGTTGTTGAAATTAATTAAGCAACGTTGACCTGACAAGTTAACGCAGCCGCAGGCATGCAATTGATTTGCTATACCGTGCAATGGCCAAACACAGACACATACATGCACAGGCATACACACATACGTATACACAGCTGCCTTTATACATACAAGCGCATTATGACTACAGCAACCAACAACCGTCAAGCGAAAATAGCTGGTGGAGAAGTAGGAGGCACTGCTGCACAAGTGAGGTCAGGTGGCCTGCATGAAGAAGAACAGGTGAGTGGTGGTATGAGGCTGTTGCGCTGGTGTGCGCTGCGGTAAATGCGCATTTAGATAAATGCTTATACAAAATTATGCAAATAAATGCAAAAGCAAATAGAATGACACATACAGCACAGTGCAGCAGAAAAGTAGCAAAACAAATAGTGACAAGAAGTAGTTGATGAAGAAGAAGAAGAGGAACAAGCAATACTGCAACGTGTCTGCTCATCTAGCGCGGGCTGGCTGCTTAGTTGTCTACCGCAGTTAATGTATGTACACTCGTAAGTATAGAAATTAATATTCATTTAGAAAATAATCAACTAAAGAGTACACACTTGTTTGCCTTGCCTAGTTTGATGTTTTGTTTGGTTTTTATTTTCAGTTATGATAGTATTTCGTGCTTGTTCGAGCACCATTTTTACTAAGAAAATTTGCATTTTTTTCTTTTTTTTTTGTAATTCTACAGCCGCAACTAGTAACTGGGTTGTGATTTGGGGTATAAAAAATACCAGGGATATTTTAGGCTTCAGGACTTACTCATCGGTACACTCAGTACCGAGACAGTACACTCTTATTCGTTCTAATTCTCTGGCAAGATAGTCATAATATTCGAATGCTGTTTCTAAGGAATGCTCCCAGTTGATGAGTCCAAACCCCCAATTGGTGTGAATTTTCAGTCATTCAATAATTTTTTTCACGCTTGAAAGTAAAAGTAGTTCGAGTCGATGATTTACCGGCTGAGCTTTCAAACATAGTACAAGAGAAATATTTAAAAAATATCAAAATTTAAAAAATATCAAAATTTAAAAAAAATCAATATTTAGTTCATTGGAAGGATAACTAATTATTGGAATGCTGATCATTTGCTTTGTCAAATATCTAAAATTTTCTGGCATATAATATGAATGTTAAAACCTTATCAGTGTTGCTTTAGGTAAATTGAATAGAGCACCTAACCTTAGGTCTTATTTAATCTTTAATTTGTTTGGTGACAGCACAAAATAACTCTTTCCAACAGGTGGTCCTTTGGACTGTTTAGGCAATTGAAAAGTAAACTCTTCTCTCGACGAACAAAGACCAAACTCTACAAAACGCTTATCATTATCGTCCTGCTTTTCCATACGAAGGCATGGATTATGAAAATATCTGATGAAACCGCGTTGGGAGTTTTTGAGCGAAACGTTTTGTGTGAGATTTGTGGTCACAGCCTATGTAACGATGAGCTGTATGAAATAAAGGATGATATTAACATAGAGACAGCGGCTACACTAGCTAGGTTAGATTAGGTTCGCATGGATGAGAACACTTCAGCTTTGAATGTTCAACCGACCGTGAAAAATGCAGACCTTCAGTCTGTTGGAAACATCAAGTGCAGAGGCACCCGGCTATCCTTGACATTTCCTTGACATTTCCAATTGAAGCCAAACAGCGAAAGGAAGGAAAAATGGTGCGCTGTTATTAAGTCGGTCGGAGTTTGAAGGAGCCTCCAATAATAATTTCCAACTCAAGAAAATCATTTAATTAGAAAGCCGGATTTAGAAACTCGAAATGAAATCGGTCATTTTGTGATAGATGAACGACATGTATCTAATGTTCCAGATATGCGTACGCTTCAAGGATCCGACGTCAACTCGGACAATTATTTTGTCGAAACAAAGAACACCCCATAAAATTTGATTGTACTTTCTCTTACTCGTCATCGAAAATCTGTAACAGACAGTAATTAGGTTTTCTACTCAGCTCACAGTACTGCTCACCAAGACTACTCGGTAACATTTCGGTATATGTATGTGCCGCTGCCGAAAAAAACTGTACATAAAGAGAATAGTTGGTACTATCTATATCTTGACGGTGTGATCGTTCGCAACGCATTCCTTAGAGGTGATAACATTAAAATGAGACGCATTCACAGATAGAGAGGCTGAAGAGCTGACAGCCTGAGGAAGTGTTTGGAAATTTTATGAAAAGATGTAGTCATTAACCGAACGTTTCAAAACTGGGTCATATTCTTGTGGCCCGCGAGGAAGAATATTATATTATTATATTATTATTCTAAGGTTTTATTTCCTCCTTTCCCAGCGTCTCCGTTTGCCATGCCATTTCATCTGCATATAGCCAGAGAGATTTGTTCTTTGATTTGACTGTTTTTCTGTTCGATATTTTTTTACTTTTGCCTGCACTTTTATCCCCTTACCGAAATTCCAAAGTTATCTTGTATATACAAATCTTATGTCCGCATGGAAAAATCCAGTAAATTCCAAAAATCTCCAAAAGTTACCGACCGAATGACTTGAATTTTCATCAGATTGTATCTATGATTCCTGAGATGATTTTTTCCAAAAAAAAAAATTGGAAAGTGGACTGGGGACTGTCCTATTCAAAAAACTATTATGTTCCTCCGGATCTCTTGTTCTCCAAAAGTTAAAGGCCTGGAAAGGGGTTACGAAAAAAAATTTTCGGGAAATGGACCAGGGCTTGACCTATTCGAAAAAATCTTATTTATGGTTCGATTTAATTGAAATTCGGTACATACCATATATGTCTTTTTGCTGAGATTAACAGGAAGACTCTTCTTCTTTCCGGGAAGTGGACCAGGAGGGACTGATTTATTCAAACAATTTTTATTTATTGCTGGATTTACTTGAAATTCGGTACATAGGTGCCTTGTTGCTTAGATTAAAAGGGAGACCACACTTCTCTCCGGAAAGTGTACCTGGGAAGACTCTTTTTCTCTCCGAGATATGGAACGGGAACTGTCCTATTCAAAGAGTCGGACTATTCCTCTCTCATGATTATTTTTTAATACCTTCAATGAGTATATGCGACAGAGAAGCGTTAAGCTCGTTTTTGTCCTCAAGCAACTTTTGAGTCTTTGGAGATTTATGTGTGTAGTTTTTGGTGATATTTATGGTACGTACCTTAGTATTCCCCTCTTGGTAAAAGGCATGATGACTCTCTTGTTACCATTTTTATGGGGTTCTACTCTGTTTAACTATCTTTTAGCTAGTACTAATGCCCTCTGTATTATATCGTAGATGGCTTGAGAATTTATGATTTTGTCAGTTAGTAACTTAACAACTCATCGTCATCATCATAGTAGGCTTCAAAAGTTTCTGAATAATATTCTTCCTCCTGAACACCCTTGAAATCTCTTTTTTTCAAAGTAAGTGAACTTACCAGGGCCTTTGTCGAAACTTATTTACCTCAAGCTCCGCCTTGTGGATTTGAACTTTCAAAGAAGACTCTATTCAGCCTATTTATCTTATTTTTAAATGCTCCTTTTCTTGTTTTCTCACCTTTTGCAGGTCCAGACAGTGAATAAATCAATTATGAATTTATCTAATTTACGAAAGG
>JAWMAG010000041.1:14210000-14290000 GCA_037013455.1 Ceratitis rosa
GAAGGAGAGGGAAAGAGAGATAGATAGAGAGAGAGAGAGAGAGAGAGGAAGAGAGGGGAAGAGAGAGGGAAAGAGAGAGGGAAAGAAAGAGAGAGTTAGAGAGAGAGAGAAGGAAAGAGAGAGAGAGAGAGAGAGAGAAGGAAATAGAGAGAGAGAGAGAGATAGGGAAAGAGAGAGAGATTTAGAGTGAGGGAAAGAGAGTCACCCGTTGAAAGAATGAAGGTTTAAAACCGATTCTTCTGAGAAAAAGTGGAGGCTCCGCAGTACTCTCGCAAGCTTACACTGCGGATCAACCAAACCCTCAGCTCCTCAAAAGCTAAGACCAGTACTTCCAGCGCGGCTTTGCACAATTACATGGAGCAAAGCTCAACCAGCTGGGAATGAGTTTAGTGCACATCAGTTTCTATTACTTTGATTACTTTCTCAGAGACACATCCACAAGACAAGTCCCAAAGTAAACTTTCCGATGACTTCGCTGCAGTTACACTATCTTTCAGTTCTCAGTGACTGGCTCTTCTTTGTGGAGTAAAAATCCAGGTATTTTACTCTCTTCACTAGCAAGGAACTCTTACAAACAGCGGCTACTTTGGACTCAGTTGATAATAGGAAAGTCAGAAGGCTTCACTTCGAAGGAAGACCAAACTCTACAGGACCGTCATAATACCTCTCCTGTTGAAAGGTGCTAAGGCCTGAGAAAAAAATCCGATGAAACGGTCATTTAGGCCACGGCGAATACTGGAAACATTCGATGTAGTACGCGCAGGGGAAAGCGGAAGGAGATAAAGATGTCTACTGCGTTGGAAGAACCAGTTGGTGAGCGATCCGAGGTCATTTGGGGTTTCCAGGTACGGTATCTTATAGAATGGACGGACGCGCGTTGTATAAGAAAAGGAAAAAGCCACTGCTTCCAGTATTTTTTACGTGGTAGTCCACGTCCAAGCGCCTAATAGGTAGATCAAGTAATACATTGCCGAGAAACCGAAATTTTTCTTCGCCAATGAGAAGCTTATCGCAAACAACTCGCTCGGTAACTAAGCTTCTTCGACTTAAGTTGAGGGTATTATGGTTTTAAATATGTTTTAGGTTGGACATGTATCAAAATTCCTTTTAAATGCTCCTAACTAATAGCTCCAGTCGAGTTCTCTACTAAGTGTTAGTAAAATCTGATTTTAACCAAAAGAATTCTTCGGAAAACCCCATCGTTGCATGACCAACAGAGATACGCCAATATGCTGGACATAGTTATCTCGTTTACTGACTGAGCTTAAGGATAACTGACTTGACACTAATTCAGCTGGGTCTCAGCCGAGTTTAACTCCTCCCCTTACCTGACTTAATACTTTTTTTTTGTGATGGTGTAGGCGCGTATCGCCTGCAAGCTGGCAAACCAGACTGCTTGACTCGCTTTTCTAGTTACACGAAGTGGCAAATTTTCCACCAGTTTTCTCTCGCTCTTAAAGCAGCCAAACGCAATTTGCAATTTCCATATGTTTGTTATTAATTTTATAAGCAAACACACACACGTACACACAGACACATACTCGTATATAAATGAAATTTGCGAAATAATCGAGGTGAAAATTTGTTTCTAAAATGTTGCACATTCACGCCGCCTGCATTTGGTTGGTTGCAAGGCGACAACTGCCACATTTGCCACATTTATTGTATAGACTGTGTGTGTGTGTGTGTTTGGGTGTGTGTGTATGTGTTTTTTTCTACAATACATACAAACAGTGTTTAGAGATCAGATTGCCTATTGATTGGCGATTGTAACGATGAAAGCAAAATAAGAAAAACTTCAATAGCAAAAACAACAACAACAACTCTCTAATAATATTTGTTTTCTGGCATTGATGATGTGTTTTAATTTTTTTTTTTTGGCTGTTACAAATATCTCGCAGCGCTTGTGGCACATAAGAGAACTGTAGCAAGCGTCCATGGTTGGGGCTGGCTTGTGGGTGCCACATATTGTATTGGCGGAAAATCAAAGTCTCTTCTAAGCCAACGCGCATACGAATACACAGGTACATACATACAACACGCCGTAGGTGTTGCCGCATGTGAACATTTATTAGAGGTCAAACTTGCAACGTGCTTTAGGTCACTTTAATAATGCACTTGCGCCAATATATAATAAAAGGTGAAGCTAATAATCGAATGTGGCAACCAGCAAGAGTGGCTTGTTGTTGCAAAGAAAAAGGTAAATAAGAAAATTCAAAAAATAATAGAAACAAAGCGCTACAAATGCAAAGGCAGTGAGTGAGTGGATACAACTTTGTCTTGCCAAAACTTCATATGCACCACATGCTGCTTCTAGCTAACACCATGTGGGTGTTGTTGCACTATTTTCTATACGCTATCAACTTTTTACATAGATTTTATATTTTTTCAGATTTTTCCACAATTTTTTTTTTATTATTTTTAATATTTATTTTTTTAGTCTTTTTAATTTTTTTTATTTATTTTTTAATTCTTTCCATATTTTTTAATTTTTTTTTTTTAATTTCTTCTTTTTTTTATTTTTATCTAAATTTTTAAAACCTTTTGTCTTACTTTTTACCTTGCCATTCGCCTGCTCTCTAGCTAAAGCCTTCGCTGTTGCTATTTTTTTTTTTTCTTTTCTGTTTTCTTTGTCATTACACCTCCTTTTAAACCACCTTGACCATCCGTGTGCTCCTTACATACTTCTACATACTTATAAATATATATGTATGTACTGTAAACAAATGTAACTTAAATTCACAGCATGCGATCAGCACGATTCTCATAAGCTTCATTGTGTATTTGCCGTAATGTGTGTTGAGATTAAAAATGATTTTTTATGACGTTCGATAAGCAATTTGGTGTGCTACATGATGCACCACGTTGTTGTTGTTGTTGGTAAACAGTGCTATCTATGTGAATGAGGTGTGAAGGTTTTTATTTGTTTTTGGAAGAAAAAAAATCTGAATTTTTAGAAGAAAATCTTAAAGAGGTCGGAGATATTGCAATTCTTCTTTTTTAGATATACCATTTATGGTACATATAAGAAAGCTGAGACTATACAAAACTCGATTTTAGGGATGAAAGTCTCGATATTACCAAGGATTTGCCCAGCGAAATTTTTTTCTTGCGTTGTCTATAGTTCTTTTTCAGTCAATAAGGCTTACAGAAGGCTTCCAGGCAAAAAATACCTATCTATGTTACCCCTGAGATGCCAACACCATTGTCATTTGGACACGCTAAAAGCATTAAAATACTTCTCACTTAATCTTAAAGTGTCTTCAGTAACTTAATTACTGGCTTTTTCCTAAAAGGCTTTAGTTATTTAGACTTTCCTTATTTCTCATTAGCCAGGATTTTAAGAGACTAAATTCCGACTACGAACTACCTCAGGTAAATGTGCTGAATACTAAGCCACAAACTACAACACCCGAAAGCAAATAATTATCCAAAATCCAAAACCAACTTGTCGTGAGATGAAAATACCATCTTTGTACTTAGTGAAAATTTTCTAAAGTTAAATGTTGAGTTACCTTGTGATACTAAGGGGATAATTGAGTTATCATGCCATGTAGTTACTCTTCGGGGTAAGCACTTACTGTCGCAGTGTTTTACTCAAATCCTTTGCCCTTCAGTGACGCCACTCCAACATATTCGTCGAAGTCAAATGTTTGTCAAAATCCCCCTTACCATCGCAATGTCCTCCTATTACATAGAATGTCAACTATATGATTATTTTTCACACATTGTCGCAGCCTGTCTGCAATTAAATCCGTTAATGAGCAATTTGCATATAGGTAGAGACATACCAATGCATTTTTTATTCGAAAGAATCTACTTGGTTGTACCTTGCTTACAAAGCTCTTCTGTCGCGAGGACCATTTAGTATCCCTCAGACACATCGCCACATGGCTTGGTTATCCAGTCTTTAACCAGACTTACTCACGATCGAGGATGCGCGACGTGGATGCGGGAGAAGGAATTGAGTGTGAACCTGCAAATAAAACTACATATCCAGAAACAAACATATATATATATATATAATTGGCGCTTTGTAACCGCTGAAGCGATTTTCGGCCGAGCTCCTCCTCCAATTTGTGGTTTTGCGTCTTGACGTTTTTCCAACAAATGGAGGGACCTACAGTTTATACTAAGCCGCCTCCGAACGGCTGACGGGTTTTTGACGAGGAGCTTTATTTCATTTCCGAAATACACTCGGAGGGATGGACATTCCCTGCCGAGGGGCGACCGCAATTAGAAAATTTAGTTTAATTTTTAATTTAAATTAATTTTCCATAACTTTTGGATGTTGGTGGCACCGGGATATGAACCCGAGTCTTCCGAATGGCAGGACGCAATGCTAACCACTCGGCTACCGCGGCCGCCGAAAACATACAGCCCTCTAAATCCTAAAACCGTTTTACCCTTAAACAGTTCTCATCCATCTAGTGGATGAATATTTATTTTTTATTAAGCTTTAGAAATAATGGGGAATCAAGAACCAGGTATGACTATTGCAGTGTCACCTGTTGACCTAAACGGGGTATGGTCGCCAAAAGGGTGACAGCCCTTGGACGGGTAAAATTCGGGTCAACTGCGGTGCGTAAAACCGGCAGTCTTGAGAGTTACGTAGAACCAGCAATGTCGTCTGGCCAGGATATTAATGACCTCTGTTAGAAAGTGAACTGCTATATTGCCGACCTGTCCCACTTCTTCACTACAAGACAGCTTAAGATACAGCCGACTAAATCCTCGGCTACCCTCTTCCAGCTACCCTCACCAGCTGGACAAAGGAATACAGGCTCGAATTAGATGTGAAGGTCTGGGATAAAGGTAAAGAAACCTTGCTGGTAACCTATAAAACAATTGGCCGGCCGGTCGTGAACTACGCTGCACCGATCTGGGCTTCGGGGACGAACGAGGCGAAGGTGAAGAAGCTACAGGCCTGTCAGAATACTGCCGTCAGGATCAGGATTCCACCTGATGTCGCCGAAGCATCACTTGCAGACAAGCATTGAACGCCCTTCACCATGAGTCAGTCAGCACCTTCAAAGACTCCATTTCCGTGAATGGCGTGATCGGAGAAAAACCGCCACCTATCGCAGACAACGAGCTCGAGATGCCTCGAGAGACCTGCGTGACGCTAGTACATCTTAGGTCTGGATATGGTAGCAGGTTAAGCTCCTACCTATCCAGATTCGACCCCAACATACCCAACGTATGCCCTGCATGTGGAGAATCTCCGCACGACACTAACCATCTCTTCACATGCCCCTGTAAGCCGACACATCTAACCACGCTCTCCCACTGGTCCGATTCCGCCGATCCTGGACCTACCGTTCGATGATCTCGGTGACTCTTCCAATAGATTAATATATAGTTAGCTCCAAATTAGAAATTCCACTTACAAAAAAGCGACAGCTGAGATCCTAAGTATGTTAAAGGCCTTCCGGAACCGCTCGTATTCACTTTTGGCCGAAGAAGACCTCCCATTCTGCCACATAAATTGGCTTGCTCAGCTTTGTCTCTATTT
Source organism: Ceratitis rosa (assembly GCA_037013455.1). Classification (NCBI taxonomy): domain Eukaryota; kingdom Metazoa; phylum Arthropoda; class Insecta; order Diptera; family Tephritidae; genus Ceratitis; species Ceratitis rosa. Next base: position 14,215,516 of record JAWMAG010000041.1, read on the forward strand.
TCATCAAGGCCCATATTGTAGACTAAGCAAGCACCAGGTGAGCAGAGGAATTGTTTATGTTTCATCAACCCTTGTAAAGCGTCATAAGCATAAAGAGACCCGTGAAATGTCAGAGGGTGCCGGATCTGTTGAATATGATGACTAACCATCATCACTGTGTTATTTTTGACCGAAAAACTTGAAAACGCACCGCGTAGTGTTTTCGTCATTCTTCAATATATCCACGAAAATTCTATTCACTCTCTTCTTCTATATATTTCTTTCCCTCCAGTGAAAACCATGAAGGATGAAGAGCTTACATCAAACTCTTGCGCCAACAAAGTGAGGTGTGTAGTCAGCAATAGCGTCGAGACCATCAAACTATGCAATGTTTGAGTCGACTAATAACGCGATTTATACCGACCCAGCATTAAAATTTTCTAACGTTTAGCTACAGGGAAGAGGGTAAATACAGATGTTCTGGAAGAGGTGCGGTTTACTAGTATGTACTAGAGTTGAAGATTTTGTTCGAATATTTTCCTAGCAGCTTTCATCGCTCAGTGTTCGAAAATTTTGTAGCACGAGCTCGAACATTTCAAACTTTTTCGAGCATTTTGAACACAAATTTGGACTTTTTTTCTGAGAACTTCTTAATTTTAAACTGATTTATGCAAAGTGAAAAACTTATTGAGAAGTTAAAGAAATTTGATTTCAAATTGAAAATTGAAAAATTTCAAACAAACACTTGAGCGCTTGAGTGGCAAATGAGCCACTCGTATTGCTCGATACCCGGGTATCTAAAGCTCTACTATATACCGACCATCTACATATGAGTACGTAAGATGAAAATGATTTTAAAAATAAAAAAAAAAAAATTTTTTTATTAATTTTTTTTTTTTGCGTTGGAAAGATTTTTTTAATCATTTTTAATTTTGCTCATTGAAAAATATTTTTTTTTTCTAGACCAGCCTTTTAACTTTTATACCAATTAAAAAATCAAACTTTCGTATATCTAAAATAAAAATAATAAATAATTAGCAGAGATATAAAAAAACCTGTAACTAAAACAACTAAATAAGAGCAATAAAAAATTTTAAAAAAATAAGAAGAAGACTAAAATTACTTGCATTAAGTCCACCTTCAAATGCGTACTTGGCCAATAGTAATGCATGTTGCACATACGTACATACATATGTATATACATACACGTATATATGGCAGCCATTGCGGTAATGTAAAACTGCGATAGAAACTAGACGCTTATAAAAACACAATGAAAAAAAGTATAAAGCAACAACAAAGCAACAACAACAATATTAACATGAAAAGCACACCGTGCAAATGACAAGCGCCTTGTAACTAAGCATGTAGTAGGAGCAAAAAAGAAGAAGAAGAAGACAAGACAGCAAAAAAATCAACAAACCACACAAATCTGGCTTAAAACCGCTTTGATGCGATCGAAGTCACAAGTGGACTAACGGCGTACAAACATACAAATAAATATATGCAATTGCAGTTGCATATGCATACGTGCACATACAGACATATAATATAGATATATTGTACATACTAGCACAAGTTGGCAATGTTAGTTACAAATATTTCACTTAATTTGAAATCCACAGAGAGACGCCAACAACCGATCCGGCGCCAATAATCAAGCTCGTCAAACATCTAAGTTTGTATGTTATTAATACCGTACAATCCAATCGGTCCAATCCGCAACGAGCGTAGCGAACTGGTCAAGTCGGCGAACAGCCAACCAGATCAGCAAATGAGTCGCAACCCACCTAATGTGATTGTATAGTGTGTTAACCACACACATATACCTATCTACATGCATATGTATATACATACATATGTGCATATATCAGTCTATTGGCATGTATGTTTGCATGTTGTTGATTTATTTGATTTGAAACACATACCAATGCAACCTAAATACAGTCGGGTGTGTGTGTCTGATAAAGCACAAGTATACCGGTATATCGACCGCACTCGCTGTATGTGACGTTGTGTGCGCTTATTTTATTTTTGTTTTTTTTTTTTTTGTTTTTGCGTTATTCGATATTTTCTAATCCATTTGCTTTGATTGCCATTCGCCAAGTCCGTCCATATTGCGGTTTAGCGTAAATTGTTGTTATTTGTATTGTTGTTGTTGTTGTTGGTTTTTATTGCTCTATAGCTGCTAATATATGGCTGACATTTTCTGTTTTGCTTCAAGTCAATTTTTTTCCTTCTCCTCCTCCTCCTTCTATTACTCTAACTACTTCTGCTTTTCCGCCTCAGCCGTTGTTGCTACATTTTGCCTCATTTAACATAAATATTTTTTTTTATACTTTTTATTTATTAACAGCACGGCACAGGTTTTTGTGTTGCGTTAGTTTTATTTTCTGATTTTTTTTTTTGCCTTCTTGTGTTGCTTTACTGCTTTTTTTATTTATTTTTTTTAATTTATTTTTTTTTTTTTTTGCATGTTACGCTCACATTTCTCACCTGCGCTTGTTCGTTTGGTCGCATTGTGCGCTTCAAATATTTTGATTGACCAATAAACTTGCAGCTTGATTTCATGCATACATATAGGTATATGTACGAGTACATATAAGGAGAGCTACGTACACTAAGTGTCATATAGTCATATATAACGGTACACACATATATTACAAATATCCATTTTTTACATATATGAATCTCATTTGCAGTGGTTAGCTATAAATTAATGCAGATATAGTCACATATTTATATACATACATACACATACATATACGTCTGCAATGTAGGCTGGCGCGCTGGCGTGTCGTTCAACAGGTGTAGTGGTTGCTGCGTGCCGTTGCTGTCGCGACTCGCAGCATAGCAACAATTGATGCAAAACAGGCGAATATCTATTTTTCATTTTTCTTAATTTTTCTTTCGTACTTACACTACTCGCACTCGTATTAGAGCCAAGCTCACGTTGGTTACACTTCCAAAAGGCGGTCAGAGAGCTTTCCACTGCATTGGCTTGCCATTCTATATTATTTAAATTATAAACATATAAATTCGTATCTCTTCACGATGTAGTGACGAGGATTTTGAAGGGTTTTGCCCTTAAAGTGTGCATACTAGACGTTTTCTTACCCGAGACTGTCGCAACTGCGCACAAAAAAAATATGTCCTGGAACCTACTTAGTGGAACTCGTGAAATATGCCTTTGAAAACAGAGCAATCTACAGCTGAATTTGGAAGCACATCCATATATAGGCCAGCCAGAAGAAACACCTCATAATGTAGACTTCTCTCTCCCTTTCTTTGGTGTTTCACTGTTAGCACATTGCTCAAACTTATTTATCGGCAAGTTATTTACTTTAAATCCCCCTTTACATAGTAACCAGTGATTCTGGCCTTGATGTAAGTACTTCCAAGAAATGGTTTCTTGATTTGGTCTCTCCAGTGGCCAACAGTATAATTATATTTATGTGAAAATTCTTAGGGATATAAATACTCACGTTAAAGGTTCAAAAAATATACTACAAACCCATGGCCTAGATATCTATTTGGTATTAAGAAACTCAAAGAAAACATGTGCTTGTTTCGAGGCAGTCTTTTAAGTTCATCCTCAGTTAAACTTGTGGCGATCAAATAAGGAGAAGAAGAAGTTGCAGGTTTTCATACATCAAACTTTAGAAAATGTATAGGGACGAAAAAGTATGGAAATCTGTGGGTACAATTCAAAGAGGCTTAGATATGGCATTGGAGGGTATTCACGGATTTTTGGTTTTTTAGTTTTTACTTTATAAAAAATAAATTTTAACACCTTTTATTTGGTCATAAAAATGGTTTGATTTACTTTCAATAATTCGTTTATTTTGTATAGCGAATATGTCTTCAAAATACATTAAAACTAATGTGGAAAATGCTACAGGGATTTTATCTTTTAACTCCACATCGCTAAGGACTTAAAATTAAAATTATATATTAAATTTATCGCCATTTTCACATATCGATTTTTTTTTTGTAGCAACGATATGTCTTCTCTACAAGCTCTCAAGCGTGCAATACTTTTCGATATTAAAGAACAAACACAAGATAGTTATATGCAACAAAAAATCGTTTTTATTATTACAGCAGAAAATACAAAAAAATGAAACTATTTGGAAATAAACAAAAAAATTTTATATTTTACTGAAAAAAATTCAATTTTCGAACATTTGACAGAAAAGTTTTAGTATTAAATTACAATATATTCAAAAACAAAAATAAATTCTCATTAAAGAAATGTCTATGTTTTCATCAGTTACTATTATCCCCCCTTATAAGTAGTAAAATACTAGCTTCAGCATTTTTCTGAAGCTCAAAGCTCTTCTGAGCTTTTTCAGCGTTCCGGTTTTATCTCCTGACACATCTCAAAATGCCCTCTTTCATTGTTCTCTTCCCCTCTGGGAACAAGAATAAGTCAAAGGGGACGAATTGTGGTGAATACAGTGGCTAAATCACGATATTGGTTTCGATTTTGGCCAAAAAAATAATTAGTTATCATAGTTCGCCAAAACGGTGTATAACCTCTAGGTAATACTTTTTAACTGCCTCACCTTGTAGCAAACGAAGCAAACAGTGAGCAGAACTTTGATGGTATTTGATGGACTTCTTCGATATTGATGCTCCCGTGACTATTTCACTGTGACAGTTTTGGTTTTGGATTCCATATTTAAATGGTTCCAAATAAGTTTTTGTGCAACTCGACAATGTCCATGATTTTATCGACATTTTCGACAATTGGCCTTCCAGTGTGTGGTGCATCTTTGACATCGAAATTACCGGAATGAAATTGTTCATAGTTGACTGTAACAGTGTCAGGACTATTTATATTTTCAGCCGACTGGCTAGCGTTTTCGACCTTATAGTTGAAAAATTGTAAAATAAATTGTATTTTCTCTTTACTAGTGTCTATCTTTTACGCACGCTCAAACAAAACTGAATCAACCAATCATAAAACTGTATAAAAAGGTTTCTAGTACGAAATGTCATCTTTCTAACGCCATCTAGCGGAACCCAATCGAACTTATACAACGAGAGATACAGATAAATAACTCCATCTATTCATGAATTTCTTTTTACTACACCCTATATGTATATTCTCTTAAAATTTTAAGCAAATTCATTGAATGGTGAATGATGAGATATACTTAAGTTTAAAAAATATTTGTGTAATCTTCTTGTGAATATAAGAGAGAGGATGCTTAGAACCTGATAGAGGTAATGAATTTATTTTGGAAGAGGTTAGCGGGTAAGGAACTGATGATAATATGAAAGCTTTAGACTATATACCGTTTCCTCCTTTCCTTTTAATTTTTTTTACCTTTGGCAATAACCAGAAATCACAAGGTGCTATACTTGGAGAATATGGCGCTGGACGTATTTCTTCGATCTCAGAGATCGCAATGAAATTACTCGATATTTCAGCTGTGTGAGGTGGCGCATTGTCCTGATGTAAAAAGTAGTGCCGCAAATCCCCTTTCTTCCCGTTTTCCAACAAATTTTTGAAAATTCTTGGTAAGCACTCTTCAGTGTACCATTTCGCAGTTTCTGTCTGGCCCTTTTCCACTAGAACAGCAGCTATGATTTTAGATCGGGTGAAGTAAACTGACATCATTACTTTTGCTGCTGATTTTTGTTACTTGGATTTTATGGGTGGGTTTGCCTCTGTTGGACTCCATATCATAAACTGCTGTTTGGTTTCTTTAAAACCAAGATACGTCACCAGTATCGACTTTACTAATGTTGCCAGACCGACCATTTTCGAATTTGTTTAGGAAAAATTGAGCAAAATGCACTGCAGCTTCTTTTTGGGCTTCATTTAAAATTCGTGGTACCCATCGTGCAGATTTCTTCGTGCATCCCAGATGATTACTTAATATTCGCGGTACAACCATGGCATTCAAGTCGGATTCCTTAGAAATAATTTCATGTTTCAATCGTGGGTCTTCGTCAATTTTGGTCGTCGCCAGAGCTACAGTGACTTCATCAGTAGAAGATTTTGGTCGACTTTCTCGTGGCTTGTCTTCTACGGAAAAATGTCCGGTCTAGAATTTTCGGAACCACTTAGAAATAGTCTTTGAGATGGTGCAATCGTTCCATATGCAATTTGGTATTCACTGAATATTTGTTGGCTGTAAATTACGCCGAAACCCGAAGAGAATCACATTGCGAATTTCTGTTTACGTTGGTGATGGAATTTCATCTGACCTATCTTCAGCTAACTTGCGTTTTTTCGTCTCTAAAATTTGAAATGAAGGCTAATAGTGTAGTTTCAGAGGATTTGATAGTTTTAGATTTAAGAAAAACAAATTGAAAGTCACCAACTTTTTTACATAAAGAGGAATTATGAGGAATTATTTAATTCCCAATTCACTTCTACCAAATAGGAAAGTGGTTAGCTACTAATACTTACGATCGGGTCAGTTAAACTAAACAAAATTGTCTAGCTTAGAGTTGAGAGGTCTAAGTTGAATTCCATCAGGGGTTGTACAAATTTCAAAAATGGCGCCGAGGACGGCAAAATTATTAACACTGTTCTGATTTGATTTATGTATCTATGGGATGGGGAGTTTGATTTCTGAATCTTGAAAATCTTTTTTAAGTTATTTTTTTCCTATGCAAATACCGACGAGGCATAATTTTAGATGAAATCTCACTGCGATGGAAGAATGAATAAAAAAAGTACAATAAAATCAGGTACAAATTCCAGAAGAAATAGATATTTCTCATATATATAATTTGTTTATTAATGATTTTTTTTAAGCCTGAAAATATGTGTCTTTTCTTTTGAGAAAGTCAGGCAGCACGAGGTGAGAAAGCCATAACTGAGTACTAGGAAGCAGCAAGTGGTAAGCCACATCCTGAAAGGTAGACTTGAGAATTTTCAACCACGAGAAGTTGCCTCTGTGGAAGTTTCTCAAAGAAATTCGCTTAGCAAAAAACTTCTCATAGGTGACACCTAATCCCGGAAGATCCTAATTTCCCACTGTTGCTGCTAACTCTATGAAAATTCTATATTAACCCCCACTAACCCATGGTGAATGGCATTTTTCATGCATTTCAAAAGTAATAAGAAAATATTTCATGCGCTTGTAGGATACTTGGGGTACAACAATAGCAACAACAACAACAACAACAAGTCATAACTTATTGACAAATGAGTAAATGAGCAACTGAATATGCATAACACTGCATTGCATTGGTATGTAGGTAAATATGCAAATGAGTATATATGAATATGTATATATATATATGTAAATTTTCAATATATTATATATACATATGTATGTATGTACAAAGAGCAATGTGTAAGCGCAGTATGCTAAGTAATAACTTACTATAAATATGTAGCAAAAAATTACAAAAATGCGCTACAGGAACTTTGGAAGAAAAAATTAAAAAAAAAACAACAGACACAAGGCAAAACTGACTAAAAAAGAGACAAAAAAGACAGCTGAGCCGAGCGTTGGAAGAAAAAAATATTTACAATCCTCAAACAAAAAGCGTAAAAATGCCAATAAACAACGTTAAACACGAGAATGACCTCAGAAAAGTGGAGTGAATTGCGCGAATACTTTTTGAACTGATTTACATAAAGCAAACGACCGACCGATGGACCGATGCACCGATGGACCGATGAACTGATGAGCCATACGACCGAGCGAGCAATGAGTTCATGCGAACATACCAGCTGCAAGTGGACGCAAATGTGTGTTTGTATTTATATATATACAAATATCTGTCTGTCCGTCCGTCTGTGCCTAATATATGCAAGGTTACGTTGCCAATTCAGTCGACGCGCATATCTCAAGTGCACATACTCGTACATACTTATGTATAAAACTAAGTATTTATTTACATATACGAGTATCCCTCAGTATAACGCTGAAGTCTGCAAGTCTACGCTGGCTGACAGTTTAGTCATCATCCTTCCTATTGCTTGCCCTGCAGCCAACCGATTGCTGAGAGACTTCTTGACCACACTTTGCTGGCACTTCCAAATGCACAACACTGGCAGTTGCTCTTCTTTCTTTGCTTCTCTACTGCCACACTGACTGACCGATTGGCGTTCAGACTTGCCATACTAACTGTCAGTGAAACTGTCTGTTTGACAGACTACTGCAATTTTTATTTCTCTCAGCCGCCGCAAACTTGAGTGAAGTGTAGTTGCAGGTAAGTGAAAGAAAATATAAATAAAAACAAATCCAACAACAGTGGATGCTACTTCAGTAGCTGCTTCACTTACCAACGCCTGGCGGCTAAACTTAAACTAAGAACAGAAAAATCTAAGAAAAAGTGTTTGGTGTGTGAAGAAGGTATAAGAAATAATTTGAAAGACAAATGCGGAATTGATTTGTTGGCGGTGTTGTTCGCAGCTTCAGGGCGCAGAAAAGAACTGTATTCGGGAAAAGATTTATTTTTTTAATTTTCTTAGCTGAGCTGGAGCCCTTAGAATGTCTCTTATGAAGTCAGTAAAGGTCAGCTTGGCCACTACAAGTGCATGGTGGGAAAGATACCGAGAGCTGAAGAGGGAAGCACGACGGATTTGCAGACAAAAGCAGAAAAAACTCGAGGTGCGTGAGTATGAAGAGGTTGAGAAGGTTTCAAGACCGGAGAAAATTCTTATAGAAGCCAATGTCGCAATCGAGTGACTGATGCACAGAGTACTCTGAGTTTATAGAGTGAAAACTTCTCTAGTCAACTGAATGGCAAACAAAAAATGGTACAATAGGGCGTGGTTATCCGAACCACCAATCGATGTTGGTGAAACAGATCTTTCATATTCGGTCCGCTTAAAAATAACAAAGCAGCGAGGGTCGATAGATTACCGGCCGAGCTCTTCAAATACGTCGATGAAGAACTGATAAGGTGCTTGCATCAGCATCATTTAAAATATAGTCTGAGCCAATCCACACAAAGGTGGATACCACAGACTGTGCCAACTACCGTTAGAATGAAACGGAGTGTTTTCATTGATTGTGCACTCGGAATTCCAGTCTAAAGGTCAAATGGCAAATAAAAAATATTATTTCAATGTTATGCGGTGTTTAAGGAGTCAAAGTTGTCGAAGGAAGACTTAATTTGTGGAAAAAAACTCATGGCTCATGGATAAGCCTCCATCTCAAAAGCACCTTATATAGCTCTGGTAGACTTTTCTCTCCCTCCGGAACTTCAACTACCGTTTTTTAGTCTATAGAAGACATAAAAGAGACTTCGGCAGTAGAGAACTGAATTTGAGTCCAGAAAATGAGTTTAAAGACTGTTTTCATTACTATGTTATTCTTTAGCGAAAATGTATTGTTTGGGAGCGGATTTGTAAATGATGCAATAAATTTTAATAAAAAAATTATGTTTATGTTTTAGTGGCCAAAAGTGACAGCAACATTTCTGAGAGAATATAAAAAACTCCTTCCAAGAGAAAGATATCATAGGCAGTACTTAATCTAAGCCATATTCTCATTGTCTATTTCTTAACTACAGATTTTGACTCTGGTTAATTCTGTTGCGTTATTTAATTTTGTTTTATCCAAGTGTAGTAGTAAAGTTGTTTTACGTGACTTTCCAAGCTGACAAGGGCAAAATCAAGTATTTAAAAATGTTCACAGTCTTTTATGAAATAAGAATAATAATTTGAATAAATAACTATTTAATGAATGCACATATTTAAATTATACATGACTAGGACACACAATCGTCACAGAAGCTTCCAGTGGCTGAAACCACATATTGATGGTAAGAAGAAGATTAGAATCCATGTGATGATCGTTTCAGACACTCCATAAATTCGCGGTTTTTACGAGCAAAATGCGTTTGTAATTATGGCTGCTATTATTTCTACGGTCAATATGAAACATGGAAGATGGGTGTAGTCAGCACTAGAAGGTATATGGTATATACATACATACGTGTCTACGCCAGTAACGAAAAAGAAGAAGATATATACTTCTGTAACAGAAAATTCTGGCAATGGAAATATCGTTACGCTTAAGTATGATAGGTATATACATCTGTAGATGAATTTTTGGTCGGTTGTATGTATTCTATTGATGTGAACAAAAAGCTCCAGAGAATTTTATGTAATAAACTTTCAGCGCAAATTTTATTTGAAAAAAAAAATATTCTTGAAGATAGAGTTGGAAACATGAAGATATCACTGTTTTAATTTTGAATACCTTTTTCAACGAAATTAATATTTAACATCCCTCGGAATGCTTTTCTTAATTAACTGAACTTCCTCCGCTTTAACCACTCGATTTATGCTAGGAATCTTGTATATTGAGTTGAAAATTTGCCAGTAAAAAATTTCTTAAGAAGAGTGTGAATAATGTATTCCTATCCAATTAGCTTTTCTCAGATATAAAGCTCTCTTAATTAAGCTTTTCCTTGGCACACTTCATTCCTAGTGTAGCTGAATGCTCTCACTATTAGTGATATAAGAAAAGGAAGAAGCGAAGTTAATCAAATTGTTCAGGATAAAAGTAGACTTAAGAAGATCCAGATAGCTGATCCAGATAACTTGTTCATCTGAAAACCTTGCTCTAACATTTCTCTAACCAACATAGAGCATATGGAAATATCTGAGGAATAGACGAAGATATCCATTATGTGTTTTGTGAAAGATAATTTCCTGAAAGTGAAGACTACTTCACGGTAAAGCGTAGGAAAGTTGTTTACAGGAAGTAGTATTATTTACGTCCTCTCAAGATGAAATGAGCCGATGTTTGAAACATTTTATTTTCCAAGAACTTTAAAAGCAATTTTACTTTGTAAGAGAGGTCGACCGAGCTTTGCAGCTCGTATTAACATTTTAAGATATCACATGATGAGGAATCTCCTTGTCTGAAACATCGTATACTATCAAAAGTATCCGAGAGGTCCTTCCCGATCCTGATAAAGCTTTTGGATTTGCTTAATGTCAGTTTACACAGATGTATAAGTTTTGCGAGCATGCCAAATTTAGACATAGCGGCGTAAAGGTGCTGTCGAAGGCTGCTTTAAAATTGACGAAGATGTGGTTTGTGTTCCTATTTTCACGGGTATTTTCCAAGATTTATCACAAGGTGAATATCTGGGCAATGGTTGATTTACCGTACCTAAAGCCGCACTGAAAAGATCAAATCAGCGCTTGGGTCTTTCACAAAATACATTCGATAGAATCTCATGTGCGATATTGAGGAGGTTTATATAGTACAATATTTTCGTTACTGGCTCAGTTGGTAGACACCACTCCGCAACTTATTGACTGGTCTGCATGCCAAGCTCCTAAATTCATTTCCCAGGTTTTTCAGGGTCCATTTAGCATATCTTCTATACTATTCTGTGCTACTCAATACAAATTTAGTAGATATATGTCTTAGAAAAATTATTATTACTTCCTCTATCATGTGCTCATTTCACATGATAATCCCTTAGAAATAAGCAAATTGTTCCTATATTAAATTTTATTTTCATTTATATAACTATGAAAATTCCAAAGCTTCTTCGAGGTACCGTATAAATGAAACATTAAAATTTCACTTTAAACAAAAATTGTTGAGTAATTGAAAGTTTATATGCTTCAAAGGAAACTTTTCTCACTTGGCAAATTTGATTAAAACAAAACACTTAAACTGTTCTCACTAAAACTAAAACTTGTCTCACTAAAACTAAAACTGTTCTCACCAAAACTGAAACTGTTTTCACTAAAACTGAGATTGTTCTCACTAAAACTGAGACTGTTTTCACTAAAACTGAAACTGTTCTCACTAAAACTGAGACTGTTCTCACTAAAACTGAGACTGTTCTCACTAAAACTGAGACTGTTCTAACTAAAACCGAGACTGTTCTAACTAAAACTGAGATTGTTCTCACTAAAACTGAGATTGTTCTCACTAAAACTAAAAATGTTCTTACCAAAACTAAAACTTTTCTCACTAAAACTGAAATTGTTCTCACTAAAACTGAAATTGTTCTCACTAAAACTGAAACTGTTCTCACTAAAACCGAAACTGTTCTCACTAAAACAGAAACTGATTTTACTAAAACAGAAACTGATTTTACTAAAACCGAGACTGTTCTCACTAAAACTGAGACTTTTCACACTACAACTGAGACTGTTCTCACCACAAGTGAGACTGTTCTCACTAAAACTGAGACGGTTCTCACAAAAACTGAGACGGTTCTCACTAAAACTGAGACTGTTCTCATTAAAACTGAGACTGTTCTCACTAAAACTGAGACTGTTCTCACTAAAACTGAGACTGTTCTCACTAAAACGAAAACTGTTCTCACTAAAAATAATATTTTACAATCTTATATTTTCAAATATTATTACAGTATGGAAACATGTAAATATAAGCCATGGTAAAAAAAAACTGTTCTCATACTAAAAGTTGATATGTACCCAGCTCATTACGCGGAGTTCTTGATACATACTAAAATATATATATATATATATACTCGTTTGAGCCAAAGTTTAAAAAGTGAACAAGTATGTCTTCAAGTTATTTTTCTCCATCGAAAAATTATTTATTTTTTTCTATACTCCTCAACTTATTCTTCATTATTTATTTTCGTCCTTTGCTATCTATGCTTAACCCAACTTGTCAGCATATTTTTCACTGCGCAATTTTTTTATGACAGGTTAGAGGGCGCAATGCTTTGATTTCAACGCTTAAAATGCGTTGCAGTTGAGAATCGTAGTTGCGTCTTTGACTACTACTTGAAGCATATATCACATATGTATGTACGTGTATGTATATGTCTGCATATTGGCGTTTTACGCTTATTACAACTTCAGTTTGTCAGCACTACTATTTTCAGTAAGCTACTACTACTGCTGCTGCTGCTGGTAGTGCTAGTAGGTATAGTGAAATGATTTACTTTTGCCTTTTTAAGAGGCGATGAAACCTCGCCGCAGTCATTCAAAACAGCTGTGTCTTCGGTTATTATTCTCCACTAGATTTAGTACTTACAAGTGCTTTATATTTTTTTATATTTTTTATTTATGTATTTCTTTGTTCTCGATATTTTTTATGGCCATCTCCTGCCACCGTTGTGTACTCGACCAGGTTAAACAATTTTCGTTCGTGGCGCAGCAAAGTGAATTTTTATGACTACAACGAACGCCCAGTTCAGCGCAAAAGTCGACTTGTCGAGCAATACTACCTGTTGCTTACGTAACTAACTGCATATATACAGTACGTATGTATATGTTTTTACATAGAATAATGTTTACGTTTGAGTTGAGAAGGTACTACTCACTGCTGCTGCTGCTCCCAGCTTCTGGACACTGTTGTGCCTCTCTCCGCATCACTGAAGCTGTTTGTGTGTGTGTGTGTGTTTGTAGTGGAGAAACGTAATTAAATTTAATGCATTTCAAATTTGATGCATTTTTTAAATAAATTTTACTATTCTAGTAAAAGGTATAGTGAGTATACTCATATACATGTTGGCATTCATTTCTCATTCAAATTAGTTGACTGAAAAAAATGAAGTTCTAAAATACTTATTTAAAGCGGAAAATTAGCAAAGCCAAAAAGCGAAAATTTGTAGCAGTGCAGTGGGCAGCGAGCCATTTGGAAAATTTGGAATGCTTCACAAAGTAAAATTGGTTTGGAACAAGGCAATAGATGAACGACATAGCTTGGTAAAAGTAATTGAAAACTGACTGTGTTTGCACGAGGAAGTCTGCCTAAAATTCACAAACAAAATTCGAGCGTATATCCTTTGCTAATGCAAATTAGTTAAACCAATATATTACAAAAGCAATTAAATTTCTTTGATTGACAAAAAATTATTTGTTTAAAAAAACATGTTGTGAATGAAACATTACTTTATTTCATTTATTTCATGTTTTTTTTTATATTTTAACTCTTTTTATTTAATTCTGTATCTTTATATATCCTTCATTTTACGTAACTAACTCTTTAACTATTATGTGCTTTATTTTTATATTTAATTTTAATTTTTCTATTTCTTTATTTTATTTTATTTAAATCTATTTTATTTTATTTTATTTTTATTTATTTAATTTTATTTAATTTAATTTATTTTATTTTATTTTATTTTATTTTACTTTGTTTTATTTTATTTTATTTTATTTTATTTTATTTGATTTTATTTGATTTTATTTTATTTTATTTTATCTTATTTTATTTTATTTTATTTTATTTTATTTTATTTTATTTTATTTTATTTTATTTTATTTTATTTTATTTTATTTTATTTTATTTTATTTTATTTTATTTTATTTTATTTTATTTTATTTCATTTTATTTTATTTTATTTTATTTTATTTTATTTTAGTATATTTTATTTTATTTTATTTTAGTATGTTATATTTTATTTTATTGAATGTTGATTTACTTTATTTTATTTTACTTTATTTTTTTATTTAATTTAATTTATTTTGTATTATTTTATTTTATATTATTTCATTTTATTTAATTTTATTTTATTTTATTTTCTTTAATTCTATTTTAGGTTATTTTAAGTTATTTTACTTTGTGTTATCTTATTTTATTTTATTTTATTTAAATTTTTTTAATTAAATTAATATTATTTTTATTTCTTTCATTTTACATCTTATTTATTTCATTTTTTCTTATTTTTTTATATTATTTTATTTTGTTTAATTTTTTAACATTATTTTATTTTGTTTTATTGTATTTTATTTTATTTTAATTTTTATCTTATATTATTTTTTATATTATTTTGTTTCATTATATTTTATTTTATATTACTTTATTTTATTTAAATTATTTTTTAAATAGTTTTATTTTTGTTTTATTTTCTTCATTTTACATTTTAGTTGTTATCATTTTTTTATATTGTGTTATTTTTTTTTATTTATTTTATTTTAATTCATTTTATTTTAGTTTATTTTTTTTATTCATTTTATTTTAATTTATTTTCTTTTTATTTTAATTTATTTCATTTTATTTTACTTTATTTTATATTGTATTATTTTATTTTAATTCATTTAAGATTATTTTATTTTGCTTTATATTATTTTATTTATTTTATGCTGTATTATTTTATTTTAATTCATTTTATTTTGTTTTATTTATTTTATATTATTTTGTTTCATTTTATTTTGTATTACATTATTTTATTTTATCTTTGATTTATTTTATTTTTGCCTTTATTTTAGTCTTTTATTATATTTTAACACCGTTACCCACTTATTTCCCATTAATTGCTATTTTTCACACTACAGACACAGAGAGGTCACATAACCTCGCGTTGGTTAAAAGCTGTATTTGTTGAACAGAACTTATCTGAAAACTATTTAGTGCGTATCTCGAATTTCAACAAGTTGACATATACCCATACATGCGTAACGTGCATACGGGCAGGCGCAATGGTGCGAACTACATCCAACGTCACCATTTACTAGCCAAGGGTCACACTTTCTTGGCACAAAGCTGTTGGGGTGTCAGAAACTCACAAAAAAAAATGGAAAAATATACTATAATGCCTAAGTATTTGACAACTACAACATTAGTAAAATATTTAACAAAACCACAACAACATAGGTCAAGTGTGCAGCTATTAGCACGATAAAAGTACTTGCATCAACCATGTATCACTATTTTCTGTGCCAATGAAATTAGAGATATGCTGGCGCATCTCTAGTTTAAGTGCGAATATCAGACATATTCTACTTTAGCAACAAGAGCTACCGGTGTTGCTGGCATATCAATAGCACAGCTGCTTGTAGTCTTACCGAGTATGTATTAATATACCAATACGCATTTTCTCATGTGTGTTGCATGCAACATGCTGCTGCACTTGCAAAATATGGGTAAAAAAAAAATTAAAAATAATAAATGAGTAAAATACTATATTTAGTTGGAAAATAAGCGTGTGCTGTAGTTGCGTTGTAGCTACTGTTTGATGCTACCAGCTACTGTTTGCTGGATAAGGAAATTGGTGGTTGCTTCATATGAGGTAAGGTTTCAGCTTAGATTGTTGGTTATGTGGTTTTTATGAATGTTAATTAAAACTTCAAGATAAAAGACTAATTTAATTTAAGCCAAAAAATATTTGTTCGTCAACTGTTTTATTTTACTTTATTTTTTAATTCTCTTTGCTTTATTTTATTTTTTTATATTTTTTTTGATTTCTTTAATTTTTAGTTTATTTTATTTTAGCTAATGTTAATTAATTTTATTTTAAATTATTTTATTTTATATTTTATTTATATTTTATTTCATTTTATTTTACTTTTTTTATTTTATGTTATTTTATTTGATTTTATTCCATTTTATTTTATATTATCTTATGTTTTTCTATTTTATATTGTATAATTTCATTTAAATTCATTTCGTTTTATTTTATTTTATTTTAGTTCGTTTTATTTTATTTTATTTTATTTTATTTTATTTTATTTTATTTTATTTTATTTTATTTTATTTTATTTTATTTTATTTTATTTTATTTTATTTTATTTTATTTTATTTTATTTTATTTTATTTTATTTTATTTTATTTTATTTTATTTTATTTTATTTTATTTTATTTTATTTTATTTTATTTTATTTTATTTTATTTTATTTTATTTTATTTTATTTTATTTTATTTTATTTTATTTTATTTTATTTTATTTTATTTTATTTTATTTTATTTTATTTTATTTTATTTTATTTTATTTTATTTTATTTTATTTTATTTTATTTTATTTTATTTTATTTTATTTTATTTTATTTTATTTTATTTTATTTTATTTTATTTTATTTTATTTTATTTTACTCTATTTTGTTTTATTTTATTTTATTTTATTTTATATTATTTTATTTTATTTAATTTTATTTGTTTTGTTTTAGTTTCGTTTATTTTATGTTTTTAATTTTATTTTATTTAAATTAATTTTATTTTATTTTATTTTATTTTATTTTATTTTATTTTATTTTATTTTATTTTATTTTATTTTATTTTATTTTATTTTATTTTATTTTATTTTAATTTATTTTATTTTATTTTATTTTATTTTATTTTATTTTATTTTATTTTATTTTATTTTATTTTATTTTATTTTATTTTATTTTATTTTATTTTATTTTATTTTATTTTATTTTATTTTATTTTATTTTATTTTATTTGATTTTATTTTATTTTATTTTATTTTATTTTATTTTATTTTATTTTATTTTATTTTATTTTATTTTATTTTATTTTATTTTATTTTATTTTATTTTATTTTATTTTATTTTATTTTATTTTATTTTATTTTATTTTACTCTATTTTGTTTTATTTTATTTTATTTTATTTTATATTATTTTATTTTATTTAATTTTATTTGTTTTGTTTTAGTTTCGTTTATTTTATGTTTTTAATTTTATTTTATTTAAATTAATTTTATTTTATTTTATTTTATTTTATTTTATTTTATTTTATTTTATTTTATTTTATTTTATTTTATTTTATTTTATTTTAATTTATTTTATTTTATTTTAATTTATTTTATTTTATTTTATTTTATTTTATTTTATTTTATTTTAATTTATTTTATTTTATTTTATTTTATTTTATATTATTTTGTTTAATTTTATTTTATTTTATTTTATTTTATTTTATTTATTTTTTATTTTATTTTATTTTATTTTATTTTATTTTGTTTTATTTTATTTTATTTTATTTTATTTTATTTTATTTTATTTTATTGTATTTTATTTTATTTTATTTTACTTTATTTTATTTTATTTTATTTCATTTTATTTTAATTTATTTTATTTTACATTATTTTATTTTATTTATATTAGTTTATTTAACATCGTTTAAATTTTTTTTATTTTATTTTCAGCTATTTAATCATTTAATCTTCCACTATTCTCTATTATATAGCATGATTGACATCTCGTTCACCAATTCATAAAGATATCCATTAAAATGCGTTCTATCAATTTTAGTATGCCAATTTTGGTGTACTTCCTTATATGACCGCTTTCGCAACAGAATTTTGCTAGCTACTCCACCTGTTTATTTGTTTCAATTTCTTATTTTTCCCTTTTTTCGCAATGCATATTCTTGTGCTTACTGAGTTCACTTTTATCTGTGGCATATATCTGAACTTTTGGCTGTGTGTCTAGGATTATGGTAAAATGCATTGATCCCAGTGTAAATTATAGGTAGGTACTTAGGTACATGCCTAGCCTGGCATGTTATGTCAGTGTAAGTGGATAGTTTATATTACCTTACACAATTATTTATAAGAAATTATTTTCTGTAATGAAATAAGAAAATAAAATTTTCTGGTCATCCTTTTGTGTTTATATTTTCTGCTGGGTTACATTCAATGCGGATAACGTACATAAGCTTCGCATTATTATTGCCTCGAATTGTGTGAATACGCTTTGCAATTCAATTGCGTGTTCTAGGTATCTATGGCACTGTTGTTATTGTGGTTGTTGTTACGCTTTGTATTGCAATTGAATTTTCTATGCTGACAACTAACAGATCAATTCATGATAATTGAATGGACCACCGCCACAGTTAGCAGCCGGAATGTTGAGGATGTGGTCATGGCATATAGAGTCTTGGGAAGAAATTCTGCATGGACCTGCGAATGCAGAATTTAATGTAAATGGAGGTGTACGTTTACATATATATCTTGGAGTGCCTTTCTTCTGTTCCTTTTATTGTTAAAAACTTATGAAAACAATTATATCGATAAAAAACTAAAAAGATAATAGATATAAAAAAATAAAAATTTATTTAAAAATAAAAATTAAAAAACATAAGATATAAAAAAAGATAAGAAGGAAAATAAAACTAAAAAGGAACAAACAAAAACTGAAAATAACGCCAAAACCAAAAAAGAACTTAATAAAACAGTTTTATTAATAATGAGCAAAATTTATAATAAAAATAAATGTAAAAAAACATTAAAATTTAAAATTTATAAATATTTGCACATATATATATATATATTAAAATGTAACTAAAAACTCCAAAAAAAAAATATAAATCTATATTAAAATAGAAATAAATAAAAATGAAGAAATGAAAATGAAAAATGATAAAAATAATAATAAGTATAATATAAAATAACTTTCATATAAAGAAAGAGCAAAATAAAATAAAATAAAAACAGAAGCAGAAATTAGGCTGTAGAAAATAAAAATTAATTAAAATATATAAAACCAATAGAAAAATCTTATACAAAAATGAAAATTAAAAATTTAACGCTAAGAACTGAACAAAAAATAAAAATAAAAATAAAAATAAAAATAAAAATAAAAATAAAAGTAAAAATAAAAATACAAATACAAATAAAAATAAAAATAAAAATAAAAATAGAAATAAAAATAAAAATAAAAATAGAAATAAAAATAAATATTAAAGAAAAAACAAAAAAACTATATAAAATTTTTTTTTTAAATTAATATAAAAATTAAAATAAAAAAAATAAAATTATAATTTTTATAAAGATTGATAAAAAATTAATTTAATTTTGGTTAAATTAAATAATTTTTAAATAAAAAAAAATAATTTCAATTTCACTAAACAAAACCAATTAAAAATAAATAAAATGAAAAAAATATATGAGAAAGGTATCAAATCCGAGGAGTAATTAAACCCTTTAAGTCCGCTGCCACCACTTAGAGCTTCCTCAGCGTTTGCTATGAAAACAAACAGTTAAATTGACCAAATCCATTACAAAATTTTTTCCCGTTTACTTAATTTTCCACTATTTCCCCGATGTGGCATAGCAAAATACCTACTTATGTGGCACTTCAATTGCGTTTTGGCTCACACGCTCGCAACGCATTTGCCGTGGTGACCATTGGTGGCACATAGCCGTAACTACAGCAATAACTACAAACACAAGATGTTAACAAAACCGTAGAGTGTTCGGTATACAGCTCGCCTAGCGAGTTGATCGAATCAGCCACTGACGGAGATGGCGGTCGCGCGGTCACCAACCAAACAGTCAACAGCCGCTTAGACATCAGCCGCTAGGCACAAGTCGAGAAGCATTTATTAATGCATGTACTCGTATGTACCTATGTATGTCTGATGGGTATGTAAGTGTATGTGGGCTTATGAGTAAGAACAAAACAGTATAGTGTAGCAAATGCGAGTATGTGGCAGTCACAACGTATAATGGCTTGCTTGTACATGCATACATACGTATAAACATATTTATATCTAAGTACTAGCTGATGTGTGTGTGTATGTGCTTGCAAGTTAGACCAAAAAAAAAAAACAAAAGCCAAAAGCAATAACAACAATATCAAGTGGTATGTAGTAATAACTTAAGTAAAAGAATAACAAAAGCTAACCGAAACAACCAAACAACAATAGCAATAACAACAATATGAGGCACAAGGATCAAAGGTCTAATTGAAAATGCGCTACGGCTATAGAGTACTAGGTGGCATGTAGCATAAAGTACAAACAAGTACAAACCGTATTCACGTATGTGAATAATATGTACAGCACATACATATAGAGGCGGTGAAATATCAGAAATGCGCCGTAAAGTGGGGAGGAAGAATATAACGTAGACCGTTGGCGATTTAAGAATTTGCCTCAGTTGGCAAAGTAGTAAAGTGGTCGACTAGGATGAGTTGTATGCGGCCGAGAGTTGTGGTAAATAATGCAGCTATTTTAGTTGGTATGTGTGTGTGTGTGTATGGCTGTGTGCTTAAACATTGTACAAAAATTTGTTTTGATCTGTGTACACTTGTCGATATTTTCTCAGGCTTACGACAAGTGCTAAGAAGATGGAGATGTGGAAAAATAATGAGCCGTTGCGGCAACAAATGACATAGGAACTAATGGAAGTGGAGTCACATTTAATCGGTTGAACTTACTATTATTTATTTTGTTTAACTAATATTTAAATTTTTTATATTTTTCATACCTTTTATTTAATTTAATTTTTTTTATTTTATTTTGTTTCATTTTATTTTACTTTATTTTATGTTAATTTATTTTTTTTAAATTTATTCCATTTTAATTTCTTTTATCTTTTTACACGCTTTATATTAGCTTCACTTGTATGTCAGTATGTCTGTCAGTATGTCTGTCAGTATGTCTGTTAGTATGTCTGTCAGTATGTCTGTCTGTCAGCTTGTAACTTTTTAGCGGAGACGCGATCCCAATATGAAATATTTGAAATGCGAATCGTTGCATACATCGTAGCGTTGACAGAATTAATCAGAGAACGTATAATAATCCATACTAATAATTATTATACGTTCTCTGATTAATTCAGAGAAAAAAAATCAAAATTGAGTTAATTAGAAAAATATATAAAATAAATATAGTTTAAAAAAAACTAAAAAAAAAAACACACTTTTAAAGAATATTAAACTAAAAAGTTGAATATAATTTTGGAAATAAACTTAAGACAATAGTATATAATAAATATAGTTTAAAAAAACTAAAAAAAACCCGCTTTTAAAGAATATTAAACTAAAAAGTTAAAAATAAATATAGTTTAAAAAACTAAAAAAAACACGCTTTTAAAGAATATTGTACTAAAAAGTTGAAAATAATTTTGAAAATAAACTTAAGACAATAGTATATAAAAAATACTTGTATAATTAAGAGAAAAGTGTGGGGCGCTCGATATATGGAAATTATGGTACAAAGCGCCCCACGCTTTTCTCTTAATTATACAAGTATTTTTTATATACTATTGTCTTAAGTTTATTTTCAAAATTATTTTCAACTTTTTAGTACAATATTCTTTAAAAGCGTGTTTTTTTTAGTTTTTTAAACTATATTTATTTTAAGTTTACTTCAATTTATTTTACTATATATCATTTTAAACTATATCACTTTATTTAATTTAATTTTATTTTATTTTTCTTATTTAATTTTATTATATTACATATAACCCATTTTATTTTATTTTATATTATTTAATCCTATTTTTGTTATTATAATTTATTTTATTTATTTCATTTTATTTTATTTTATATTATTTTATGTTATTTAAATTTTTTTTCTTATTTAACTTTATTATATTACATATAACCCATTTTATTTTATTTTATTTAATTGTATTTAATTTCATTTAAGTTTATTGTATTTCATTTTCATTTATTTTATTTAATTTTATTCTATTTAATTTTGTTTTGTTATTTTATTTAATTTTACTTTTTTATATTAATTTATTTTTTATTTTATTTTATTTTAATTTCTTTTCTTTCAATTTATTTTATTTTATTTTATTTTTTTTATGTTATTTTATTTTATTTTATTTTGTTTGGTTTTATTTTTTTTTATTTCTATCTATTTTATTTTATTTTTTTTATTTCTTTTCATTTTATTTTATTTTATTTTATTTTATTTAGTTTATTTTATTTTATTTAAATTTATTTTATTTTATATTATTTTATTTTATCTTATCTTATTTTATTTTATCTTATTTTTTTCATCTTATTTTAATTTATTTCTTTTTAATTAATTTTATTTTATAGGGTAGTGTATTTGAGCTTTTCGGCCGTTAAATTAAAGTAAAAACCTTTGTTTTCCTTTTTTGCCTCCTACGCGTTTCGATACATTTTGTATCTTCCTCAGGGAGTCTAATTTATTTTGAACAAGAAAACATTATTTACAAACATTATACATACACACATTTTTTTCTCAATCATACCTTAACACAAATATTATCACATGTATAATAGATATTGTAAGTGATCATTATATTTTGACTGATCACTTACAGTGCAATAAATACAATAATGCTAAGTATCAGATTTTGCTTTTGCGTTCGTTATTATCGCTGTGTATGCGCAGTTTATATTGTCTACGTCTTCTTTGTAGTTCATCGCACAGTATATTTTTTGTTGTATTCGCAGTCCTTCTAATGTCATTCTTTTCCTTGTTTTCTTTTCTATATCAATTATTTTTGCATTGTCAAAGTCTGCTGTGTGGTTGCTTTGTGTAAGGTGTTGGGCTAACGCAGTTGTTTCCTTTCTATTTTTCGCGTCCGCCTTATGCTCGCCTATTCTAACACCTAGCGCTCGCTTTGTTGTTCCAATATAAACTTTATTGCATTGTTCGTCATTTTTTCCATTGCAATTTATTTTGTATATTACATTGTGTTGTTGCTCCTTAGTTATTTTGTCTTTCGTTTTGGTAAAAATTGTGTTGAGTGTGCGATGTGGTCTGTGCGCAAAGGTTATTGTGTTGTTGTTGATATATTTCCCTAATGATTTGTTGTCCGTTAAACCTGGTATGTATGTTATGCCAGTGAATGTTTTGTTTTCGTTTTTAGTTTTAGCATTGTTGTTGGCGCCTTCTATTTTGTTAATTGTTGTTTTTATAAGCCTTTCTATTAGTGCGTTAGGGAATCCGTTTTTATATAGTATGTTTCTAATTTTTTCTTTGTTTTCGTTTCTGAACTCCTGGTCGCTAAGTTTATATATTTTTCCTATTAGGTTAATGGCAGTGTTTTTCTTTTGATTCCATGGATGGTTGGAATGGAAATTTATCATCCTGGATGAGGACACAGCTTTTGAATACCAGTTGAATTTAATCTGCTTGTTTTCCCGGTGAATTTCCACATCTAGGAAGGCCAACTTCTTATCCCTTTCTTCTTCCGTTGTGAATTTAATTTTGGTATGCTGTGCGTTCAATGTTTCGAGTATGACCTCCACGTCGGTTTTTTTAATTATAGCAAATATATCATCTACATATTTGTTTATGTATTTAATATATATGCCTTTATGTCCAAGTTCAGCAATGCTGTCGTCAAGTATTTTGTCTAAGACAATATCAGCTACAGTTGGGGATAGGGGGTTCCCCATTGGCATTCCATATATCTGCTGATAGTGTATTCCATCATAAACGAAATAGTTATTATCCCTCAAACAAAAGTCAAGAATGGAATGAAATTGTTTTTTAGTGATTGTTGTGTGGTTTTCTAAGGACTTCCAGTTATTCATAATTGTCCTGATTGCGGATTGAGTCGGTATATTAGTAAATAGGGATATTACGTCAAAAGATATTAAAATTTCGTCATCTTCAATAGTGATCTTGTTAAGATTGTTCTTAAGCTGAAAAGCATTTTTAATGTTATATTTTTCTGATACCATACTTTTTAATATTTCTCCTATATATTTAGCCAGTTTAAGGCACGGTACGTTAATGGATGACGAGATGGGTCTAAGTGGGGTATTTTCTTTGTGTATTTTAGGAAGTCCGTATAATCTTGGCGCTGTAGCTGCATGGCATGTCAATTGTTGTCTGAGTTTGGCGTCTATGCATTTTTGCTTATAGATTTCGTTTATAATGGTGTTATTTTTTCTCAACAATTGTTGCGTCCGATCAATCCTTATGATTTTATATGTTTGTTTGTCACTTAAAAGGTCATTCATTTTCTTTTTGTAATCTGTTTGGTACATCATGACGGTTTTGTTACCTTTGTCTGCATTTGTGACGACTATAGAGTCCTTGTATTTTTTTAAAAAGTTTTGTGTTTCATCGTAGTTTTTGAGTATAAACTTATCTTTTGGATTGTTTTTTAATTTGTTTTTATACCTGTTGATTTTTCCCGCGATATTACATCTCACCGTGTCCTTATGTCTGTCATCTTCTATCATTTGTATGCCTTGTTCAATATCTGCGATCACGTTATTTATTTATTTTGTTTATTTATTTGTTTATTTATTTTATTTTATTTAATTTTTTTTTATTTTTAATCATTTTATTTTATTGCATTTTACTTTATTTTATTTTATTTTATTTTATTTTATTTTATTTTATTTTATTTTATTTTATTTTATTTTATTTTATTTTATTTTATTTTATTTTATTTTATTTTTTTATTTTATTTCATTTCATTTTATTTTACTTTATTTTATTTAATTTTATTATATTTAATTTTATTTTATTTTATTTTATTTTGTTTTATATTATTTAATTTTATTTTATTTACGTTAATTTATATTTTTTTATTTTAGTTTATCTTATTTTATTTTATTTTATTTTATTTTATTTTATTTTAATCTATTTTTTATTTATTTTGTTTTATATTATTTTACATTATTTTTTTTATATTATTTTACATTTTTTTATTTTATTTTATTTTACTTCATTTATTGTATTTTTTATTAAATTTTTTTATTTCAAATATTATATTTTTTATTATATTTTCTTTCATTTAAGTTCTTTTTATTTGATTTAATTTAGCTTTATTTTATTTTTTTTTGTTTTATTCTACCTTATTATATTTTTTATTCCAAATATTTTATTTATCGTTTTATAATGTTTTTATACATTTTTTTTAATTTAATATTTTTATTTAGTTTATTGTTTATTTTATTTTACATTATTCAATTAAATTTTTTATGTTATTTTATTTTAATTTATTTATGGTTTATTCTTATTTACATCATTTTATTTTATTTTATTCAAATTTTGTTATTATTGAATATATAATTTACTTTGTTTTGATTCAATTTATTATTTCTCCTGATCCAAAAAACATTTCATTTACATTTTTTCCTTATTATAGCGAGATGCTGTAATTCTTTGCTTTATTTGCCTTAACCTTTAAATCTTGTTTTTAATTGAACCAAAATCTCATTCATCGCAGTATTTGGTTACAGTTTCACGATAAAAATTCATTGACCCAAAATGTAAACCACTGCCGCTTGCTACCTGCTTTTGACCGCCACTTACATACACCTGCGCACATGCACATACACACTCACCTATTCCACCGCTTGATGCCCGTTTGATGACTAGCTTAACAGCTGGATGCCCCACCAGTGTCCAAGTACACAAATTAAATAGCCGCTTGAGCGATTGATTTCGTCTGATGGCCATTTCGCGGACAAACTTATTACCTTTGCTGCTGCCACTGCGACCACCGCTGCGGGTGTGCCAGCTACCTAATATAGGTAAAAAGAAATACCTAATTTTCATATAGCGAGATGTATGTAACAGCCTTTGTATGTGTGTGTGTGTGTGTGTTTGCATATGTGGATTTCTAATAACATGAATATCAAATTTTTTTATATTACTACCAATTAAAACATTTTTGTTGCTGTAATTATAGTCAACGAAATGGTAGTTTGCTACCATATGAATGGCAGGTGGCATCACTCAATTGTTAGTTCCAACAGTTTCATGATTTCACCGAAATAATTTTAATTTTGGGCAAGTCCAATCAAAGGCATGCAAAATTGCTGAGCTGAGTGATTTGATGAGTTTTCAGCGCTAATACGATTAGATAAGGCAAATTTTGGGTTTCTTAGAAATGAATGAGGGGTTTGTAATAAATATGTATTTTGCTGCTTTCTAGTTGATTGTTATTGTTTTTGCTTTATTAATATAAGAATAATATTTTTGCAATTTAATTTTTGAGTTGACCTACTTGGCTAGTGAAATTTTGAAATAAATATTAGCTTAGCTTAGCAGGACTCAAGCTGTTGTACTTTTATACATTTTTGCTTTAGTGGTGGTTGCAGTTGTGGTTTGTAGTTTGTTGTTTGAAATTTTCAGTAGTATTACAAAAAAAAAATTATCGTTTCTAATTTCCATCCGAAAATTCCACCAAAGAGCATTCAACTAAGATAACAGTGAAATTCTACTAACAATCAATATTTTTTACATTACACAAACAAATAGCAAATACTCTTCCAATTTACAACACTACTAATTCTTTTTAGCAAATAAACAGCAGCCGTCACAGTCATCATATCAGAATGTAGTGTCCCACAGTGCAAGTTGTAGCTATTGTTATTGTTGTTGTTGTTATTGTTAGGTAGGTGGCTTATTGCATTTGGTCCATTAAGGCCATCAATTGGTGAGTGAGTGCCCACAAATATCGACACCAAAGCAAATGCCAGCAATCAAAATCAAAAATGCACATACATGTAAACATAAGTACATATGTATGTAGAAGTTCCAAAGCAAAGACAAAAATATATACTGTGTGTTTATCCCACTAAAATTGCTTGAATCTTCATCCCGTCGCTCCTTTTCTGCCAGCAAATTTTCTGTCGCACCGCAAGTAGTCCTATTGCTCTGCCTTCATTGACCACCTGAGTGCGACCAGAGCGTAGAATTTATATTACCAACTCCCAAATGGAGGGCATTTGTCAGGCCAATAACAATTATCGTAAAATTTTACGCGCTCCACCACTTTCGTAATCGTAATCGGGTGTAGTTTTTATTTATTTGCACATTTGCGTGCGTGCGAACACACTCTGCTCCTCGTGTGCCCTACTCTGAGTGGGGCGGCGGCAGCATCAGCATTTCACCGCAACTGCAAAAATTTGCATTTGCATTTCGCATGTGTCGCATCGAGTTTGCGCCTTAAGTCTTTCGATTCGCAGGCGTTGCCAATGCTGTTTGTTTGCTTGCTTAAGCTCGAAAATTATGGAAATTCGGTTCAACAATAAACATTGATATTCGCAAAGTGTAATAAAAGCAAAGTGTTGTTAGTTGGTGAGAAAAACAGAAAAACAGAAAAACAACAAAAATTATTTACAAATGTTGTAAATCAGTTGAACTCCTTTTTGCTGAGCAATGCGCGCTCTGTCTGGCATGGCAGTCAACTCATTTTGAGCGCTTTTTTCGCACAAGCCACTGGCACAGACTAATATAAATATATGAAGGATATTTATTTACGCAACTGTTGCTGTTGTCGTTGTGTATTGTAAATATAATTCCTTGTTTTTTGTCTCATTGATCTGTTGGAAATGCGTATTTATTGCGTCAATATCGTAAATTTGGCAAAAACTTGGCCTCAATTGGTACGTGTATGTTTGCTTTAAAAAGTTTGCGTAGAGCGTTACGTGGCATTTATGGAGGCTGAGCAGTGGGAGGAGTAGAGCAATTGTAATAATATAGATGTTATGAATTAAGAGATAAATTTTGTACGGGAATTTGGGATTTCACTGGTACGCAGTAAAATCGGATTAAATTAAAAGTGGACCCGAAAGCATTTTTCAAAAACAAAAAAGATGAAATTAAAAAAAAATTTAAATGAAAAAAATTAAACTTGAAAATACATAACAAAATATTAATTAAATTAAACAAAATTAAATTAATTCAAAAACATTGAAAAACTGAAATAAAAAATAAATAAAATAAATTAATTCAAATAAAATAATATTTTAAAAAATAAATAGAATAATATTAGCGAAGGGAATTTAAATAGAATAAAATAAAAAAGAAGAATAAAAGAATAAAACAAAAGAAAAAATAAGTAAAATAAAACCAAATGAAATTAAAATAAAATAAATTAAATTAAATTAATTTAAATTAAATAAAATTATATTAAAATAAATTAAATTAAATAAAGTGCAATAAAATTAAATAATATAAAATAAAATAAAATAAAATAAAATAAAATAAAATAAAATAATATAAAATAAAATAAAACAAAATAAAATAAAATAACATAAAATAAAATAAAATAAAACTAAATAAAATAAAATAAAACAAAAATAAATAAAATGAAATAAAATCAAATAATAAAAAATAAAATAAAATAAAATAAAATAAATAAAATAAAATAAAATAACATAAAATAAAATAAAATAAAATGAAATAAAATAATAAAATAAAATAAAATAATAAAATAAAATAAAACAAAATAAAGTAAAATAAAATAAAACTAAATAAAATAAAATAAAGTAAAATAAAATAATATAAAATAAAATAAAATAAAATAAAATAAAATAAAATAAAATAAAATAAAATAAAATAAAATAAAATAAAATAAAATAAAATAAAATAAAATAAAATAAAATAAAATAAAATAAAATAAAATAAAATAAAATAAAATAAATTAAAATAAAATAAAATAAAATAAAATAAAATAAAATAAAATAAAATAAAATAAAATAAAATAAAATAAAATAAAATAAAATAAAATAAAATAAAATAAAATAAAATAAAATAAAATAATATAAAATAAAATAAAATAAAATAAAATAAAATAAAATAAAATAAAATAAAATAAAATAAAATAATATAAAATAAAATAAAATAAAAAAAAATAAAATAAAATAAAATAAAATAAAATAAAATAAAATAAAATAAAATAAAATAAAATAAAATAACATAAAATAAAATAAAATAAAATAAAATAAAACAAAATAAAATAAAAATAAAATTAAATTAAATTAAGATAAATTAAATTAAATAGAATAAAGTAAAATAAAGAAAAAATAAAAACAAAATATAAAAATATAAATAAAAAATAAAATTCATAAAGTAATATAAATTAAATTAATTTAACATAAAAAAAATTAATAAAGAAAAAATAAGATAATGTAAAAAAATAAAGAAAATAATTTTAACTTAATAAAATGAAATCTAATTGAATTAAAATAATTTAAATAGTACAGGGTTTTCCATTTTGCGGTTAATTTAAACTAAATTGTTTGAAATTAGATTAATAAAAATTAAATCCACAGTTCTTCTACTTTTTCGTACAAGCCCATTTTGTGTTATAAACCTCTGATATATATAAAAAAATATTAACAATGCAAAGTAGTATGCGTCTGCACGTGTAAGCATAAATTTGAAGAATTTTATTCAAACCAAGCATTTTGCGTCATTCTTTATTCATCTTTTACTTATTTCCCTTCTTCTCTAACCCCTTTTGTGTGATATATGTATTTTTGTTGAACAGAACGACCCATATTTTGATTAATGATTTTATTAATTTGCGCATATTTGTTTTGTATGTATGTATTAACTGCTGCCAAAATATGCGACAATAACAACAAATCAAGTATACATAATGAAAACAAGTTGAGAAAAATTTTAATAATAACGAAATGAAAAAGTAACAATACACTGAATGTCGCTTTCTGCTTGTTGGATGAGCAGTCAAAATAGTTGAGTTATCTTATTTAAATTTTTTTTTGTTAGAAGATGATTTTATTATGTTTATGATTTTTTTTAATTTAATAACTGTGTAAAAAATATTAACAACAACGGAAATAATTAAGTAAACAAGTGTGAAAACAAGTTTATAGGTATAATCTGGTATTTACAAAGCTTTTGAAATACTTCCTTAAAATATAAAATTAATTTTTATGAATAGCGCTGGTAGAGAAATATATTTTTGTTATAAATTTAGACATTACTTAGTGAGGGAAAAAAGGGTTCCTGGGAAAAGCAAAATTTTTGAAATATTTTTGTAAGCAATTTTTATTAAAAAAAAAAATATTTTATTATATTCTATAATTTAAACAATATTTAAAAAAAATTATTCAAAATATTTTTATTATTTTCCAGCTCGAATCTGTTTTTATTTAATTAATTAAAAAATAAAAAAAATTAAATTTGTTTTTTTTCATTTCTTACTATTTTTATACTACATTTATGGCATCTTTTACGCCAAAATAAATTCTTAATAAGCCTTTTTTATATACCAAACATGAAAATTTTAATATTTTTACATCAATTATACAGTCTGAGGCTTCTTATTACTACTTCTGCCATACATTTTTCACCAAAAAATTTTGCCAAATTTTTTTTCTATTTTGTATTTATATTTTTGCTCCTACATAACCTACATGCATATGAATAATGCGAATTCATTGTCAATTTAAATGAAATTAATTAATTTGCGCCCATATCAACCTCTGCTGAGCTTTCAAAAAACTGACAATTCTACACGCCGCACTCGCCAATCGATTGATGATAAGCATTTGGTGTGTCAAGCTGAAATATTTGTGTCATACCAAATGTCAGGGAATTTCACAAATTATGCGCTAAAAATGAGAATTTTTCAAAAATATTTCTATATAAGACTTTTATTGGGGATATTTTATTTATTTTTTTTTCTCTTTCAGCCACGTCACTCTGGGGGGTTGACAGTGAAAAGTGCGGTTGTGCTATAAAGAAAGGAGTAATAATAATAAAAGCAGTTATTTCTTATTAGTTTCCTTTGTTTTATTATTTACACAGTTTTGTTATTGCTACACTCCTGTGGCGTTGTTAATAAGCACATTATCAGCAAATGAAGTGAAACGAGGTAAGAATGAGTTGCTTTTGTACTGATTAAATTAAATTGATTATTTTGTAATTGATGATGGCGCCCAGAGGGTTAATGTTTGCTGAGACAAATGAAATGTTCAAGGAGAAAAATTAAAGGATTATTATTGAGGTAATTTTTTATGCATTTATAAAGCAAAGTTTTAATTTTTTTTTTATTTTTTTTTTATAATTTTTAGTTTATATTAATTTTTCTGAATTAAATTTATTTTTAAAACAAATATTAACAGAAATTTTTTAAAAAAAATATTTTAATAAAAAAATTCAAATATTATGTAGGATCTAAATACACACAAAAAAATGATTTTATTTTAAAAAACTTATAAATTAGTTATTATTATAATATATTAAAAAAAAAAATAAATTTAAAATTCATATTTTTTTATCAACTCAACAATGCGTAACACACACTTGTTTTGCCTAACGCTAAATTAATTAAATATGTAAATTGTCCAAAAATCCTTAATAGTTTTACGTTTTAATGTGTTGTTTTTTTCTGTTTTAGCTAGTAATTTCATCGAACAGGTAGCAAATAAAATATATGAAATATGTTCAAAAATTTTCTGAAGAAATTATGAGATCTCGTGCCTGTTATTATTAATGTATTTAAGGCAAAACAATTTTTTTAACATTTTTTTTTTGTGTCTTCATTTTATATTTCAACATATTCAAATGAGTTTGTAGACAGTTTATGCATATTTTTGGTAAATAAGCCCAAATTCTGACATTTGCTACTTATTTGGGCGCAATTAAAATATTTCTTTTTTCTTGTCATTTGATGATGTTGGATTGCCATCGCAAGAGGCAGTTGAAAATCGTGTTTGAAATTTTTTTTAAATAATAATTTATGTGATTAAGGTAAAATAAAAATATCAATTTTGTACGCAGTTAAAGTAGAAGTGATAGCAATATATGTATATATAAAAAAAAATTATCATTAAATATTTTTGATATTTTTTTCAGTTTTTAACTATTTTAATATTAATTTTTTATTTTTTATTTCTTAAAATATTTCCAAATATGTTAGACGTATTAACAAAAATATTATAATTTCATGTATCTATTTTTAACATTAATTAACTTCATAGAAAGACGTTTTATTAGACATTCAACTTTCTGCATTTATTGTTGCATAAATTTATCTAAGTACATCAAAGTACATTTCCTTTGTAAAATGTTTCGCCAAACTTTTCGCTTCAATTTCCTGTTTTCCTTTCGGTTTAGTCACCAAAAGTCCAAAAAAAAAAATAATTAATTCAATCTGATTTCATTTAATTTGTGCGCTTAATTAAGCAACTTTCGCTGCAAGTTTGTCGCTTAAGTCTTTTGAATTCCTTTACATTTCCTGTGAAAGCACATTTCTTCGCTTATAAACGCATAACCAACGTCGTGTGAAACGCAAATTTGTAACATCTTTTGAAAGCCTACCTTTCAAACTGTCAACCACAGTAATTACTCCAATTAAGTTTGTGTCTTAAGACATTTGTTGAACTTCGTTGATCAGCAAATTTGGGCAGCTGAGTAGGCAGCTCTTTGAAGTTTTACGACGAATTTCAAATGAAATTTTGGCAAAATGCAAGCTAAGAAAGGAATCATAATTTTATAATGAAAAAAGAATTAAAATAAAATAAAATCAGAGAAAAATTAAAAAAATACAAAAAAAATTAAATAAATAAATTAAATAAAAAATAAGAAAGGAAAATAACAAAGAAAAAATTACCATTTACAACTTTTAGTAAGATTTTTCAATTTTTTTAACTTATTAAATTTTTAAAATGATTTTAAAAAAAAAAATGTTTATATAGAAAAATTTAAAAAAAAAAACAGTTTAAGTTTGATTTATCTTTCCTTGCCGTACTTGTTTTATGGAAAAAATTATTTCAAAATAAAAGTAGTTTCAATTTAGTATTAGAGTTGCTTTCTTGCTTAAATTTCTTACAACTAAAAAGGAAAATAATATTGATTATATTAAAATCTTTATACAAAATCAATACTAAAGTAATTTAAATTTATTTCCTCAACTTCCTACAAATGAATTTATGAAGAAAATCGTTTTGAATAAAAAAAATAATGTTCGTTTTTTTCTCTATTGTTAATTGTGAATTTTTTATGACAAAAAAGAAATTTCAATAAAAAAATTAAATTTATTTTTATTAAATTATTAAATATGCTTTTTATTACACTATAATTATAATTAAAATAATTAAAAATTATATTAATGAACGAATTTTGCTAGGCTCTTTATAATTGGTTTTTTTTATTTATTTATAAATTAGTATTTAATACAAAAAAATTATTTCATAAAAAAAATAATTACTTACTTTTATTAAATTTTAAGAAATATATTTATTAAAAAAATATATTATTTTAAATAATAAGAAAAAATTATCTCAATAAGGTTGTAGCTAATCTTTCTTATAATTGGCCCTCTATCTGTTTGCTTTTATAAATTAGTATATTTAATATAAAAAATATATAAAATAACTAAAAAAAAACTAAATTTTGAAGTTTGCTTTATTAACCAATAACAATATTTTAATTAAAAAAAAATTCAATTAAAAAATATTCAATCATATTAAAATATTTTTTTTGCTTAACTTAAATTTTTTTTACAATAAGTATTTTAATCAAATTTTAATTTAATTTTAAATATTTTGTTTATAAAAAAAAATATAATAAGAAAAAAGTTTTATTTTTTAATGTTTTTTTTCAACGAAATGTTTTTCTAATTAAAATTTCATTTACTTTTATTTCACTAAATTTGTTTTATTTAAAAAAATTATTTTAAATATTTTTAATTATCAAATTTTCTTGAAAATATCAGTTTATAATTTTTAATTTTGATTTATCGCGGCGATTTAATTATATTCTCCAACAACGTGCTCATCAAAATTCCATATTAGTCAAATATCAACACATATTAACACACCTGTGCACTTATTAATATGAAATAAACTTTATTTTTTTCGTCGCATTTCTGCTTCACAGCTCATCAACAATCAAACTGGCGACAAGATTCAAGTCCAAGCGCCAGTCACTGATAAAAATCAGTAAATGATGTTTACCTGCGTTCAAACTTTCAAAAGGGACTGCATGTTGCACCAATTTACGATCGACATGAATTTGGCGCATACATACATAAATACATAAATACATACACATACATGCCGAACAGGCACGAGTAGTCAAATAAGAAAAATGACAACAACAACAACAACAACAACCAGAGCAAGAGCAACTATATCAAAAAGCTACATCACTAATAATAAAAACAAAAGCGAATGATAAATTTTCATAAAAAAATATATTTCACACCGCGGGATATCAGCAGACATATAGACGTACATATGTACAAATATACCACTCTTCGAACACGATATCAGATCAGATCAACACAAATGAGCAAACAACCTGACTCAAAAAGTGACGGTACGAGCTGCTGAGTTGGCTTTGAAAAATAAAATAAAAGTAAAAAAATATTAAAAAAAAATTGAAAAAATTAAAAAAAGTACTGAAAAAAAGTATGCAATGATATTAAGAAGAATGCAACATACAACCCTACACAATGACGTCTGACTACAACTGTAACGCTTTGTACGTTGATGCCATGACAACCGCCAGTCAACTGACTACTCAAAAAGTCTCTTCACTTGATGCAATGAAGAGCAAAAATGTCGGCGGAAAAAAAAAATATAAAAAAAATTATAAAACAACAACAACGATTTGTTTTCCCCCCTCTGAAAATCATGCAAACTTGCAGCGAAACATGAGCACATGACATGCAGCGCGTGAGCTGAAACAAGTGAGCAGTGAAATATTTAAGTTAAGCTGGAGCAGACAGGCAGGCAGAGGGTGCTTAAAGGGCCTACACAGCGCACACAACTTTTGGTCATCATTTCAACTCAATTAGTAAAACATACTATAAGCACACACACATGCACACACAAATACACACAGGTACAAAACGTAGTACTTCAGGTATCTGCAGGCGCCTCAAGCAGACAGCAAACTCATGCCGCTGCAAAGAGAGGTGGCAAGAGACAAGAGACGTGCACGATATTGTGGGCTGCGTTGAAGTGGAAGAGTCAGCGCGCGCGCTGATTAAATCATAGCAATTAAAAAAGTTAAATCAAAAGCGTATAAAATAAATTAAGAAAAAATCGAGTCGAATTTTTTTTTAACTTTTTTTATATTTTTTTTTCTGTTAAAATATTTTCGTTATATGGTATGTTGGCTTATATTTTAAACAGCCTCATTTATTTATACGATTTCTTTTGATTTTCAGATAATCTAGTTTGCTTAATTAAAATTTATTTACGCAAGCAGGCGTTTAAATTATAGCAATTTGAGATTTGGTGAATCATTTAATTTTTTTTTTTTTTTTGAAAAATATATATTAATTAGCACAAGCACCATTTGATATGTTTATGTGCATTAAGTAGAAGTGTACTCGTAAATCAGCTCAATAATGAGCAGTTAACTTTTTTAAATATATTTTTTTTTCCATTTTTTTCATTTTTTTTTAATTTTTTTTTTATTATTTTTTGTCTTCCTATTTCAATATTTTTTTATTTTTTTTTACACCCAAAAAACCTGTCTTTATAAAAAATATACGTATATTTATTTCATTAATTTACTTTTGTTTAATTTTATTTCACATTTGGCGCCTTAATTAACAACATTGGCGCAATAAATCTTCTATTATTGGCTGCTGAAGCTGCTTCAGTTGCTGCTGCCAAAAAATATTCTGCCTAATTAGTCATAAATGTTTTGTGTTGTAAGCAAATTAGGCTTTTTATAGTATATGATTTAAGACGCACCTTATTGTGTTTAATTTGTTTATTTATTGTAAATTATCTGTTTGCTTTAATAAAAAACAAAAAGAATTTTGCGGAAGAAGTTTCTGTTTTAATTACTTTCAAGGGCAGTCATGGTTGATTGCGATGTATAAAAATCGATTAGATAAGGCATTAGTTAAGTTTCGGGAAGTAACTGAAAATTCTTGAATATTCGAAAAAAAAATATATATGTAGTAAAAGGTCTTGAAAACGCTAATTTACGTCAAATAATTTCTAAATATTTTTGTACATTTTTTTTTTATTATTTAAATATTGTGCTATATGCAATTACAGATAGTGAGAAAAAATTGATTTTCATACATATAATATATGTTATAAATTTTTTTTTAAATACTATTACCTTCAACCGATAGAGATTGCATATTCTCCTCTTAATATTTTTTAAATATACATAAATTGTGCTTTCCAAATTAATATTTTATGCACCAAAACTTACGTTAAACCAATTTGATCTGCTCAAAAAACTGTTCACATAGATTCTCAATTAGCTAATTGAGTGCAAATTAGAAATAAAGCTTTAGTTAGGTAATAGAATTTTAAAAACAAATTTTAGGGCCATAGGATCATCATCCGGATCGAAAGACAGAACGTGCTACACAAGTAGAAGCACCTTCTAAAATCAGTACCATATATCAGAAACATATACGAGAATATTTTCTCCCTTATGCAACTGTAATTTTTACTAACAAGCCAACATGATCGGCTTGAAAAAGCGCATTATTAAAATTTTCACTTAACAAGAATTCAGTTATTTTCTACTAAAAAAAGTAACGAAATCGAATTTGCGCGAGGACAAAAGTAATTACTGAAAATGTCAAACCCAAAGTCAATATAACTGTGAAATAAAAGCGCACAGACTGTCAAAAGCTGCTGAGCGTGGAGAATATGTTTTTTTTCAGCAAACACTTGCTGTAACGTCCAGCGGTACAACCACACAAGCGTCAAGTGTGGCAAATAATTGTAAATAGTTTTTATAATTTTTTTTTCTTCCTTCAAATTTAAAGTACTTCATGGTTGCTCAGCGCTGTGTTGAAGGTGATGTCTTCGACGAATTCTGGCGACATATTTTTAAATACTTGTACTGTATTTCCGTGGAGCTAAATAGGAGAACATACAAATATAGGCTTACTTCCGCCTCAGCAAGGCGTGTTCTGGTGTAAATTTGCTTTTTGTGTTCTCATGCTATTTTTTTACTTTATAACTGCTACCCGATAATGCTATTTATATTTAGTTTTACTGTAGTATTTCGTCATTTGCCAATGCTGTGGCTATGCGACACTGGTAAACATGCAGATGAAGAAGATGTCAACAACAAATGGCCTTATGTTCTTTAATATTCAACTTTAGTTTTCACTTTGGTCTCGGTTTTTGTTATAGATTTGTTGAACTTGTATAAAAGAGGAAATTGAGTAACAGAATCTGAAATAAAATAAAATAAAAATAAAATTAAAAAAAATAAAATAAAATAAAATAAAATAAAATAAAATAAAATAAAATAAAATAAAAATAAAATTATAAAAAATAAAATAAAATAAAATAAAATAAAATAAAATAAAATAAAATAAAATAAAATAAAATAAAATAAAATAAAATAAAATAAAATAAAAATAAAATTAAAAAAAATAAAATAAAATAAAATAAAATAAAATAAAATAAAATAAAATAAAATAAAAATAAAATTAAAAATATGAAATAAAATAGAAAAAGATAAAATAAAAATAAAATAAGATAAAATAAAAAGAAAATAAAATAAATTTAAAAAAATAAAATTAAATTAACTAAAATTAAATGAAATGGAATAAAATAAAATAAAATAAAAAATTAAAATTACATCAAATAAAATAAAATAAAACAAATCCAAAAAAATAAAATAAAGTAAAATATAATGAAATAAAACAAAATAACTAAATAAAAGTTAAATAAAACAAAACTAAAATAAAATAAAATAAAATAAAATAAAATAAGATAAAAAAAAATAATATCATATAAAATTAAATAAATTAAAATAAATTAAAATAAATAAAATAAAATAAAATAAAATGAAATACAATAAAATAAAATAAAATAAAATAAAATAAAGTAAACTAAAAAAATAAAATAAAATAAAATAAAATAAAATAAAATAAAATAAAATAAAATAAAATAATATAAAATAAAATAACATAAAATAAAATAAAATACTATAAAATACTATAAAATAAAGTAAAATAAAATAAAACTAAAATAAAATAAAATGATATAAAACAAAAATAGTATAATATAAAATAAAATAAAATACAATAAAAAAAATAGAATTAAATAAAACAAAATAAAATAAAATAAAATGAAATAAAATAAAACTTCGAATAAATTAATTAAAGTAAAATAAGATTACAAATAAAATAAAATAATATAAATAGAACATTAAGCACTAACAATTTTAACTGCTTGCAGGAGCCTATCACAGGAAAGCTATTTCCTTTTCATTGATTTTAATTTCCACAAACGTACGATTTTTAATTGTTATTTATATATACATATAAACAATACAAAAAGTGGTACTAAATTGCGCTTAGAATTATTACAAGTAAAAATTTCAATTTGTAAAACTTATTTAAATTATAGCATTTAAAGTATAAATGCGTACGTTAACGTTAATCGCTCAACCGGAGAGGAATAAAAAAAATAATAGCATTTCTTAGTAGAATTAATTAACAAATAAAAATAAACTCATGGGAAAAATACTTTTGTAGCAATAACTTGTGCAGTGGTTACGCAACAACACACAAATACGCTACGAATCTCATAAAAAATTACATTACTGCCGAGAATATTTGTTTTTTTTTTTTTGTTGTAATGCGATTGATTATAAATTTAATTAGATGAAGAATATAAATTACCGTAAAAGGTATTACGCAACGCTTGATAGAGTATTGACGACATATATAGAGTGATAGATAGAGAGTGATAGAGAGAGAGAGAAAGACAGAGAGAGAATGAGAGGGAGAACGAGAGTGGAAGAAGAGACCTGACCTATCCATCAAGCTTCGACCCCTGCTTCTTTTTTCCAATGGATTTATTCCCATCTAGTTCTACAATGAAAGGATTATGGTAGAGAGACAGCCGCTCGTCGTCAGCTCGAAAATACAATTCATTCATTGGACAATGAAATCAAGTGTTTCAAGAACAAAGGTGTGTGACACACTCAAGCCGACCAAAGATTCAGTCTCCCGTTGCCGGTAGTACAACGCGTAAGCTAGTGATGCTAATTTCCTGTGTAAAACGGACTAGGGAGTCCGAAGCTATTGTTAGGAAGTTGTCCTGTTCTATATAAAAGATTTGTATTTTGACTAAAAATCACTACATTTTTTTGCAGACAATTTAGAACAATAGAACTAATTGCGTTTGCTTAATTGACTGTGTGTGTGAACACCTAGTTCAGTGTTGCAATTTAAGCTTAATTAACTCATTACTCTGTTTGAACATACACTAAGTTGTCATTTAAACATTTTCACTACAGAAGAAGGTATGAAAAATCAGAGTTGAGCAAATTTTCAAAGCTGCCAAATATTATTTAATTTATCGATTTAATTTTGAAGATCATTAAAATATTAATTTATCTTTATATTTTGCACTCTAACTGAAAAATGATTAATATATTAAGAAATTGAGCATAAAATATGTTTAACATCAAAAAAAATTGATACGAATATATTGCAGCTGTCACAATAGGTGCTGATTGCTGTACTTTCCCACATTGCCACCAACAACGTTAGCCAACAAAATCAAACAATATCGGTGAATTTCGAGCTTATTTAGTGTTGAGCGGAAAGCGGTGTGCTGAGAATAAGCCAACAATATATTATTAACAATGTAGAGGAGATATACAAAGCACTACATATATATAAATATAGGTATTTATATGCAGGAATATAAGCTCACTTGCCGTCTTTACCGTCGGACTACACATTATAGCTGCCGCTTTGATAAATGATTTCGATTAGTGCGTACTTGTAATACGACGCCTATATAAATGAGGCTATGATTGAGTAGTGCAGTCAGGCAACAGACAACAGGCAACAAGCCTTTTTTTTTGAATTTTCCTTAAGCAAACAAGAGTTTGTGGTTTTATAGCAAGCAACATGCTCCACTACAGCCTTTCGGCTAAAACCCTGCTTATGCGCTGGTACTCTCCTTCCTTTTTATCAATATCCACTTTCCATGCCGTCGCCGCATCAACGCTGTCGTCGGCTTGATTGCACATCGATGGTGGTGCTGGCTGTCAACTGCATTATGTTGCACCAGATCATAGCTCCAGCGCTCCAGCGTTAACTGTGTGCTCTTCTTCGTACAATCGCTTGCCTCGTTGCCTGCCTCTTGCCGCAAGCGATTTGACAAATTGTCTCTAATTGAAAGATTAGCTTTTGTTGTTATACTTGTAAGTGTGTTATCGATGTTGTTGTTAATGTTGTTACATTTTTTCTGCTTCACTCAAGTTGAGGTCTTACAGACTTTTGTGGCATCCGTCGCTGTTGGTTGTTGTTGCTGCTGCAAGCTGCATACGGTGTATGAGGGTTTTCTTTGCTCTTTGCCTCACGGAGCTATTTTTCCATTTCATCCATTTGTTGTTGTTTTTGTTTTTGTATTTTTACACTACACACTGTCGCGCTTATCAAATGCGTCGATCTTACACGTGTGAGGTTTGATTAATCAAAGCAAAATGGTTTCGATGGGTTGGCATGAGGGCGGAGCATGTTTACATAAGCTTCAGCTCACATTCATACATACATATTTACATACATACATACAAACATATACAGATAGTGGTACAAATGTATGTAGCGCACACTTGTGAAATGAAAAATGAGTGAGGGGGAAAGCAGAGCAAAAATTTAAAAAAAAAACCAAAAACAACAACCATAACGTTAAAGCCAACCGCACAAGCCGCTCGTGCGCTAATGCAGTCAAGGCAAGGCGTCAATGCGGGCCGCCTCTTAACGAGACATTACACATAGGTATATGAATGCACACACAAATGCATAAACACATACAAATACATACTAACATATGTATACACAAGTCTATACATGCATTAAAAATGCATATGTATACGTGTAAGTTAGAGCAACACAAATCCACTATATAACATTTGTATTGTATATATGGTATGTGTGTGTATGTATATATGATTCGTTATAAAGTAGTAAACCGCAGCTGTGAAAAGGCTGTAATTGCTTGTGGTGTGAAAAATAACAACTATTATGAAAGAAAGAGAAATGTAAAAAATGTTGTAGAACATGGAAAAGAAGAAAAAAAAATATATTAAATTTTCCCCCCACTTTTTCTCCCTCGCCCGCCTTTTGCTATTAATTCTAAGTCTTTTTAGTTTGGTATGAAATGAAATAATAAACGCTCGAATAGGCTTAAATTGGTTATGGAGGTGTTGAGTGGAATGCCAACGTAATTGTAGCAGCGCGGCGCGGCGCTTATGAAGCTTTGACGTATTTTACTCGTTGATACTTTCAGCTGTGGGAATTTCTGTTGGAAATTATCGGCTTGTAGTTTTTTTTTTTGACGCATTTTAATAGCTTTCATAAGCATTTAAAGTGGGTTTTTGCTATAATTGCCTAAACGATTTTATGTTTTTTTTTTCACTGGAAATTAATATTCGAGAATTTTTTAATTGCTAACTTTAGTACAATTGTAAGGATAATTATAAAAATATTTAATTAAAATATTGAAATTAAATTCGATTTGAGAATCCATACATTTCGATAGACACATTCATTCTCATTAATATGCTGAAATTCCTTCTTAGTTGAAATTAGTACTTTTTTTTCATAAATATGAACAAAGAAAAATATTCATATTCCTTGGATTGTGGCTGACTGGCTACAATGCCTCAAATAGGCCTGTTTATTGTTGTAGATGTTACTTCACCTGTCAATGCTTTTGTTAAGCTTAAGAGATAGCTACCTGATATCGAGTTTTCAAACTTCCTTTAAGCTGTTGAACAGCTGGGCCGGTAAATATTAAGAAGAGTAAAAAGTTCGTTCGGTTTTAATCTAACACGTGTCGCATCATGTCATACTATACGGCGCTGAAAACGTGTTTATTCGAGCTAAAAGTTTGTCTTTGACAGTTTTTCGATTTATTGACTCAATACGTTTTGAGCGCTCGTCAAAGATGGACACCAGCAAAGAGAAAATTTGCTATATTTTACAATTTGTCTTCGATCTAGGTGAAAAAGCAGCCAAAGCGGCTGAAAAAATTAATTTAGTTTATGGGTCCGATACTGTAAACGAACTTGTAGCATAAAAGTCGTTTGCTAGGTTCCGATCCGGTAATTTCGATGTCAAAGATGGACCACGCGTCGGGAGGTCTGTCGTCGGAAATTGCGATAAAATCATGGAAACAGTGGAAATAGACCGTCACGTGAGCGCTTATTTAATTGCTGAGGAACTAAAGATAAGCCAGAAAACCGTTTGGAAGAATTTTCATGACCTTGGATTCAAAAAAAAGGTCGATGTTTGAGTGCCACACGAACTAACGCAAAAAAACATGATGAACGGAATTTCCATCTGCGAATCGCTTGTGAATCGCAACAAAATCGTCACATTTCTGAATTTTGGTGACTAGCGATGAAAAGTGGATCAATTACGACAACGTCAAGTGAAATCGGTCGTGGTCGAAACGCGGTGAGCCAGCGGAAACGGTGGGCAAGTCAGGATTGACGGCCAGGAAGGTTTTGCTGTGTGTTTGGTGGAATTGGCAAGGAATCATCTACTACGAACTGCTCCTCTATGGCCCAATGGTTGAACCGCTTGAAGGCAGCACTCATCCAAAAGATCAACAGAGGCCGAATTGTGTTCCATCAGGACAACGCCAGGCCACACACGTCTTTGGTGACGCGCCAGAAGCTCCATGAGCTCGGATGGGAGGTCCTAATGCACCCACCTTATAGTCCGGACCTGGCATCAAGTGATTACCATCTTTTCCTGTCAATGACGAACGCGCTTAATGGTGAGAAGTTGGCCTCAAGATAGGCCTGTGAAAATTGGATTTCAGAGTTTTTTGCCAATAGGGACGCAGCCTTCTACGGGAGGGGTATAATGAAGTTGGCATCGCATATTAAATCGGACAAATGTACACAAAGTTATCATATTTTGAAAAATCAATAAAAAACGTAGTAAAGAAACTAGTTATAGACCATTCAGGAATATTGCGCAACTTATACGTAGGCTGCTTTATATAGGTCTGGCCTAGCCAACACTAAGTGTTGCCAGGTGCAATCTGACATTTCCATTGAAAAGTTTGACATTTTTTAGCATAACATTACTCAGAACGTTTTGTCATTTAATCGTGAATTGTTTTATTTACATGGAATTAAAAAATTCATCTCGGCCAAAAAATGGAATTAACTCGTGGACATTTTCGTGCGGTAATTTTTCACAACTTTCGACGTGGATTATCACGACAAGAGTGCATCGATGAACTTAAATCTTTGTATGGCTATGAAGCACCATCCTATAGCACTGTGAAAAACTGGTACAACGAATTCAATCGTGGCCGACGCTCGCTCAAAGACGAATTCCGGGAAGGTCTTCCAAAAGCAGCCGTTGTGCCAGAAAACATCGATGCCGTACGTGAACTGATAATGCAAGACCGTCATGTAACGTACCTTCAGATAGAGGCATGCCTATGCATTTCTCCCACCAGCATACAATCGATATTGCATGATCACCTGGCCGTAAAAAAAGTTTGTTCTCCTTGGATCCCACACAATTTGAAAATCGCTCAAGAAAAGGCTCGTGTGGATTGGTGTAAAGAAATGCTTCAAAAGACGTTTGTAAGATCGTCACAGGTGACGAATCATGGATCTAAACGTATGAGCCCGAAACAAAACAGCAATCGACCGTGTGAGTCTTCCAAGACGAACCTAATCCAACGAAAGTTGTTCGTGGAAGAAGCACTTCGAAGAAAATGGTCGCCTGTTTCTTCGGCAAAACTGGTCATGTGGCGACTGTTCCGCTTGAGCAACGTAGGACGGTCAATTCTGAGTGGTACACCATCATTTGTTTGCCTGAAATCTTCGGAAAAATTCGAAAAACAAACAAGAAAAGATGAATCATTGTGCACCATGACAATGCGAGCTCTCACAC
This sequence comes from Ceratitis rosa, assembly GCA_037013455.1. NCBI lineage: Eukaryota > Metazoa > Arthropoda > Insecta > Diptera > Tephritidae > Ceratitis > Ceratitis rosa. The sequence continues at coordinate 14,259,479 of JAWMAG010000041.1, forward strand.
ATCGGCTCAAACCAGCGCCTTTTTGACCGGCCAAAACGGCGAATTGATGGGGCATCCGCCGTGCAGCCCTGACTTGGCACCCAATGACTTCTTTTTATTCCCACACATCAAGAAAATAATGCATGGTCAACGATTTTCGTCGCCAGAAGATGCTGTTGAAGCATTCAAAAACCATGTTTTGGAGGTGTCTCAATCGGAGTGGAAAAAGTGCTTCGAAAATTGGTTTGAGCGCATGCAAAAGTGTATAAATCTTGATGGAGAATATTTTGAAAAACAATAAAATCATTTTCGTTGATAAATATTCGTGTTTTCATACATACGTATATGTATGTATGCGCAGATTAAAAAAATGTATTAATACTCCATTCTGCTAGTTCGAAAAATCTTTTTATATGTTCTTCATTCACACGTGTTCCTCACCTTAATCTTATTTTCTTAATTTCCTCCATTCATTCACACCAATCAACTGTATATAGGAGTACTCATTTAATACATATTTAAACCACTTCAGTCAGATAAATGTCTCTAATAGCGCACACATTACTCTCGGAATGCGTGAAACATGTCAGTTTTCGTTTGATTGTCTTATCTCAGGAAATTACTCAAAATAAATGAATGAATGCTTTAAAGAAATAACGAGAAGAAAAGAATTGAATTGAAGATTGAATGAATAGTAATTTTTATACAAAAAAAAATAAAAATAAAAATTTTCTAAAAAAATTTACTCAACTCTTGCAACAGAAAATACGTGTATTCAAACTCTTAAGTACTTCAGGTATGTATTGTATTTTTATCACTTTTCTCTCTACTCATCACATCTACTCATGCACCCACTCCATTCTGCCTTGCTTGCTCTAGAACAAATGAGCCTCTTAAGTGTAACAACATTACAGCGATAAGCGGAATAACAGAAAAGCAACAACAGGAACAACAGCTAAACACCATTACAAGCAGAAGAACAAGAGCGGAAGCAACAATAAAGGGGTGCAGAAGCAAAAAAAAAAATAAAAGAAAAATGATTCACGCTCTTTTTTATCATTATAAATTTTTTTTATCATTATACAATTTTCTGTTTTCCTTAAAAGTACAAGAAGGGAATATGAAAAATTGTATTGAAGACGAAAATGACAATAAAAAAAATAATAAAAATAATGGCATTCAATTTTGAATGGGTTATGTTGAGTAAATTTGGTCATTTGTCATACGATTTGTGTGTGTTTGTGGTGAAAAACATGCGCCGGTACTTAACGCTGGATGAACTGAGCGTAAATTAAAGCGAAAAATACAAAAAAGGACAGCGAATTCAAATAAATGTGTTAAATAAATGGATTTATTAAATCTTTTGTTTTAATTTTTTTTTGGTTTTTTCTTTCAATTTTTAAAAAAAATGTTTTTATAATTTTTTTTTTATAATTTTTTTTTTTATAATTTTTTTTCATAATTTTTTTTTATAATTAAATATATAATTTTTTTTATTTAGTATATATTTTTTATTAAACCTCTAGTTTTACGCTCAGTTTTCTGACCTCAAAAATACAAAAAAGAACAGCGAATTCAAATAAAAATGTTAAATAAATGGATTTATTAAATCTTTAGTTTTAATTTTTTTTTGTTTTTTTCTTTCCATTTTTAAAAAAAAATTTTATATATTTTAAAAAAATTTTTTTTTTTATAATTTTTTTTATAATTAAATATATAATTTTTTTTTATTTAGTATATATTTTTTTATTAAACCTTTAGTTTTAATTTTTTTTTGTTTTTTTTTTTAATTTTTCAAATTTTTTTTTTTTTATAATTTTTTCAAAATATTTTATTTTCTTTATTTAATATATATATTTTTTAACTTGAAATTATGTTTTAATATATTGGAATATGGCCAGTCTGACCGTCATGCGAGCACTTCTTCGATTTCCCAGGATCCAAACATTACACAAAGCACAATTTGAAACCACTTGAAAAAGGCTGGATACACAAAGAAGCTCGATATAGGGATGACACATGAATTAACAAGAAAAAACCTCGTAAACTGAATTCTGCCTGCGAATCGCTGCTGGATCGATTTATTTGAGTCGTGGCTAAACGGCAGTGAGCCGCCACAAACGATCTCTAAGCCAGGATTTGGAAGGTTTTGTTGTATGTTTTTGGTGGGATTAATAAGAAATCATTCACTATGACCTGCTCCCCTACAGCCAAACTCATAATTCAGACCTATGCTGTCAGCAATTGGACCGTCAGAAGAAAGTAATATCCCAGAAGCCCCCTGCTGTGAACAACAGAAGGAGAATTGCGTTTTATCAGGGCAACGCCAGACCAGACACATCGATAGTGACACGGCAGAAGCTCCGAGAGCTTGGTTGGCAGGTTCCTATGCAACCATAGTATAGCATGAAGCTCCCACCAACTGATTGCCATCAGCTTTTACCTGTTGCAAATGATTTGCCTGATGAAAAATTAGCCGCAAGAAAGGACTGCGCAAATCCATTGTTCCAATTCTTTGTCAACAGCGCCAAGGGTTTCTATGAGAAACACCTTCAAAAGCACAAAAAATTGTAAAACAAAACGAAAATTTGCTTATACTCCACCTCATAAGCATTTAATTGCACATAAATTTTTCTAACAAATAATTCAATTATCGTCCATGATGCAAGCCAGCCAGTCTAATGCAATTTCACTTATGCCAAATCGACCAACAAGTGCGCAAACAAATTATTTCACAGCGTTCCGCAGCGTTCAAAGTTGAATATGGGAACGTTTTCCAACTCCAGCAATGCGTAGCGCAGCAGCAATCTTGATTTTACGGTTGTTTTCGTGCCACACAGCGCGCAGACGCAGCAGGACTACGTCGAGGATTTATGTTATGAAATAATTTTTGCATAGCGAAGAAATTAATAATGCATATTGTGTACTAGATTTGCTGCTACTTATTGCACAATTTTGCTGATAATTTCTTGTTTTTTGTTTTTTTTTGCAGCTTTTGAAAGTCGACAGGTGGTGTGAAAATTTAGTTGTACACTACAAATTGCTGGGGTGGAACTAGTGACTTGGGATATATACATTTTATAGGAGAGTGAATAATTATTGAAGAAATTGTGCACAGTTTGTGGTTGATATATATGTGTGTATGTATGTGTGGTCGTTTGACATACATATACAAAAATATAAATATATAGAAAGTGAAATCTTTTTAAATTCAAAGAAAGAAAAATTATAGCATTTAAGTTGTGGAGCTGGGAAAAGTTTTTTTAGAGCCTTTAGTAGTTAAATTCATTGAAATTAAAAACCACTAGGCGAAATGCAAGTTTTTTTATTAGTCAAATCGAATCTTAAAGTACTGTGCTCATCTCAAAATAAAAACTTGTCTCCATTATCTCCACTTTTCTCTGAATTCCAAAGAGCTCCGCAATCCCAACTTATATTCAGAAACCAAATGGTGAATGAACAACATCATGTGAAGAAATGCTGCTAGACAGCTACATACGCCGGAATATCCTCAAACAGCCTCTCGGTATAGCAACATGCTTACTCCAAGGGTAACTCGGTTTATACAGCCCTACATGATATTGTCTGGCGCATAGAAAAAGGACTTGCCGTGAAGGAGTAAGTATACACTTGGTATTTTTCTCGATATCGAGGGGATTTCAATAGCATTCTTCCTGCCTTCGTAATAGCAACTCTTCATGAAATGGGTCTCCAATAGCCCTTAGTGAATCTCGTAGAATCTCTTCTGAGGAACAGAATGATCTTCACAGAGATGGGCAGCACCAGTGTCACCATCGACACAACAAGAGGCACCCCTTCCCTTAAGGAGAAGTTGTATCGCCATTGCTGTGGTGCTTAACAGCGAACCCGCTTATTAGGAAACTGTTGTGGTGTTGTGGCATACGTGTAAGCTGACAACTTTGCTCTGACAGTCACAGACAAACAATTACAAACATTAAGCACGGGCTGGATATGAACCTGAAAACTAAAATGGTTTTATTTACCAGGAGGTACAAACCGCATTCCTTTACACTGGAGATAACCCTCTCTACCGAAGTCAAATATCTCGGGTTAATCTTAGATAGCAAACTAAACTGGAGCCAGAATACGGCAAAAAGATCAAGGAAAGCTATAACGGCACTCTAGGCCTGGACAACGCCGATAGGAAAGAAATGGGGTCTAAGACCGAGTATCGTGCACTGAATATACACATCAGTAGTTAGGCCAATCCTATTCTACGGAGTCACCGTTTGGTGAGGCTGTCGGCGTTTATCCTTCTTCTAGATCTATACGGAAAACTACAAGCGGGCTGCAACGCAATCAGATTAAATGTAAGTCAACCTTGTAAGATTTGCAGTATAGGACGTACAAGAATATTATCTCTTACAGAAGTGCCGAAGGAGCTGGACTACACCACCTCCTGTATGTGCTTCGAAAATCTTTTCTCCACGAGAAAAATCTTTCTCCAAACAGATTCGAATGGGAAAACATCAAAGCCCCTGACAAGGGAGCAACAGCCATCTTCTCAGACGGCGCGAAGCTTGATGGGAAAGTGTTTTGCAAAATTTCTGCTCTCATTAAATATGAGTATGAGAATACCAGACTACTTTAGCATTTTCCAGACGGAACTCTATGCGAGCATGTAGCCTGCGGAGTGGTTGCACAAATCTACGGCAGCAGAACAATCGGTTGCAATATACTCCGACAGCTGCTGCGGCTGCAATCAGATCTCTTCAATGTAATGATACCACGTCAATAGTGGTCATAAAATGTAGGAACTTTCTTAACAAACTCTCGACTAAGTACAGCACTGCCGTTGCATGGCGGACGAACTAGCAAGAGAAGGAACCCTTCTACCCATGATAAAACATACACACGATGCTGGTTTACCTCTGTCCACGGCAAAGTACATGCTTTAACTGACCTTTACCAGGGAAGCTGATTCAAGATGGTTGAAAGAGATCCCGAGCAATGTGGCCAGATAGCTATGGCCGAAGTTGGATGTGAAACAATCGAAACATCTTATCCTTCTGGACCATTTCTCCATAAATATAATATAACGACTGGTATAATAACTGGGCACTGCTTAATAGGGTTTCATGGGAAAAGAATGGGCTATCACTCTAATGATTTTAGTCGCAACTATAGGAACGAAGAAGAGGAGGAAACTACCGAGCACTACCTCTGCCACTGTCCAGCTTTGACTTCTGCGCGACTCAAGTTGTTTGAAAACTTTTCTTCAACTGTCTTGCTGAGGTTGCCTCAGCGAATATTGGAAACCTCGTTGACTTTATAATTCACATGAAATGATTCGATCATGTGAGAAGGTGAAGGAAGGAGCCTCACTCAGCTCGTTTATACCTTAGTTAGAATTATCCGCTTTTTGTTATATATTGAACGTTTTGCTCGATAACTATGTGGCAAATTAAAGGTAATGCCATTATGTGTCTCTCATAGAAACCGTCTCTATTGGCAAAAAATTGGAACAATCGATTTTCAGCGGCTTCTCTTGAGGTCTATACTTCCAGCCAAATCATTTACCACTGACAGGAATAAATGTTAATCACTTGGTGCAAGGTCCGCACTGTAAGGTGGATGTATAAGAACGATCCAACCAAGCTCTCGGAGCTTCCTTCAAGAGAGAAGAATTAAGAGTACTTTACTTAAACACAATATTGTATCAATACAATTTGAAATTATTTAAAATTATTTTTATTTCTAATTTAAAAAAAAAAATATTTTAATTGAATTAATGCTAAAATGCAATTGCGTCCCACTGGCTAGAAATTTCATGAGTAATCATCTTGTAGGCAAATAAATACAAATAAATCAATCGACCTCACAGCCCTCTCTCACCTCCCTCTACTTTTAAAACTAAAATTGAATATTAGTAACATTTATTTAAACATAATTACAGCAATAAATTGTTTAAAAGCCGGCAATTAAATGCACGTGTTGCATAATTTTCTATAAGAAAAAAAAAAACAAATTTAAATAAAATAAAAGAAAAATGAAAAAAGAGAGAAGAAATCTATTAATGCACTTTATGACTTGCGGAGTTGTGCCCCAGAGTGAAAACTGGCGGCGCTAAATGCATTTCTGTGTTTTTTTATTTCCTTTTTTTTAATTTCAAAATCATGCCTCAAGTACAGAGCGAGCAGTTGCACATTACATACAAACATACATATAGGTATATGGGTATTATTATATAAATATGCATTACAATTGATATTAAAATTCCAAACAGCCCATAATTAACGCTTTGTTGTGTTTTTATTTCTATTACGATTTTCTAATAAGCAGTGCCTTGCAGTGCAATTGTGTGTATGTTCGTCATGCCTGTATGTATGTGTGTTGGTGTGTATAAGTGCGCTAAAACACGCCATTACAATTAACGCATTTTTCAAAGCATAAAATTGCTTTATCAAGGCGCTAAATTCATGATGCGGTTAAATATATTTATTTACAAATGTACATATATGTATATATATGGTATGTAGGTATTCACAAGTATATGAATTTTTATATGCAACAAATTGTACAAATAGTTAGCAACAAATATGATTTTTAATTGTTAAGCTAAAGCAGCACATTAATTATGACGATGGAGGTGGTGGCTCGAAACGCCTCTATTTATGCTAAATTTTATTTATTACTAATTTTTCCAAAAAAAAAAAAAAAAAATTTAACTGCGTTGATGAGCATATATTTATGGCTGTGTTTTTATTTATTTTTTTAGTTTTTTTTTTTATTTTTTTTTTATTATTTTTTTTATTTATTTGTTATTTTTTGTCTTTAAAAACTCGCATGACACATTAAGGTTCACGGCAAATGTGCGCAATATTGAATTGTGTAAATCCAAAGCTGTTTTTAATGCTCTCATATAGTCTTCTAGGTATACATATAAATAAAATTTGATTGGAATTTCAAGCAACAAAACCAAAAAAAATATGCGCTAATAAGTTAGTAACATGAGATTTGATATGCACAATTAGTAAGTTCAAGCTGCTCGCAGGTGGCCACTGATGTGACTACTTTAAATGCTACTAAAATGTGATATGTGCATACATATACATACGTGTATACGTGTATATGTATTTTTACATTTTTATTTATTTTTTTTTTTTAATTTATGATTAATTTATGATTACGAGGTGTGTTGAATATTGCTACTTTTAGTTGATTTATCGATTTTTAGAAATATTTTTATACTGCAGCAAGAAGTTTTCTCGAATATTTTCAAAACATTTTTGCTTTTTTAAAAAATATTTTCCAAAATAGGCTTCCATATATATATAGTTCTTCTTCTCCTTCTTCTTCATTGGCATGGGTACCGCTTACGTGACTATAGCCGAATTAATAAAAGCGTGTCATTCGTGCCCTCCCTTCGCCATTTGGTGCCGGTTGGAAATATCAAGTGAAGCCAGGTCACTCTCCACCTCTTCCTCTACTTCCACTGACGGGTATTGCATTGAATACTTTCAAAGCTGAGAAGCTTTTAACCATCCGAACGACATGACCTAGCCAGCATAGTCGCTGTTTGTTGATTCGCTGAACTATGTTAATGTCGCCGTATAGCTCGTATAGCTCCTCGTGCCATAGACATTGCTAACGCGCAAAACCTTGAGGCCGAAAACTCTAAGCACCGGCTCATCAGGTATTGTCATCGTCCATTTCTCCGCACCATGTAGCAGTACGGAAACGATGAGCCGCTTGTAGAGTTTTGTCTTCGTACGTCAAGAGAAGACTTTACTTTTGGACTGAGTAGGTAGTCCAAAGTAGCACCTGTTGGAAAGAGTGATTCTGCGTTGAAATTCCAGGCTAACCTTGTTGTTACTGTTAATGTTGATTACAACATAGACGATGACAGGAGATATTTCATCTTGCCCTTATTCACTACCAGACCAATACGCTTCGCTTCTTTATCCAGTCTGGAGAAAACAGAACTCACGGCTCGGTTGTTAAGGCCTGTGATTTCAATGTCGATTCTCCAGCGTCCAATTGTGAATATGTGGTTTTACAAGGCCTTAAACCACACAAAAAAGTGCCAATCAGTTTGTTCACGGTAGACTTTAGTCTTTCAAGTAAAACACGGAAGCAATAGTCACGGTAATTGGCGCAGACCGTGAGGTTCCCTTTTAGTGAATTGGGACTGAACAGCTCTCGTTATCTATCCCACCCCACACATGCTGTGGTCGATCGAAAGGTTGGGAGGTAGCAAATCTGTTTTCTCTCCACTATAGCTGAACATTCCTCATGGTACCAGTTCTTTTTCTGGCATTGCCGAATTGTTTCTGTAGTGGCGAGATGGCGTTTCACAGTTTCCTTATATCGAGCAGTTTCCTTACAGGAGTGCAAGTCAAGTAGAAAATCGTTCTGCTATCTGTCGTGATTACAGTTTTTCGAACCTTTTTCGTATTTTCTGAGGGGCGTTCTTTGCTTCACAGAGACGAATACGTATCCTTGCTGCTACAGGATAGTGGTCCGAGCCGATGTTGGGTGCGACAGTGTGAACACCCGTCAAGAACACCTTCAGTCACAACATGATCGACATGGTTGTGGGTTTTTCGATCTGGAGACAGCCAAGTAGCTTGATGAATTTTCCTAGCCTGGAATCTAGTACTACAGACAACAAATATTACAGACCTCGGCGAAGTCGGTCAGCCTCAACCCATTAGGGTTCCTTGCCTACCCTGAAGTTAAAGTCGGCAAGCACAATTTTGATATCGTGACCAGGGCAGTGCTCATAAGTTTGCTCCAGACGCTCATAAAGGACATCCTTTTTCACATCGTCCTCATCTTCCGTTGGGGTATAGGCACAAATCAGCGATGTGTTGAAAAATGTATGCAGATTGTGGCAACACGTTCATACCGCGGAGCGAAAGCCAGTATTCCGTCATGTAATCTCTCTCCCACCACAAATCCCCACACCAAATTTGCGCTGCTTTATATGACCACTGCAGTACGGCCATGGCATTTCTTAGACGGCGCTAATGTCAGCCCTATATTCTTACGAGGATATTAACCAGCTGTAGAGCGGCACCTTCCCAATCAAGGGACCGGACATTCCACGTGCATGCGTTAGTCCTCAAAATAGTGATTTCTCTTCCGATACTTTTTGTGATTATTCATTGGAGTTTATTTTTGTAGTAAGTTCCAAACCCTACCCACAGCCGCAGCGCATTTGACTTCCCTTCTGGTATTAGTCAGACTAGCAACTTTATTTTTTCTCTCTCTTGGAATATAAGAAAGGCGGTCAAAAGCTGTGAAACTAACCTCAAACTAAATACCTTTTTTGTTCCAAAATTTAATAATAAATGGAGCAAAAGTAACAGAAGAAATTAAAAAAATATATATATACCATTTTGGGTATTTATTCGTAAATAAATTGCTTATACTCAAAATAAAAAATAAAAACTAAAAAAAAATGAAAACAGACACCAAAATTATAATAATTCAATTCTCCTTTAACGTTTTAACAACTTAATAAATGTACAACGAATGCGGCCAAACGCGTTTGTGTATTAAGTCTTTTGTTTAAATATGACAAGATTAATCGAATGTTATTAATTTGCCGCGCAAAACAACGGTACGCAAAGGATGGGCAGACAGCGAAGCACATTTTAATGTACAATACATACATATGTAAATATATTAATGCATACGCACGCCACAAATAATAAGAATGTGCCACATTAAATTCGACGATAACTTTATTTCATTGCCTTAACGGTGATAATGTCAACAACAGAGATGCTGTAAGCAGAACGTGAACCCATAAGGGAGTTGAGAAGAGTGAGGCAGGCGGCAGTCAGTAAGCTGAGCAGACGGCAAGCAAGAATTTAGGCGACAAATAATACAATACTAATAAATAAAAGGGCAACAAAAAAATAAGCGAAGCACAAACGACTTGATAAACTTTAAGAGCAGCCAAGAAAAATGGAGCAATTTTGTGAGCAGACCCGGCAAAGTGAGTAAATGAGTTGAGTTGCATTTCGACTTAAGCTCAACGTGATGGAGTAGGGTAGGGTAAGGGAGAGTGCAGTAGCATAGAGTATGGCGTCTTGTTCCCCAAGACACAACAACAGCTAGTAAATTAAACTAATCGCCAGCAATTTGTTATATACAAAAATACGTAATGAAATTTAATTATATTGTCGCGATTTAAAGTTGAATATCTTGAATATGCAGGGAAAGTAGGCGGCGAAGAGGTATTTACATAAATATTTACAGGTATTTTGCTTGAAGTAGCGCAATTGTTAAACCAAAATGTCTGTGTTTGGGAGCAACAAAAGGCGATTTAAACTAATTTGCATATCAAACTGTGGTAAAGTAGTGTAAAGTGGAGAGTAAAAAGCGCAATTTTTTTTACTTAAATACATATATACTATGTGTTTGTAAGTAGCTTACAAGCTTCTTTGGTATCAAGATGTGGCTTAGTGGAGATTTTTTTAACAATTTTTTTTTAATTTTTTTTAAATTTTTTTTTTTAATTTTTTTTTTTAATTTTTTTTTTTAATTTTTTTTTTTATTTTTTTTTTTGTTTTTTTTTTTTTAAATTTATATTTTTTTTTATTTTTTTTTTTATTTATTTTTTTATTCTCTATCATCAAGTTACTTCTTAGTAAAGAACTCTTTTAATTCTTTTCTACTACTCTTTTTTTTTTTTTTTGTAAAATTAGCTTGCTTAGTAGTGTTAATGAGTGTTGTTGGTCGGCAGCAACACCTTTGCTCTACTCAGCATGTCGTTGTGTGCTTCTAGCACACGTGTTGACAAATGCGTTACATGGTTTTGCCACATGTTGCAAATAAATATTTTTCACAAATGACTGGCTTAGGAGAGTAGCTACACTGCGCTGAGTTGCTAAAATTGGTACAAAAACTATTTTTTTTTTTTGTTATTTTTTTTTTTTTTTTGTTTTTAGTGAGCGAAAGGTCTGGTTTGTTTGTATGAAATTTTTTTAATTTTTCTATTCTCTATTTAAATATTTTCTATTTAATTCTTTTTTGCATATAAAATGTTTATTTTCGAGAAAAAAAAGTAACAATTTGGGCATTTTCTCGCAAAAAAATAAAACAAAAAAAATTAAATTAAATAAATTTAAATAAATTTATACGCTGTTCTCGCTTTTGTCAAACATGCCACCAATTTTTTGTCTAAGCCAAACATAGCAATTGTTGTCGCTTTTAAGTGTTTCCGCTTTAATTTCAGTGAAATTGGATGTTGTCTGTTGGTTTGTTACTACAAATTTCACCGCATTTTGTTGGTTGATTAATTTTTACGGTTTTAAGTTGTGAATTATTGCTTAATACTGCTAAATACAAATTAGTTGTGTTTTTTACATATCTCTTGTTGTGTTATTGCTACTGTTTTGCACGATTTTAATTTTCAGAATTGCCATAGTTAGTATTTCGGTTAGATCTACTTGTTGTTTACTAAGATAATCTGTACTTCTACTTGTTTCCGGTTACCGACAGGGCTTTGAGCACCAATTTTTAGTTTGTTGACCTCACAGATGATAAATGGATAGACATTTTTAGGAATTTATAGGTTAATTTAACATAGAAAGGGCACAGCTCAACTAAATGGAAAATTATAATATCTCTTTTGGTAATCATGAAATGTTTTTAATGCTCCAAAAAATATATATCTAGCATTTTTTGGGTACAAATTTAGTAAAAACACCTTTTTTATTAATAACATTCCACAAAAATTGTTGTTAAGCAACAATTTCCATATGTAGGTAGGTTACACTGACTTATTGATACGTCTTACATAGACTCCTCATAGACTCAAGTCCTTTATAATGCCAAAAGGTGGTTCACTTTGGTTCTAGGTGTAGAGGTTGTCATGTGGAATGGACGCGCTTTCTTCGAAAGCAAGAAAGACAGTTTTAAGTCTTCTTCTAATCCTCTGAACAGCGAAGCTCTTGATGTATACCACATATTCCACGTAAAGCTCGACAAATACAAAGGAAATATTCCAGACTCTCTCTCACTCATGTCAGCCTCCCTACACTGCCTGCCTGTGTCACTGCTAGTAGTGTTAATTGCGCTAGTAGACTTCTGCCTGTCACTAGGCCCGCAATTATTTAACAGTGCTTTCGGGTGTGCATGATCATAAAGTGTTTGTTGTTGTTGTAGTAGCGGCTACGTTAACCCCACTTAGGGACAAGTTTAAAGATCAATCTAAGTCACCTCCCGTTAGATGGTCCAGGAAACGTACCATTTGGACGGGACCGGACCAGAGGAAGAGGGGGGTTAGATGTGTCGACTTGAGGGGGCATATTAAGAGGTGGTTTGTGTCCTGTGGACATATGTTGGATATGTTGGGGTGGAGTCTGGATAGGTAGAAGTTTAACCTGCTACAGTATCGAGATCTAAGCTGTGCCAGTGTCACGCGGGTCTCTCGAGGCAGCTCGAGCTCATTGTCTGCGACGTGTGGTGCTTTGTCTCCGAGCACGCCATTCTTTGAAGGTATTTACTGACTCCTGGTAAATGGCTTTCAATGCTTGTACGCCGTCCTGTCCAGCGGTTGTTGCACATATTGCTGGATTGTGTCCTTCAAATCTAGTACTCCCTTGCTGATGTGCCTCGGTAGAGGTTCAGCTTCTATTAGATGCCTATTGGCAGCGCAATTCCAGGTGTTAATAAAGATATCTTTGGTCACACAGTCCTTCCCTTTCTGAAGAGTGAGCGACAATCAGTGATAAATTGAAGAATTTTCTTTTGATGCGGATTGTGGAGAGAAGTTCAACCACCAGGACCAGGACCAGGTTGCCAGGACTCGACGACAGATTTTCACTCCCACCACGAGTGTGACAACCAATTTACTCTCCTTACTCAATAGCATGTTTCACAAGGACCTATCTTTTCTGTCCTTTTGCCTCCAACGAGTATCGCACTACTTGACCATCGGTGATGTCAGCCTCAAAAGTTATAAAGACATCAACCGGCTGAGCAGAAGGTGGCAAGCTTCTTAATTAAGGGACTGGATACATGCCAGCGGATCTTTAAAACATTTTCTGGTGTCGTCCCCGAAAGGGTGGTCAGCCGTTCATTGGACCAGAATTTTTTTTGTGGTGGCTGCCAAACCATACGCACAACCTTGTTGGCCTCGTCTAATCACTATAGCTCACACCCAAGCCTGTTTGTTGGTTACCCAGAGGGTATTTCGTCTAAGACCTTAAGTTAAGTTGGGAGCTACTTGAACCTTGCGTAAAAGAATCGCTCTTGGAAAGCCAGTCAAAACCACTTTCCCCACTCTTGTGGAGTTTTCCACGTGAGCTCAACTTCCCATATTTCTATTACCACACAAAAAAAATCTCTTTAAAACCACCATAAAATAAAGCAAACAAGGATCCCACATTTTTAAGACGCAACACTTGTAAGCACGCACCATTCTCCACATGAATCACTTCATTTTTACTACTTACTAAAGAAAATGGCTTACATGGAAAAATTAGTAAACTTAAATAGATACATTTACGGTGAAAAACAACAACACCAACAACAAAAAAGTATAAAGAAAAAAAATTAATTTAAAACCGTATGGTGCACGACATTAAATAGGCCTATAAAACAAGACGCATGGGTTATGGCTTGTTAACAAACAAGCCGCGAATGGTGGAAAAAAGACAACAAGTGCAACAAAAAAAAAATCACAATAGAAACAACAAACGACCAACAACGAGAGCAATAAAATACCAGGAAGAGTGTACAAGTAACTAATGTTGAAGATAGTGGGTGGAAACAGCGTGCAAGTAGGGCGCCACCGCCAGCGGCAGTGAAGTACTCAAAGCGAGCGCCACTTGAGCCAAAGGCAATTTGTTAAGGCCACAACAACAATAAATGTACGCAGAGTGCACTTGCATCATATACTCGTATCTAAAGCAACACTTGTTTGAGAAAAAACTGAAAAAAAAAAATCACCCAAAAAAATCGATTTTTACCACCGCACGATATTTACTTTAAAGCGGTCATAATTTTACATTATTTTATTAGTACGAGCCGCATGTTATAAATAATTAAAAACTAATTAAGTTCGAACATATTGAGCAAGCAAGTGAAGTAAACACGCTAATGCTTGAGTTTTTGAGAAATATATCTATTTATCCATATATGAATACATACATACATAAATATTTCATTATAGTGCAAAGGGATTGCTCGCGCAGGCGCCACATGCACAGTATGATTTCGCTAGTTTTGCTATAAATTTAGTATTGAACTTTTACATACAATATGTTTTTCTAAGTACTTATTGGGATTTATGTACGTGGGTATATAACATAGGAACTTAGATTTAGAGTGCACTCAATAGAGAAAATATAATAAAAACCAAAGAAAGGAGCAGCAATTTAATAAAAAAAATATTATTTAAATATAGGTTTTTCTTGAACCAACTTTTTGACCAAGCAAATTATTCCTTACAAACAGAAACAGATAGTAAGCATTTAGTGCGAGTTCCGGACTATAAGGTAGATGCATAAGTGCCTTCCAACCACGCTCTCGGAACTGCTGGTGAGTTAGTATCAATGTGTATGGTCTGGCGTTGTCCTGATGGAAAACAATTCCCCTCCTGTTGGCCAAAGAAGTTCCAATTGCTGATAGTATAAGTCCAGCCAAACTCGGCGAGCAGCTCATAGTGGATGATTCCTCGCCAAATACACCAAACGCTGAATACATCCTTCGTAGCCATCGTCAACTCTGCTTTGGAGACCGTTTCGTTCGACTCAATGACCTTCGATCAACAAGGTTTTGATTTCACGCTACTGTAAGTGATCCACTTCTCTTCAGCCAGTCAATATTCGATTCAGAAATATGACGATTTTACTACTATTCAGCAGTGATTCGCAGATGGAAGTTCTGTTGAGGTTTTACCACTTTAACTTATGTGACACACATATATCCTTTGTGTATTCAGGGTTTTTCAAGTGGCCTCAAACAATTTTTGTTCCATGTTTAGCTCCTGAGCGATCGAAGAAGTGCTTGCATGACGATCAAACTCGATGAGTTCCATCATATGGATTCCTTTTAGTGGACCTCTATCACTCCAGGTAATAGACAGAAAGTCTGAATAAACCTTTCGATCTATGCAAAGACTTTCTCACTGAAGAGAAAAACTCTCGAGGGCTACCTTAAAAGCCTAACCAAAGAGTTTGAAGTCGTCAGAGAATATAATCCAATTCACACGACACCAGTGTAGGTCTTCAAACCTTAGGCTGTGGTATTCCCTTTGGCTACAGAAAGTTTTTATCAATCAACAGAGAGTCTTTTAGACTATAGGAAGACTTTTTCATTCAATAGGAAAACTTTTTAAGGTTGCTAAAGATTATAAATGGCTGATTTTAAGTCCTCAGGAGAGGGATTAAAGTTCACAAGACATCAGTGGAGCTTTTTAAAGCTCAGACGGGAACAAACTTTAGCTCATACATCAACCATATGGACTTCAAAGCTCATTTTGTCAGAATAAAAGTTTACTCACTTCAAAAAAACACCTACGAGGACTACTAAACTATATAATTTAACGATTTGAAGTCCTTGATAGACGAAGTCTAGTTCACACGATATCTGTAGAGCTTTCATAGTTTAAATAGTACCATTCAGCCTTATCGGGGTTATTTCAGCCGTTCAAAAATTCAAAACGAAATTGAAAATACG
This sequence comes from Ceratitis rosa, assembly GCA_037013455.1. NCBI lineage: Eukaryota > Metazoa > Arthropoda > Insecta > Diptera > Tephritidae > Ceratitis > Ceratitis rosa. Next base: position 14,275,121 of record JAWMAG010000041.1, read on the forward strand.
TTCACTTTCGCCATCACCTCGTGAATCAAATTAGGATCTCTTCTATTTATAAAAAAAAACATTCAAATTGCTTTTTTAGATAGAAAAGTAGGCTTGAAACACATTTTCGGTCAAACAGCCAAAAACAACGCCGAATAACTCTTGCCAACCGTTGTTATTTTGGACTGAGTAGGCAATTGAAAGGTAAACTTCCCTCTCACAAAAAGACAGAGTTACTCGTCATTCTCTTTCTAATATGTACTCGTATATGACACCGAAGCGTGGAGAATGGCTGCATCCACTGAGTGTACGGAGTAGAAGTTTTGCAAGCGTTCAAGGGATAGAGATGCCGAATATTCTAGACGATGGAATTATGAGCTATTTGAGAGCAATATAACGACCCTAACACAGTTCAGTTGTCCGAATGGACGAAAGCTCTCTAGTTTTCAAAATTTTCGACGCATCACCCGCCGGTAACTTCAGCAAAAAAAGCAAAACGAGGTGGAGGTTTTGTAAAAAAGTAAAAAATTCGCCCATAGAGATATAGTTCGTGGATCTCTATTGCATTTTCCTTGCGTAACATCTATGCCTTCAGAGGACACCAAAGGGACACCGGATAAATAGACTCCGAGGAAAAAAAATTCGAAATCACACTACGGCTACGGAAAGAAAGCGGGATTTCAAGGTTCTGCCAAGATCAGTTTAGCTTTAAACCCTACCAAGTTAAGGTTAAGTTAGTAAGAGGTTGCCATCTGTTTATACTTAACTAAAAACGACTTGACTAACGCCAAAAAAACAGCAACACTAACAGCTGTTTTGAATGCTTTTGGCATAATCGAATGCAACTCATTTGCACCGTTATTAATTTAATAGTTTGCCATCATTGCGGGCTTAAGGCTTCGAGGGCTATTTAGAGGCATGAATATATGCCTATTAGTGCAAATAAACCCGAACTTTATACCAGAATGTTTGAACTTCGGGTTCAATGATATATTCGGGATTAGATCGGGATTAAATACTTAGGACTACTAAATATTATTAAACTATTTACCGCATATCTTAGAACCAAAAAGCATCAAGAAGGTAAAGGACTCTTGAGCAAATTTGTTTTCTGTTTTTAGGAGTGAAAAATAATTGAAATGCTTTTCTGTAAAAAAAAAAATTAAAATTAATTTTTGAAACAGTTCGGGATCCCGTGAACCATTTGTAGCATTAAAAAACTACATACATACATATTCGTCTGTATTAAATTGTAAATCATTAACAGCATACGTCTGGGCATAGTTTGCATGCTTACAGACCCACCGCTGCTTCTGGTAAGCCACTGCGCTGACCAGCCGTTGTTACAGCAGTTCATCGCCAACAGCATGTTGTTGCTGCTGTTGTATGCGTGTGATTTATTGAAAATTAAATTTTTCAGAGCTGCCCAAAGCGAAACAAAAGTGTGTAGCAAGAAAAAAAGCCTCAGCTGAAAAAAAAAATCCACAAAACACTGCCGGCGCTGATGGAGAGTTTGGTGTTACTCCGCCGAACAGGTGGGCAAATTAGGTAAGTAAAACGCAAGCAGGTGAATTAGCTTTAGGTGCTCGGCGACCAGTTAATCATAAGGGTACATATTTTCTGTATGTTTTGTTGTAATATTTACATCATAAATTTGGTTGTTACTTTGGTAGCAACAATTTCAACGAACAAAATGCGTTAAACAATTTAAAATTTGAGTTAATTATGTTTGTCTATACGCAATTACTGTAACTGAGCTGCTCAACCAAGTCCAAAAAATGTGTATTTTGTCTTCACGGCGCATAGTTACCGACGGCAACTAAGAAGTGTCGGCGCCAAGCTCCAACTTGAACCACATACCAATGGATAATAGAACAGAGTATGTAGCCAATGCCAACAGAAATAGTTTGTTCCTGCTGCTGTGTTTATGTCGCGCTCATCTTCGTGCTTGGCTCGCTGGCCGAGCCTTTGTTGTCATCCAATTTCTGCTTAATTAGCCATACAAGCTCAGGTTACACGCTCAGCGGAAAAGTCGCTTAGGCATGTGCGTAAAATTTTTTTAATGTTGTCACTCCTGATTACTGAGGAGGCCAAGCTCGGTCGCGGTCGCTGGCAAAACTAACCTCCTCTTCTCAACGGTCGGTGTCGTTAAACCCTCTACAGGAGGGTTGTATCTTGGCTTCTCTGAGGAGAACAGCGTTTTGGATAAGGGTTACCGGAACCGACCAAAATGACTTGTCCATTCAAACTGGGCACCCCGTTGACTGTGACGAAGGAGAGGCGTAGGTGTGTACCACCCAAGTTCAGATTGTCGGTACACTATGCTGGGTTCGACGGAAAGTTCGTGTTATACCGAGCTGTTCATCTCAAGTGGATATACTCCTGGGTACCCTCTAATGTAAAGCAAGCAATGTTAACCTTAACGGAAGCAGCTTGTTATCCACGAATCTGCTTGACCACATGAGCAACGGTAAGTTCGATATTGCGTTAGTTCTGAAGCTTAGTACCTTCGGGAATAGGGTCACTGGATTATCCGCAACCAACTTCCAAACTTTTTATGCTCACTTCCGATCAGAGGATGGGTCTGTTTTGTTTTCATAAAGCAGTACAAGGTCTCATCCTTACCAGATTTAAGGTTATCACAGTGGCGAAGCTGGCAAACCACTAAGTGGGATCCCCAACAATCGCCCTTACCCTAGACTCTAAGATAGCCAACACACTTTTCGAGAATAATACCTCTAGTTTACCTTTCAGCGCCTTCAAATGTGATCTAAAGCAGTGGACCATGGAGACATACTTAAGGTGCTGTAATACTTCCAGCCCTAGCGCGTACCACCAAATTATTATGGGTCAGGATGGATAGTCTATTGACGTGACACCTAGTAAAGTGAAATCCCCTGTTCGAATAGTTCTATTGGAAGAAATGTGGAATTTTTATCCTTCTCCCGAAGGGCAATTACTCGACGCGTGCAGTACTGAGTATTAGTGCCGGTTTGACGTACTCATTCTTTCTCTCTTCTCCTATCTTTTTGTACACCCCATTATCGCATTTTCTGTCACCAAACATTTGAAATTTTGAAAGTAAATAAGAAATAAATATAAAGAGTAAATAAATATTTAATTTAGGAGCTTCTTCCTGCACTATCGGCGCATCTATATGAACAATGCGCATGAGTCTCTGCGCAGCTACCTACCATCCCAGCTGTTTTCTTCGCTTTGTGCTGTCACCCAAAAAAAAAGTAGGTGTTGTCTGCGGCTCGGTGGCTTCATATAAAAAACTAATCGAATTGGTCATCAATGACCGGCCAAATAAAGCAGGCGTAGCAGTGAAAATTGGAAAAATTTTTGGCGTAAAAAATTGGCGAGAAAAGCACAAATATACATACTCGTATATGTAAAACGACAAACTAAATGAAACCAAATATAAGTGGCCCATTCGTAGCAAACTAAGCGCAAAGTTAAGCGCACCAACGCAGTTCGCGAACTCCACCATCACAGCAGCGCTTCGATTGGACCGTTGGCTGGCTTTGAACGCACTTTCTCTCTCTCCCCTCCCCCTTTTTGTTAATGCTATAATATACATACATACATAGGTACATCTATGTATTCTATGACGTTCGAGCGAAACACATATCGATGTTGACTAGCGATGGATGCGATGACGCTGATGCTGGCGACTGATACGCCGCTTTGACGACACAAACGTTATATTGCAGCGACAATACCACAATAATAGTAATAATAATAATAATAATAATACCAGCAAACACCAATAGCAACAACAACAGCTACAAAAACTTAAACTGTTTACTATATATGTACATACGTAGCTACAATTGACCGTTGCTTTAGCTGATCGTTGGCCACTGATGGCTTTTTGGCGAGTTTCGCATTGACAGCGACCAAAAAACGCGATGAGCTAAAGAAGCGCAGACGCGACGCGAAAAAACTGCAAGGTAACAACTGCAAGTACATACATACATACATACATACATACATAGATGCATAGTAGGCGAGGGCGATCAGTGCAATTCACCTGTCGCACAATTTCGTTGATTTTACGCAGATGCATGCATGCGGTAACCAGAATAAGCAAACAAATGAACAAACAAACAAACGAACAAACAAGCAAAAGAAGAAGAGAAAAATTGGAATTATCGATAAACAGCAACATCGAATTCCATTGAATTTTTGCCCATTTTGGTGCGGCTTAACCAATTTTTGCATTGGCAACGCTTCGTTGCTTAGTTGGTTGGGCGTACGCGAACGCAGCTAAGTGCATGAAACAACAGTTAAAAACAGGTAAGGCGGAGCTAAATTAGGGTGAACAACTAAAATTAAATGCTTAAATATTTCCCTGTTAAAACTCTAAGGAGTCGTTGGTTTGAGTTTCAAAAATAAATGGATTTTTGCGATTCAAATTTTCATACCAAAAAAAATTTCAAAATTTAATATAAATGCGTATTTCTTTAAATTATGTAGAGTCTCAAATATTTCTTTAGTTCTTTATCATAATCAATTTTCTCACGTATTGCCGCTCACAGAGTCATTAAGACTACAGTCGTTAATATTCATTGCATATTTTTAGGCAATACTATACTTTATACTAGACGAAATGATTTCTTCTTTGATGCAGTTGCCCAGAACTGCCTGCAGATATCACTGAGGACGTCAAATTTTTGCTTATATTTTTGGCTTTCAGGCTTTAATTCTCAGAAGATTTATATACTTAAAATATATATGAATTAGTAGAGTAACGAAGTTGATTTTGAGCTAATCTATATTTTTTTCTTTTTTGAAAAAATATTGGGATTAAAACAAGAACTTTCACTATTCAACGAAATCGATATTATATTTATTTATTATTTTTCTTTTTTGAAAAATATTAAGATTAAAACAAGAACTTTCACTTTGACTTTTCTTGCTGGTTTAGTTAATATAGAGTCCAAAAGCAGGTTTTATTTCACAAAAAATGCTGAAAAATCGTATGAAAAAACTATCTGAAAAACTACAATAATTATATGTTCTCATTAACCTCTTTTTCTGAAGTCACTTATGACATATTCGAGACTTTTTTATATCACATAATAATTCTAAAAATACAAAATACTAAAAAAAGATTGTTATTCCATCCTTTAACCTCACCCCATCTCCAGAGTTAAGATAAATAAACTCTAAAAATTAATTTAAAAAAATATCGAGAATATTTAAAAAAAGAATTGAAAATCATTTCCAAATCACAGTTTATTTCACTGATCTTTTGTTCAATTCTTCTGAAGCGCCATCGTCTTTAGAACGATGGATTCTTAGTTAGCATATAGTAGGTAAGATTATGATGAACTGGCCGATGGCTTAAGGCACTCTTACACAGGAATACGTACGAATTTTAGTCTTAAACTGCTGTCCTTCCAATTGATTTTCTTGTTTGGGGGATACTACTGCTCTCTTAGAAATTTTTAATAGCTCTTTGGGTCCGTTGCCCACCACTAAACTCACTATGATTACCGAACACTAAATTTTACTAAACTCTACATAATCGTTGTAATTCAGCCAGCACAAAAACGTGAAAAAATGTTTTCATTCTCCGTGATTGATGAAGATCTCTTCTACAGATAGCCTAGCAGAATATACGGTCTCTCTATATGGGCGCAAGGATATAAAAAGGTTCTGCTAGGCAGAGGAGCTTCTTAGGAAAGTTACGACCAAGATTTTCCTTACTGGGCAAGCCGTTACTAAGAAAAGTTACTTGAATGAGGGTGGAATCATAATTTCAATGAAATGACATCTTGAAAGGAAAGAATTTATTTGAAACTACAGAAGTATTTTCGGACTATTGCCTGAGAGGAGAAGATGAAGTAAGTGGAGAAGAAGAAGATGTTTTATTTATAAAAAGCCTTTGTAATCAGACTTTAATAGACTCTTGAACCGAATATGTCGGAGTAGGCTTCGAGAGAAAAGTTTTGCGAACGATTTATGGTCCTTTGCGCATTAGCAATGGCGAACGATGGTACGATGAGCTGTACGAAATATACGATGATATTGACATAGTTCAGCGAATAAAGAGACAGCGGCTACGCTCCTCGTCCGGAGGAATGAAAGCACTCCAGCTTTTAAAGTATGCGATGCAGTATCAGCTGGAGGAAGCAGAGGAAGAGGAAGACCTCCACTATGTTGGAAGAATCAGTTGGAGAACGACCTGGTTTCACTTGGTATTTCCAACTGGCGCCAAACAGCGAAAAAAGAGATGAATAGCGCGCTATAACTGATACGACTACAATCGCGTAAGCGGTGCCAACGCCAATAAAGAAGAAGAAGGAGGTTTACCCAAGCTCTCTCTTTCTTGTAGCAGTGAGCGAAAGCTTCATACGTGTCGATTTCTACGTCTTTCTCAACGGTTGCCCACACCGTCCAATGAGGACACAAGAACTGAAAAATAAATGGAGCACAACCTAGTAGCAGAACTACACTCAAAATGTAGGAAATACTGGGGTAGCCAGGCTTATTTGGATGGTATGCACCGCCAGTAACTTATATGAAACTAAGCGATCGACCTGCTTTACTCACTAAAACTAAGTGACCTTCTTGTCTACTGATTTATACTTGAATTGCGCTACTCTAAGCCTCCTAGCTCGCCCGCTCGCTCTAAGCATCCATGAGGCCTGTTATAATTATTGCGAACTTCTTTAAGGATCCTTTGGATTAACCAGTTTCTGAGTCGAAGCGAAGGATGTAAAGTCTATATCTTTGAACTCAAGGAGCCACGAATTCTAATTTTTCTCTCATTCATTGTCATTATCGGCTGTCCAGACTTTTCTGAGCCTTTAAGTGTGGCTAAACTAGGGTGACGCAGTGAGGTTTGCTGATACACCAAACTCCTAATAGCACTAAGCAATGAAGGGCTTTATAGGTTTACCCTCAGATATCATCTCCACGAGCTAGTTAAACTATAGTCGGCAGAAAGCTGTGAGTTCAGAGAGTTTAATGAAACGCAGGTATATTACTTTTGTGGGTGCCCGGCCTGCTGACGACTGGAACGACTGGATGATTTCCACAGTGTCTCGAACTCCCGCCTTATGGAGATGGAACCACATAGTTTGAATAAGCTAAAAAAAATTCGCTAAATCAAACGAACTGTTCATAAAAAACAGGAGAGCACATTGAGAACACCCAATGTCTCAGTTGCGACTGCGCGCGTACAGATCCTCAACCTTCTCTTTCAAACCAGCCATTCAAGCATATCTCTATATACCTTAAAAGCTTAATGCACCGTTAGATGAACAAAACTATGAAATCTCCTGCAAAAATCAGTCTTCGATTATAATAAAAAGCAATAGCAACAAGAACTAGAAAGAGCATAAAGTGTCGATAGTATACGAATGACCGCTTATATGTATGGTATATACATACGTCTGACATACGAATCAGTCGCCTTGCCACGCCGCCACGCCACGCCACACCACGCCATGCCGACAATGCGCGTTCGGCCACTTTTTGGCGTGCCACACCAGCGCACAAGGCAGTGCAGAGCAATGCAAAATATGGTCATAGGGGTCACAAAACACACGTGACCTAATGTGCGGAGTGCACAAACACAGACATAAATACATACACACACACACACATACGCATAACTAACTCATGTATATTTTGTGCACTTATGGCCGCACTCGTATTGGCATGCACTTGCTCATGTCAATATATGCATACATAAATATATACAAACATACACCTACATATGTACATGTAGGCATGTGCGCTACCGCCCCATTACCGTTTGTCTATGCCCAAGCGATGCCGCGCTATGTATGGCTACGCGGTCACACGCGAAAATTGCTCTGTCGCTATGCTGTAGTTGTTTTGTTGTTGCTGTAGTTTTACTATTTTATATTAGTTGACTGCTGCTGTTGTTGTTGTTGTTGTTGTTGCTGTTGTTGCCATCTTCTCTACTCCACAACATGTTGATATTTCTGTGTACGCTGTTATTTGCAATGGTTATTGCACATTAGGCCAAGCGAACCGCGAAGAAGATGCGCCATCGGAGTGTGTGAAATGCTTTGCTATGCTGCTGATCGATCGATTGATCATTCGATCGCTGCTGCCGCCACAATGCTGACTCGCTTGTTGGCTCACCTCTGCTGCTGCTGTTGCTGCCGATGACGCTGCGCTCACCCAGTGCTGGTCGCGGTCGCATTGCTTTTTGGCTGAGCTTCGATCAATTTTCTGCTTTGCTATCGCAGCTCAATTTTAATTTTTCTTTTTCTTTTTTTTTTTTTGCAACTTTTGTTTTTGTTTCTCCTCATATTTGTGGTCATTTGGGCTGGACATCGTTATGTTGCAACATGTTATATGCGCAAATTGTCTGTTTGGTCATATGTTATTTTCGTACAATTTTCCATTTTTTTCTTTCGGGCGTATGTTGGCAATTGACATGTGCAACATTCCGCAACATGGTGAAACTGTTGTTGTTGTGGCATACTCGTATGTTAATATGTCGAAAAGTAGGTATGCTTATGTTAAAAGGAAACTCCTAAAAGGTTGCAACACAGATATGATCAGGTCAGTTGGGGCAAGAGATTAGTGATTAGAAATCGAGGGACGCTATACATATGTCTTTGGAGAGTCTTTACTTAACGGTAATCGAAATGTGAATGTTCTATCTCTGAAAGAAAAATATTACTACAGACTCAACACTCTCTGGCATAAACTCGTTCAGCTCTCCTTTCCTTGCTTTCTTTCATTTTCAGTCTTCGTCAGCATAGCAGGAGGTAATTTAAGGACCTCCAAAACTCAGCTGAGCCTGGAAATCATAATCCAGCGAAGAGAGATAAGGTGTTCCTTCACTTCTGAGTTATATATTAGGTCAAGTAAAAAGTACGTTCGGGTTTTTATTGATTTTTCAAAATGTGATAACTTTGTGTACATTTCCCCGATTTAAGTCAAATACCTATGCGCCGTTTTGTTCGTAAACTTGTTGCCAACGAGATGCCGACTTCATTATACCCCTCTCGTAGAAGGCTGCGTCCATATTGGCATAAAACTCGGAGAGCCAATTTTCACAGGCCTCTCTTGAGGCCAACTTCTCACCATTAAGCGCGTTCGCCATGGACAGGAAAAGATGGTAACCACTTGGTGCCTGGTTCGGACTATAAGGTGGGTGCATTGGGACCTCCCATCTGAGCTACTGGAGCTTCTGGCACGTCACCAAAGACGTGTGTGGCCTGGCGTTGTCTTGATGGAACACAATTCTGCCTCTGTTGATCAAAGATGGCCTCTTCTGGATGAGTGCTGCTTTCAAGCGGTCCAGTTGTTGGCAGTAGAGGGCCTAATTGAGTGTTTGGCCATAGAGGATCAGCTCGTAGTAGATGATTCCTTGCCGATCCCACCAAACACACACACCGTTTCCACCGGCTCACCGCGTTTCGACCACGACCGATTTCGCGATTTCGCTTGACGTTGTCGTAAGTGATCCACTTTTCATCGCCAGTCACCAAACGCTTCAGAAATGGGTCGATTTTGTTGCGATTCAGCAGCGATTCACAGATGGAAATGCGGTACATCATGTTTTTTTGCCTTAGTTCGTGTGGCACTCAAACATCGAGCTTCTTTTTGAATCCAGGATTATGCAAATGGTTCCTAATGGTTTTCTGGCTTGTCTTTAGTTCCTCCGCAAATAAATAAGTGCTCATGTGACGGTCTGTTTCCACTATTTCCGTGATTGTATCGCAATTTTCGACGACAGGCCTCCCGACGCGTGGTGCATCTTTGACATCGAAATTACCGGAACGGAACCCAGCAAACCACTTTTGTGCTACACGTTCGTTTACAGTGTCGGGCCCATAAATTTAATTAAGTTTTTCAGCCGCTTTGGCTGCTTTTTCGCCTTGATCGAAGAATAATTGTAAAATATAGCGAATTTTCTCTTTTCTGGTGTCCATCTTTGACGAGCGCTCACAACGTACTGAGTCAGTCAATTGAAAAACCGTCAAAGGCAAACTTTTAGCGCGAATAAACACGTTTTCAGCGCCGTATAGTATGACATGATGCGATACGTGACACTAGTACCATGGACAATAACGCCATCTCTTAGATAAAAACCGAACGAACTTTTTACCTGACCTAATATATTGATATCACAGTTAACAGTAGAGAGTTTACCTTGGTTAAGACTGTTCCCCTTATAGCCGGCTTATCGGTCTCGCCAATTCCTTGGATAACTTTAAGTCCCGAATATTCAAACCATGGTTGTTTTTCATACAATCGCGAGTTCTACAAGCGGATTCCTCGAAATAACTCTGAAATGCAAGAATCCCCTAGGTCTACACGGGAAACTTCAAGCGCGCCGCAACGTTTTAGATTGCATGGAGCTCGGGCTTGGAAGAATCACCAGGCTGAGGCATGAACAAGTATTATCCCTCACACAAATTATGGTAGAGCTCCAAATTTTGGTTCGACAATCTCTTTTTGCTAACAAACTCAGAGAGGAACGGATGTGAAAACACCAGTAGAACATTTTCCAAGCAGAGCTTACTGTAATCGCGGAAAGTGGGACAGGACCTCCTATCCAACTATACGACGATAGTTCTGGCGAAGGGAGAAAGCATTTGATGCTGGGTACCAGGACATAGGGACATCCCAGGTAAAGGTATGACGGATGAGCTAGCGAGAGAAGATAACATTGTAATTGCAATATATTCTACGCACGTTGTGGGCTAAAGCAAGCTTTCACCAAAACAAGCAACACCAGATGACATCGCGGAAGAATCTGCAACGTGATTAGGAAGCTTTGGCGTGTGTTGGACAGTAAAATATCAAGGGACCTAATCCTCCTAGATGGGTTCATCGTTGATACAACAACTGACATACTAACTGTAGAAAAATAGAGGAGCAACAGTCTGTCGAGCACTACCTCTATCACTATCCACTCCTTCAGCTTCACAGGACACTCCTTTGACTTTTTGGCTGACGTAGCAATGACTAGTATAGATAGTATAGCATAAGGCACTCGAAATGGTTCGTATATCTGAGAAGGTGAGAAGTACACCAAAGCGGTATTATAATGGACCTTCTGGCCTAAGTACACTGGTCGTTCTGTTCAGCAACTGCATGGATATTAAAACATAATCAATAAACCGTTGCCTACAATTAAGCGTATTTTTTTAGTTCAATTCTGACAGAAGTCGCGACATTTATATCAGAAACGTTTTTAATATAAATAATAGATATTAAATTTTACTGTAAAAAGCTTTGCATACAATTAAGCGGTTTTTACGCTGCTATTTCCTAAATGTAGACCCGAGTTTTTATTTTTTTGTATTAAACATGAAACATTGCCTACATTTAGGCGCTTTTTTTTATATTTTATCCCAGACTCACACCTCGCATACCTCTAGAGCTTCCTTGGTACTAAAACCACTTAAATTATGTATATTTTTTAAAGCTTTTTTATATTTTATCCCAGACTCACACCTCACATACCGCATTTTTAATATGAATAATAGATATTACATATTACTGTAAAAAGCTTTGCATACAATTTAGCGAACTTTTCGCTGCTATTCCCTAAATGTAGACCTGGATTGCCTACATTTAGGCGCTTCTTTATATTTTATTCCAGACTCACACCTCACATACCGCTGGAGCTTCCTTGGTACTAAAACTATTTCAAATATCCTTAAAAGCTTTTCATTCTTCAAATGTTGGCTACTAATGCTTAATTAGCATTTGAGTCAGCACCGAGTCAATCTAATATATGCGAAGAGTATAAAAATCAATTTCAGTTCAACTGAATGTCAATTAAACACGACGAGCTGACAGTGAACAGCAAATCAAACAAAACAAAACAAGAAAAAAACACGCGCTGTTCATCTCTATAAACTCTCCTACAGCCTTTCATTTGTACAGATCTCCGCCGCAGATGGTGCGAATGTATGCGAAAGTGCGCGCAGCAATTAGCTGTTGGCACTAATTAGCACTTGGTCTCCCAAAAGGCAATGCAGCCACCTCAACGGCAACTGCCTGCAAACGTACATAAGTTGAAAGCACAAACAACAATGAGTTGCTATTCAAGTAATCCCGCTTGCTTTTAACACATTCAACTGGACGCACTCACGCACGCGCGCGCGCCATGTGCTGAACGCTTTCGCACAAATTGCAACACGCATGCGCGTATTCAGCGTGTAACGCATTGAGGTGAACTGCTGAAATACGAGTACATATCTAGATGCGTGTGGCGTGCCGCAAAGCGAGCGCGCGTGCCCCATAAATGGAGAAAATGTAGCGTGGCGCAAGGAAGTTTGTGTGTGTGTGTGTGTGTGTGTGTAATGTGAGCTTAGACGCATTTGCCGCATAGAGGCGGTCGTCGCGCTTTTATTTTTCTCTTTGGTTTTTGTTTTTTTTTTTTGCTTTCCTTTTGCTGCCTTTGCAATCCTTTTACGGCTGTGCGTCGCATACAATCGCTATGGCTATTTAATTGTGTGCGTGCGTGTGGCACAAATGAAGATCTTTGCCAAGGCAATTGTAAGCCGCCGCTTGGCGCAAACAAAAAAGGAGCTCAGCATTGTTGTTGCTTGTTGGTGGGCAGTGTGTCGGTGTGTCGCTGGCGGCACCGCAATTGGCACCGCTCGTTGATCTTTCTTTCATGTTTTGGAATAACAAATTTTCAGGCGCACACAAACTCCCGAACGAACGGAAAATTGCCGAAATATGTCGTCTTTGCCTTTTTTTGGTGGAATTTCTTGGTGGAAGCCACTCTTTTTTTTTGGCTCGCCGCGACGCTTAGTTGCCGCATAACAAATCCTTTGGGCATACATGCAATTCGCACCTGATACCATCGCTTCTACACAGTTTTACTCATTTTGGCCACAGGGAGCACTGTTTCTGTTTATTTTTATTTCATTTTTAATTTTTTTTTTTTTGTTGGTCTATATGTGTCGGCTTCTATTCTGGTGCCTTGAATGCATCACCACTGAGCTCAATTCCAAACAAAAACAGCAAAGAAGGTCTGGCAGTGACACTTGCTCATGGGTTTGTGTTATGGGCAACAGATCTACAACTTAAACTGGAGAGAAAGAAAGCTGCAACAGTCAGAATTAAGAAACAATGGTGGATCCTATAGGTCAATAGACTAAGAATGTCCTAAAAGTTTAGATTAGGTTATTTTACACGAGTCAGGGGAAGACACTTTGTGAGGTTACAAAATTCTGACCACTAGTCTTCACTATCCAAGCACAACGGTTAGTTTATAAACTTCTTTCGAGGTATTACTTTAACATTGGCTATCAAGTAAAATATTCAGGTGCCCCTCCGGGATGAGGAGTCAAGAATTTTCCCGCAGAAAGACATTCCCGCAACAGTCGGGTCTTTATACCGGAACCACTCGGATTTTTATTCGGCCAAAGACTGTCACTCCCACAACATTCTACAAAAACTATTACAACAACAAAAACAAAGATATTCAGACAATTTCCAAACCTAATACTGTCCAAAGTAGAACAGTTGCATGGAAACTGAGCATTATTTACTTCTCTCTCTCACACAAGAGCTCCTGCAGTAGATCCTATATGGTGCTCCGAGTCTTTATGCATTTCGTCCTACCTTGGAGATGTCTTCTATTCATTTTCCTTTCTCTGGTGATCTTTTGCTATCCTGCTCCAACCAAATCAGTCTACCCATAGGCAAATTCCTTGAGAACCACGTTCCACCTGTCAAAAGACAAAGCAATACATTATTGACTACAAAGAATCTACATGGCCTGCCTTTGCAAGCTGGGAAACAGTCTGTTCCGGTCATCTCACATAGAAATCCGAAGAACTCGTTATATGGTAGATGGACGGTATGTTTCTAGTGCGTAGACTCCGAGGTCCAAATATAGATGTCAGACCACTATTTTGCCACAGCCAAGACGCAATCAACAAAGACAAGAAAAGTAAGACGTTGAGAGCATTACAAGATATACGAGATAGCGACATTGAAGTATTTCAAAGTATAAGGTGACAGCCGCTAGGCTGGTTGTGCCATGTTGTCCGAATGAATGAGAAAACTACAGCTCTGAGTGTATTCGACGCAGTACCCGCCAGCGGTAGCAGGAAAAGAGGAAAACTTCCACTGTCTTGGAAACTTCAGGGCGAGGGAAAGACATGGCTTCACTTGGTTAGTGGTGCCTATGGCAATAAAAAAGGATCCCGCAGAATTCCGCTGATTACAAAATTGATTTTCACTTGCTTCGCTACCTTCATGATGTACTGTAATGATCCCTTAGCCTAAATAATCGTTCTATTGGAGCTCTTCATGTAAAGACGCCACCTCCACCGGTATGAAAGTGTTTCTTCGAAGTATTTCCGGGTGCTCCAATAGTTTATTATTTCCTTAAACAAACGACGTCTACCACTGCCAACTGATATTCCATCAAATCCAGTGGGAGGACACTACCTCACTTTAAAGGGAGCTTAAAAGTTTGCTAGCATTCGATGCGTTTTTTAGAGCGCGCCATCACTCAATAGGGCTCTGTGGATCCAGCGACAAACACTGGATCTTAGGCCTCACTACCACACTCCCGCATCTTTGAACTAATTTTTAATCCCAATGTCTGAATAAATTCCTCTCAAAGTTGGAGGGTTTATAGCTGGAGTTTTATACTTCGTTATAAGAAACCAGTTCCAACTTATTTAAGCTACCGCTAAGACCATAATGCGTAAATCAGGCCGATACTCTTCTAAGAGACGCTTATCCTCATATGCTATGACGATATAATCGAGCTCACAGGACAATGGAGAGAGAGAGAGACAGAGAATTTTCGATAAATAAGTGCGGGTGCTATGAGGGAGGGCCTGGACTCTCAAGATAGCTTCAGAATCTATGACTACAACTCTATATTCCAGGCTAGCTAAAGTAGAATCGGTATCC
>JAWMAG010000041.1:14295000-14445000 GCA_037013455.1 Ceratitis rosa
TTATTTTATTTTACCTTGACTTTCAATTCATATTCCTTTTATTTTATTTCGTTTTAATTAGTTTTTATTTTAAATAATTTTATTATATATAATTTTTTTATTTTATTTATTATTTTTTTTAATTTTTCATTTTTTTTTTAAATACATATCTGATTTTTTTCATATTTTAATTTAAATTTATTTATTTTAATTTCATTTTATTTTATTTTAAATAATTTAATTTGTTTTATTTTATATTACTTTAATTAATTTTGTTTATTTTATTTTATATTTTATTTTATTATAATTTAAATTAATTTTTCATTTAGTTTTATTTACCTTATGTATTTTTATTTTTCGTTATATTTTATTTTATTTATTTAATTTTAATTAGTTCTTATTTTATATAATTTAATTATATATAATTTTTTTATTTATTTATTAATTTTTGCTTTTTTAATATATTTTATTCTTTTATGGTATCTGATTTTTTAATATATTAATTTTAATTTATTTATTTTAATTTCATTTAATTTTATTTTATTTTATATCAACTTAATTTTATTTCGTTTTATTTGCATTTATTTTTTTATTCGTTTGTTGCTTAAGTTTTCTGTGCTGAGTGGCTCCAAACAATTCCACTCATGGTTTGGCTACAAAATGTGAAATTAAGCTATAAATTGTCACCTACTTGTAGTATGCCTGCAACTAAAGCAACAAAAAGACTAAAAATATAAACATTTGTTGTCCAACCAATAGAAAAGCGTCTAAAAAAGCTATGAAAAATATTTTTCCTTCGTTTTTTTATTTTTTGGCGAGTTTTTGGCGTCTTAACATACAGCATTTTGTTGCTTGTTGCATACATCTACATACTACTTGAGTCCAGCACATTGCTCTTACCTTTCCACGCCACTTGTGTTGGGTTGTATTTTTATGTGTCTCGCGTATTTAACACCTGATTCGGTTGTACGTTGCAAATCACCGGCAACCAACAAACACCTACAGACTACAGACAATGAAGTTGTTGTTGCTATTGTAACAGCAGGATTTCCTAAAACAAGTGTGCTCGACCAGTTGAGTTGTCGCGTGTCCTTTTCGCATAACTTTAAATAATGGAAAATTTGTGTACTCAACACGGCGGCAACAAACAGTTGCTGCTGTAGCAATTAGTTAAAAACTGAAGTGCATACATGCAACTACATACATTCAGTGGCATATACTACTTGTGTAAACATATGTATGTAGGTATGTATGTATGTAAGTATATGTACAAAACGACTACTCTTTGAGCTTTTCGCAATAACCAGTGTTTTTTGTGAGCTAAATTAATTTGTTTTCATTTCTTTTTAGATATATGTAAGTATGTGTTGTATTTTGTCTTCTCAATAGCATTGTTGTTGAATCTGGAATATCTTGCTACCTCTCGCCGCATTCGATCCACAAATAAAAATATACAAGCAATTTAAAAAGTATAGAAAACTTAAGATTTTAATAGTAAATATTTAAAAAAATATTAATTATTACTCTCCAGAGCAGAATTACATTTTTTTTTTTTAATTTTTCAAATTACAAAGTTTATAAAGACCTCCCAAAAATTTTTAACGGTTTACAAACTGAACTTACGAATAAAGTAAATGCTGTGAAGGCACAGAAATACAGATTCATCACAAAATTAAAATATATTTCAAAAAAAATTTCCGTCATTAATATCTATCATATTTCGGTTTATGCATGCCACCGCTCCCACCACCACTGCTACTGCCAACAGCTACACCTGCATTATTACCACCACCGCCACCACCACCAGCGCTTGATGTCAAATTTCCGCTGCCATTGTTATTACCACCGTTATTATAGGATATATTGTTATTGTTATTGCTAGAATTATTGCCAGAATGACTATTGTTTTTGCCATTATTATTTGTGGAGCCAACACCAGCACCACCAACTCCAACAGCTGAATTTGTGGCTAAAGTATAAACTTCATAATCAACCACTGTAAAGTTGTAATCACCAAATAATGTCATATACGAAGCATTTGGACCATCATATGAATGTGGTAAATTCGAATACGATTCCATATTAGTATTGCAATTGTTGGTGACGAGCAGATCAGCGCCAGCGCCAAATATAGGACCGCAACTATTGAAAATAAAATAAGGTGCAAAAATCATTGAATTATACATATTTATACACAAATTTCAAAACAATTTTGGTAATCATACTCTGGGTGATAGCAGATGGCATATGGTTTTTTGATTATATCAAATTTCACCGGTGGATCCCCGCCTGCGGGATTGAGCGCGAAGAGAAAAGCTCGTTCAGAATGTATGTAGCCGCCTTTACGACTGGTTTTTGCCCATGCTACATCTGTGTAGCCGCCACTTAGTTCGCCACGTGAACCCTGAAATGCACATATATAAAATTTGTTGAAATTTTTATTTGACTAATTCTCAATATTATCCGATTTTTTCATACAATGCCAATAACGAAACAGGGTGCTACACCATCACAATAGCGATGAAAAGTGCCTGATGAATAGCCATGCGTAGAGGCGCGAAATACCAAACGCCAAGTTTGTTTTGGCATGCCATACCTAAATCAGAAAAGAAATAATATAACATTTCGTTGTTATAAGGCCGCCAACATCCTACTGATTTATTTCCCCCACAAAGCATCTTCACTTACCAACCATTTAACACGCTCTGCAAGTGCAATTTATCATTGCGCAGCAACTGTGAACCCGGAAACATATTAACGGTCAAACGCGGCTGCAAACGCTTATCGTCTTCAGTCATACCGGGTATGGAAGGCAACATTGATGCACCGCCAACACCGCCACCAGCACCTTTATTTGAATGTAAAGCGGCATAGCGATAACGCTCCAAGGACAATTCCATAGGAACAGCACCGGTGGGTTCCACTTCCTCGGCGAATACTTGACTATCAATCAATAGCAAACGTACATGACACATTACGCCAGATAGATGTTGACAAACGCGTGCACGTTCCTCTTCACTCCAATGTGCAGTCGGTTGTGTGACGCCTGCTTGGTTTTTTGCCCAGGCAAGTACACAACGCCAAACGTCCTCTTCTTCGAGGCAAAACTGGAAAGTAAATAGAAACCTTTTATATACGTAAATTTAAAAAAAAAAATTTTTGTTAACTCACATAATCTGATGAGATTAACTTGACTAATGCGTCCTTGGTCAAGTTGAGAAAGGCATTTGTCTTAGCGCACTCGCCGGCATTCTCGCCAATATAAATGATACAGCGTTCCATGAATGAAGCTGCACATTTTGCACCTAAAATATCAGTTTTGTTATACAAAGATTAGTAAATTACAACCTCCATTTGTTTAATAGCATAAACGCAGTGCTAACAAATAGCTCTCCAAATAAAATAAAACACATTCAATTTGATTTTTTGCATAATTCACATTTATTTTTCATATTTTTATCAGAATTAGAGCAAAACCTTAAATTCAATTACAATTCGTTTATAAACTAAGTTATTTTCTTTTTACTTTAATAGAAAAAAGCTCATGCATTTGTTTCATACACTAAATACAACCTGAGTTGTTGTTGTTGGCGCATTAATACAAAAAATACACACTTTGCATACATTTAAAGAAATTGTAGTTATGAATTTATATTATTTGTTTAATTTTATGCATAATATTTAAACCTAGTCATGCCGCCAGTCGCCAAAATCAGGAAAGTGCTACAGCTATAGAAATCGGCGCTCTTTCCATGGTATAGGTAGCACATAACCTCACTTTTTTACGCGGCGCTTCTTAGTCTTTTGATGGGCTCACATTCTGAATCAATGTAATGTTATCACCCTTCAGCATAATGCGTCCTAGATTTTTGCGTGTACGCGTCTTCACCCACACTTCCTCAGCATCATCCAGTACTAGATTCATGTATTCATCAAAGCCAACAATGTGTCCCTCGATGCGGAGCGAGACATTCTCGTACAACCAAACTTGTACGCGTGAACGATTCTGCAGGTAACGGAAAATCAGATTGATGGGTTGAACCATCACCTTCTGGACTTTTGTATTGCCTTTAAAGGACATTTTGAAGACGGATTTTTTCGCACTTTTAACTTTTAATTAAATACTATTTAATTTTTAATGCAAAAACGTTTGCCGGCGTCGTTTACTAGCAAAACTTTTGACAGCGGCACATAAAAATGTCAAATTGGACACCTCGCAGTGTTGTTAATTCTTCAAAAGGGAGATTTTTTACCCAGTAGAGTTGCTTTGTCATGAAGAAAAAAAATATTTATCTTGAATAAGTGAGTTTGTGTTTACATTATAGCGCTCAGTTTTATTCAAGCCATATTTGTTCAACAGGCGCAAGAGAATTCTTGCGACAGATGGCGCTGCCATAAAATACTCTGTGGTTAAACGCAAAATAGTGAAGACAAAAACCAAAATTAATAAACATTTTTTTCCTTGAACAATTAATAATAATTTTACTTTGTTTACAACAATTTAAAATATATTATAACACCCCAAACCGTATTTATTCCTTTTTTTTAATAATTTTACCATCCGATGTTAAGCGAAAAACTAAACATATCCGCAAATCTGGCATCCCTTACAAACACATGCATTTCCGTTCATTTAACCATCCGGTGTGTCGTATGAAATATTTTCAGTGCAATTTTATAAAAAATAAAAGTGAGAAAGCTGTTTAAAAGCATAATTTTATCGCAGAATTTGTAGTGAAATGTTTTTCTTGAAGTGAATAAAATCTAGTTTAATTTTGTAATGAAGTTTTGCCAGAGCAAAAGAACTCATATACTCGTACATACAACAAGAGTGAAAGAATGCAGAGATTGCGCCGTTATTCACAATTATAAATTCTGACAAGCAGTTATTCTCCGGCAGACGTCACAATTTCGAAATACGCTGTCACGCTGTCTTGTTTAAAGTAAATGTTGTCCACATCAATACCATCCTATTCCGGCCACCAAAAACTATTAATCATCTCTTAATAGCACAATACATTCATTTTCAAAAAATAAGGTCCAATGACCCCGCCGGACCATAAACCGCACTAAACCGTTAAAAATTTAGGGTGGAGAGGCTTTTCAACAGTAAATATTGGGTTTTCCGAGTACTAGATGCGACAGTCGCGAGATGAGTTGGTGTCAAGGGACGTGCAAAGAAATCTTATGTCGTGCAGGGTGGACTATAATATCCAGATCTTAATTGTGCTAGTATTTCTCGGGGCCATAAGTAACAACTGACCTCTTAGAAATTACAGCGACTCTTAAGTGCGAAGTGTCAGATCTTGCGGAGATCAATGACGAAGCACAAATATTTTTTTTAATAGCAAGAACTACACCGTCATATCATTATCATTATTATGAATGCCTACAATTCGAAAAGCTACACGGGAAAAATTTGCTCTAATTTAAATTCCGACTAGCTGAACTTATCATACCTGCTTTTTCGTGTATTTCCATGACGGAAGTGAGAAAAGTACATGCATTATCAACCGACAGCGTTGAAATAACATGATCTTCACAAGCGGCGCGCAATTCTTCAACACCCATATCTTGTGCAAGTGTCATCATTTCGAAAACACGTGAGTCTTGTAGCAATATCTACAAAATAAAAATAAAAATTTAAATTAAAAATCTCTTATCATATACAAAATTAGGCATTACAATTCTTTACCTTCGCTGTGTATACATAAACAATGAACTGGCGAAATACATCCGGATTGACATGTGGCAGGCGCACAGGTGTTGGTGTCCCCGGTGCCGCTGGTGATACAGAGCAGCCGGGAATGCGACAGATTTCACCACGTTTAGCAGTCTTAAAGCTCTTGCAGCTGTAATGAAAAAGATAAATGAATCAATAAAAGTAAGTGCAATAATTTAATGCAAATTTTCCAAATGAAAGCATTATTATTATTATCTCGATTATTGTAATATATTTGTAGTGTATATTTATAGTGTGTAAGTAAACTTTTGAATACATACATGTGTAAATCAGAAGTGGGATAAAATGTTTAAATAGAAATAAAAAAAAAATCGAAAAATTAATTAACCGTAATAAACATAATTAACTCATTTAATGTTCGAGAAATATACATACATAAAGACAAAATTGTGATTATACATTCATAGGTGTTGCAAAATATACACCACTACGCCGGCTTTTAGATGTGAACCAACGCTTGCCACCTACGGTCAAACACTATTCGCTGCCTGACAGTCAACCTCATTCATATTTGCTTGTGTAATAAATATGAATGTAAATAATACAATTGCTACTCGGCAATTAACAATTAAAAAAGCGTAAAAAAGTAAATGAATTAAATATTAACGCCACAAAAGTCAACAACAAAAATGAAATACAATTAAAGTGAATTTAATAAATGTATTTATTGTACATACACGTACAACAATGCTGAAGTTGACGAATAATTAAAAAATTACAACACGCAATGCACGCGCAATCGAGCGGCAAAGCTACTTGCCCCAAGCGCTGCTGACGAAGCTTAAAGTAAAAACAAATAACACAAGCATGCAACAGATCGCATTACATTCCTTTTTTCCAACTTTACTCCAACTTCTTCGCTCTAGCAACAACACCACAGCTGCAAAGCAATAACTACATATGTATCTATCTCCACTAACACGCCCACTTACCGTGCCATCAGTAAAATGCGATGCGCATAAATTCTCTCCTCTTCACGTCCACAAATAAATACCAAATCGGCACTCTCCTGATCCTCGGATAGACGTTGCAAGTCGGTAATGAGCTGTGGCAGGCCAGCCATAGTGGCCTGATCGCAGTGTAATGGTGTGGGGCAAGGTGGTGGAACACGTGTGCCCATTGTTGTTGCACCGTACTTAGTGACTAACTGAGCGAATGGTCTCAGTTGTTTTGACGCTTTTATTTTTATACGATGTTTTTTGTTGTTATTGTTGATGTAATTGATGTCTGTTAATTAATGTTGCAACTAACACTGCCGCCACTACTACCTCACTGCACTTATACGCTCCACAGCGCACACTAACTGTTAGTTTTAATAGTTTATTTTTGTTGTTGCAGACGCTTGCTGCTTAAGTCTTTTGTTTCGCTTATAATCTCTATTTAGTTTTTTTTTAGCTTTATTTTATACTTTTATGTCTGCCTGATTGTTGCTGTCAACAGCAGCGTCTGCGGCACCTAATCATTTGTTGTGCGATCACGTTTGTCACTTGAGCCTAGTATTGATGTGGTATGTTGTGTGAATGTGGCTAGCAGCACGTGCGCTGTGCAACTTTTTGCTATAGTCGCTGTTGTTTCTAAAATATTTGTTGTCTGGTGATTGGCAGATATCTTAAATTTTTAGGGGGGATGTTTAGCATATAACAATTTATTTATTTTACTTATTATTAAATTTTTATTTTATTTTATTTTATTCAACTTCGTTTTATTGTATTAGTTCATTTTTTTATTTTGTTTAAATAATTTTTTGAACTTGCTTTTATATTATTTTAATCTATTTTATTTAGTCTTGGCTGAAATTATTTTTATTTTATTTAATTTAATTTTATTTATATTCTATTTAATTTTGTTTAATTTAATTTAATTTTCTTTAATTTTGATTTATCTTATGTTATTCTATGCTATTTTATTTTTTTAATGTAATTTAATTTTTTTTTTAATTTTGCTCAATTTAATTTAATTTAATTTTGATTAATTTTATGTTACTTTATTTTATTTTAATGTTATTTTATTTTTTAATTTTGTTTAATTTAATTTAATTTAATTTTATTTTGTTTTCTTTTCTTTTATTTTATTTCCTTTCATTGTATTTTATTTTGTTTAATTAATTTATCATTATTTATTTTATTTCATTTTATGTTATATTATTTTATTTAGTTATTTTATTTTTTATTTAAAAATATTTGATTGATTTAATTTTAATTAGTTTTATTTTATTTTATATAATTTTGATTTATTCAATTTTAGTTAATTTAATTTAATTTTTTTATTTTATTTTATTTAATTTTTTATTCTATTTTATCTTTTATTTAATTTAATTATAGTTCATTTTTTTATATTATTTTATGTTAATTTATTTCATTTTATATCAAATTATTTTATTTTATTTCATTTTGTGTTATATTAATTTACTTAGTTCTGTTTTTTTTAGTTTTAATTTAAAAATATTTAATTTTATTTACTTTATTTAGTTTTATTTAGTTTTATTTTATTTTATATTATTTTAATGTATTTAATTTTAGTTAACTTAATTTAATTTTCTTTTATTTTATTTTATTTTTTACTTTATTTAATTATATTTTATTTTTTTATTTTATTTTATGTTAATTTATTAAGTTTTAAATTAAATGATTTTTATTTTATTTTATTTCATTTGTGTTATATTATTTTACTTAGTTCTTTTTTTTAGTTTTAATTTAAAAATATTTAATTTGATTTAATTTGATTTACTTTATTTAATTTTATTTAGTTTTATTTTATTTTATATTATTTTAATGTATTTAATTTTTTTTATTTTAGTTAATTTAACTTAATTTTCTTTTATTTTATTTTATTTTAGTTTTTACTTTATGTAATTATATTTTATTTTTTTATTTTATTTTATGTTAATTTATTTCATTTTATATTAAATTTTTCTTTTTTCCTTGCAAATTCTCTTTTCATTGTTTTAATAATTTTTCCCATCACAGAGATAGTAAATTGTAAACAAAACCTCTCCAACGCCACCAACAATCAACAAAATCTGTCTTCAAACCGTGTGCGCATGCGTGCGCGCAATTTTCAAAAAACCAGTTTTAACATTGAGTTTCGGCATTTTATTGCTCACAAAGTGAAGCTCAACCGCAAGCACAAAAAATCAGACAAAAAACAACAACAACGTAGCCAATCATGCGGTTTTCTACTTCAAAACTTTGTTCAAAATGCCGCAAAATTTAACAAAAACCACAAATTATTAAACATAAAACAAACTATTTGCAACACTTTTCCACTCATTACCAATAGAATATCGAAATTATTCATGTATTCATGTTTTTTGTCATTTCTCACGAAATTCCTTCAGCACACATTTTAACACAATTTGTTTTTGTCTTTCATGCCACACACCACAACTCAATGCAAGCGTCTTCTCCCCTTCCCTCTAACGTTTTGGCCCTTTATGTGTTTCACTATTTTGGCCTTTTTCGCGTTTTGCCGTCAATACGTTAGTAACGTTGCGCTCACTCTCGCGAATCCGTTGCGACTGAGCGTATTTGCTACCAATACGACGGCAACATGCGCTAATTGTACTCATAGTTTGTTCTGTTGGTCGGTCTGCAGATCAAACGCCAACGCTGTCTCTGCCTCGTTTTTTGGTTAGCTCTCAGGGCTCCATGCCGCCGGTTCAGGCGCAGGTAGCGAAAAGATCGTTGTGCGATCATTGTTATGTGATTTTGGATTTTTGCTGCTTGCTTTTTGTTTTTCTTTTCATTCACTTCCACTTGTTGTTTTTGGAATTTGGGTTTTTTCTTTGTGTTTTTTTTTGCTTTCTTACCTTGCGGTGTGCTTGCTTAGCTGTGTGTTAAGGGCAATTGGAGCAGTATTTAAACAAAAAATTATTGCATACTTTCAGGCCTATTAGATATTGCGAACAAATGGAGTTAATAAAACCGAATATTGTCTATTAAATATAGATCTACAGTGATAGTTAGACCAATACCACTCTATGTCATCACTGTATGGCGCTCAAAAGCATTGGAAACTCTTCTCAATTTCCTGAATGAAAGGGAAAATACAGAGACTATTGTGTTTTGCTATTTAGTTCGCTGCCATGGTTTCAATTAATATAAGAATGAGACTCATAGACCCTTGCAATGTCTTCCAAGTAAAACTGATTGTAATAGAGGAAGCCACCGAATAGCTACTCAAAATCAATTGCGATATATCCTGTCAGCCAAGCTACCTAAAGTTGGATTTAAATATTTTCGACCACCTCCACAGCAATAACGCGGTGAATATTCTCCTTCAAAGCGTCAATTGTCTCGGGCGACTTCACATAACCCGTGAGATAATGTGCTTTCCAAAAGAGTGATTGCTTCGTTGGCTGTATGGCATGTAGCTTCAGCTCCAGTTCTTTGTGAGCGATAGCCCATAGACACATTCAGATCTTCTTCGATACTCTGCTCCACAGCGTACTGTACGGTGTCTCTGAGGATACCCATTATCCACTAGAATAAACGTGATGCGAACCGAACCATTACTTTAGTCTGTTCATTATGAAAGGACAAACCGAACTAACAGCAGTTCAAAACACAAACTTCAAAAAAGGTATTGTATCATTGAGAACCATTTGGTCATTTAACAAAAATTTTCGTCATATTTTAAAAATAATAATTTAATTTCCGCAATAGAGCTCGAGTCCTTGTCCAACTAACAACCGAAAATTATTTTGCCTATTGCGGTATGTAACAAAAGCGCCTCACATAAAACCAACGGCCATTCGCAGACGGCTAAGAATAAACTATAGGAACCTTCATTTTGTTGGAAAATCACTAAGTGCCGAAAATAGCTTCAGGGGTTAAAAAGTGTGTATAATGAATGAGCTATCATTTCATTTTTAAGAAAAAACTGACAGTGAACGAAAGAAAAAGTCTGGGTTGCTAAACGACTTATCATGTTCTTTTGTAAATCGGATGTAAAAGAAAGCGCCTACTGACAATAAAATCCAATTTTGGGTTATCATACAAAACAACAACACCACTTTCAATACATAATTTCCCACAATGACAAAGCATAACAGACAATGAATGTTGAATTGCAAGAGAAAGTATACTTTTAGGCGTTTTCAAATGAGCATCATTAACTGGTTATGCCTTCGGTTAACTTACTTAGTGCTTGAGTCCAAATTAACACTATCAAAAGTCAAGCAGAACAGGAAGCATGTGGATAATGGACATTGAATTCAAAGTAATCTGGCTAATATGCCTACTTTCCTTAGTTTCCGAAGGCAGTGCGCATGGAAATATTACAATTATACGCGAAAAAGTCAAAGAATTAAATGAACATGGCAATATTGAAACAAACATATTTATTTACAACAAAAGTGAAGTGCAAATCCGAGAATATATAATCGAAGGAACTCCTACAATTTTGGTTAATCGACAAAAAACGAATTTCACACTAATTTACAAATACAAAAAGAGCCTACTAGCCATCGTTTTACTAAGCGAACAGAGCAAAACTGAATTATTGCTTATATTAAATGAGCTATTAATGCGCTTAAGACACCTAAAAGTGCTACTCATACTGCCAGTCGAGCTGAGCGATGAACAGGCTCAACTCGAGCTCTTTCGTTGGTGTTGGCAATCAGGTTATACGCGTGTAATGTCACTGTTGATGCATGAAAATAATCTTACACTTACCAGCTACTCACCCTTTCCCGCAGTTCATTTGGTAACCGTTGAGCGTAGGGCGGATTACTTTCGTTCGAATCTACCCCGTGATTTTCAAGGTCAAAAACTCCGCACGCCGCTGGCGCACGATCCGCCATCGGTATTCCGTTATACAGATCGTTACGGACGCCAGCAGATGTCGGGTATGATGTATAAAGTATTTCAATACTTTGTTCACATCCATAATGCGACCATCGAAGAGGTCATACTACCACCGCCATATCCGGGCACACTCAAATATGACCATATATTCGAGGCAATGAGGGCAGGTAAACTTGATATTTCGGTGCATGTTTACTTTGTGGACGTTGATAAGTGGCACATCAGTGAAACACCGTTTCTCTTTCCACACTACTTTCGTGTGCCATCCGCAAGACCGCTTGCGTCAAGAGATTACATCGTGACACCCTTTCACGCGGAGGTGTGGCGTTTGCTTTTCTCGTATTTGCTCATTGTTGCATTGCTCTTCACATTCGCCACAGTGATTGCGGTAAAAATTAAACGGCTGCGGCGTGTCACTCAGTGTCAGCGCAGCAGAGCTGAGATCGGAACAAAGCCGGAGAAGAAATCCATTTTGTTACTGGGTGGACAGGCCACCAAACTGCGTTTGTGCTTTCTGCAACAGCGTCGTACACTTCTACGTTATCTACTCACGCTCATCGATATTATAATGGAATTATTTGCCCTGCTCCAGCAGAGCTCCAATTGCTATGGTCACCAATATCACAACAACTTCTGCCTGACGCTTATGTACACATGTCACAACATGCTCGCCTTCATCTTGATAAATTACTACAACAAGCTGATGGTTAGTTTCCTAACAACTGGCGTCTTCGAGCCACAATTGAATAGCGTCGAAGATATATTGGCATCACCATATACCATACAGTTAACTCATACCGATACTCAATATTTTGTCGATGATCCAAGATTGTTGCGAAAGGTCAACATTGTTGATCGCAAAGTGTTATGGGAACAACATAGCAGTCTCAATGATTCTGTTATTTTATTGGCAACCACGTGGTATTATGACTTTTTTGCTACTCAACAGAATTATTTACGTGCGAAGCGTGTGCGCTTATTTTCGCAGGAGGTCATTTGGGATGTTTTATGTGGCATGTTAATGCCTTTGGAATCGCCCTATGTAGAGCTCTTGAAGGAAACTTTGTTATGGTCATTCAACACGGGACTGACGCACTGCGCTTATCGCGACTCAAAGACTGAGGCCTTCACAGCGGGTATGTTGCACTTTATGCGGGACGAGAATAATTGGATTTCTAGTCTGAAAATGGACTTCTTTTGCTGGGCTTGGTGCGTGTGTGCAGTTGGCTATGCATGCGGTGGTATCATCTTGGTTTTTGAGCTTATTTGGCATAAGATGGTGAAGTGAAAAAATAATATACCATATATCTGTTTTCTTAGTTGTGTGTGCAATTTGATGAATAAAATCAAAGAAATTTAAAAACAAAGTTTTTGTGTAATATTTTTGTCTTTAATATGTATTTAAAAAACCAGGAAAAATCACGCTTTCTATGGGACACTACCGGAGGGTACTACATCGAATACTTGAAAGGATCAGAACAACTAGGCAATCTTTTAAGTTCAAGTTATTCGCTCTCATTACTTTGTACAAATATTTTTCTAGACTTTCTTTCATTTAACCTACAGCAATTGAGTAGCAACCTTTAGGAACTCAACCGGAATCGTATTCCACGCAATATCGTACTGACAAAACGGTCTACCTTGGTTGTTTAGCTCTAAAGTATGCTTACAATAAGCTGTCCCGGGCAAAACTGTTGATGAAGTCAGCAACATATTAAAAAAGATTTTCGTGGCTTGGTTGAAGAATGATTGAAGACCAACAACTGTTCGAAGGCGGCTTAATATAAACTAAAGGTCCCTTCAAATTGGAGGAGGAGCTCTGCCGAACATCGCTTGAGCGGTTAAATACCCGTCACAAGAAGACTGATTTCTCTTTTTCTCAGTGTCAGTAACAGTGTGACCAGCCTGCAATGCAATCCCTGCATCACTAATTCAGTCAAATTGCCTTGAAGGTTCCTCCTTGGTTGGTCCTTATTCTATTTCTGGCCTAATTATTTAGCGGCCACAATTCAAACGGCCAGAGTTCGACTTCTGGTCAGTCCTAACTTCCTCGGTAAGAATCGTCAAGCCTTCCAAGTGTATTTTTGATATGAAATAAAAGATGCCATTCAAAATTCAGAACCGTTCGGAGACGGCTTAGAATAGGCCTACATACCACAAATTGGAGGATGAGATCGGTAGAAAGTCGTTTCAGCGGTTACAAATCGCCAGTTATATATATATATATAGAACTTTATAATGAAGGACTTGCCTAACTCAATCCAGCATCTGTTGGCTAGAATAATTCCGCCTAGGATTTCAATGCTGGCATTGTCGTTGGTGTCAATCGTTGTTTTGATGACTAGAGCTATTTCGTCTTGTCTTCATTCACTACCAAAACCAAATCCTTCGCTTCCTTATTCAGCCTAAAGAACACAGAGCTACTGGTGCGGTTATTGAGGTCAATGATGTCGATATCATTGGCGTACGCCAGCAGCTGTGTCTCCTCTGTTGGCTGGGCAGGTCACATTATTTTCTCCACTATTCATGATACTGACGGAGCTTTTGGTGTTGCTCAGTATCAGTTTACACAGAAGCATAAGTTTCACGGTGCGCATGGTGAATGTCCATCACTTGTAATTTCTTCATTAGTGCAATTAAGTAGGCTGCAGGAGTGCTCCTCGCCCCAAAAAAAAAAAAAACTCAACTTACTCTGAAAATCCGTGACCAGCTCACCTTATTATTGTTCCTAATTGAGTGTGCAACGATTTTTTAACCTTCTGTAGGTTGTTGACATTTCTCATGAAACTCTCAAGCTGTAACACTGTCTAGCCAGCTTTTCTAGCTCTTCTCGGTACATGAGAAGCTTGAAATTCCATCTCAATCTTGAAGTTTGGTGAATTCTCTTTTGTCGGAAGCTGATTTTTGCAGACAACCATATTATGGGTCTCGATTAATCTCAACCCAGGATCCACCTCAACACAGAAAGGAGGATGCTTTGTCATGAGGATATCTTCTTCAGCCAAACCTGGTCAGCCTGGTATTAAAACCGTGTAACCGATTTTTGGATTTTGGCAGGAGGAGCGCTGATAAGTAAGCTCAACGCACTCATAAATAGAATTTTTGGTGGCATCGTCCATATCTTCCGACGTAGCGTGAGTAGAAATCAGCGATACATTGAGAAACTTCGTTTTGATGCGGATTGTGGCTGGGCATTCATCCACCGGTGTTAATGTTACGACTCGGTACGGGATTCTCTCCCACCAAAATTTCAATACCATGTTTGTGCTCTCTTACACACTGGCTGCTGCCGTAGATTTCACAAGGACCCACCTTACGATCTCGTTCCGCTCATTACACTTCTGGGACGACATTGATATCAACCTTTAAGAGTTGGACATTCCAGGTACATGTTCTCAAATCGTGAGCCTTAAAACATTTGCAGTGGTCGTCAACAAAAGTGGGTGGGATATTGTTTGATTTTTTTAGCACCGCCAAGGGGTCTTCATCTTCTCACTTTAGCTCGGCTGCAAACGGAAATTTGTTGGCTACCCAAGGTTTATTAGATCTAAGACCGGAAGTCGAGAACCATATGTAAAAGAATGCTTTCTGGCCACTCCCAGGCGAATTTCTGTGTGAACTTCTACGCAAGGCTCCAACCGGGAAGGATTTCAAGCAGCCTAAATGCCCTAAATGATCTTAAACATTTAACTTATGTCAACGTTGTATGAAAAACACATACACTAATGAATATACTAAGCTCAGCTGACATGGAAAAAAATTCAAAGTGACAAGTGAAAAGAAAGCGAAGCTAAATGTGTGTATGTATGTATGTGTGTATGACTAGTAAATGTGTAAATATTAAAAAAGAAAAAATACCAATTGCACTTTCATCTTGATTCAATGACTGTCAACAAACATTTTATGCCACAGCAAAAGAGTTCATATTTTGCACACAACAACAACAACTAAATACAAGAAAAGCAAGAAAAATATGAAATTATTTTTTTTTTTTATAATAATTTTTCTAACTCTTGGCGGTTTAAGGAGAAAAAGGATGAAAAGACATTTAGTTGCATTTTGTGTGGTTGTATTTGTGTGTGTATGTGTGTGTGCATGTGCATGTGAATATAAATGATAGTTGAAGACACGCAATAAATGTTGACTATTTAACTTTTAGTTGTTGCTTTTCATTAAGATTTTGTTGTTGTTTTTGTGCCTATTGTTGTTGTTGTTGCTGCTGCTGTCTAACCTACTTCGTGTGAAGTCATAATTTTAATGGCTACCTTCATTCAACAACAACAATAACACACAAATAGAAATGTTGTCACTATGAATTATATGTTGTTGTTGTTGTTGTTTGTGTTGTTGCTACTGCTGACAACTTTCATTAAATACTAGTAAAATATATCATTGCTGCACAATAACTACGTATGTATGTATGTATGTATGTATGTATGTATGTATGTATGTATGTAATAAATCACAGCGCGCTTCTACTCAACTTCAGCACCTCAACTCATTC
This sequence comes from Ceratitis rosa, assembly GCA_037013455.1. Lineage (NCBI taxonomy): Eukaryota > Metazoa > Arthropoda > Insecta > Diptera > Tephritidae > Ceratitis > Ceratitis rosa. The sequence goes on from JAWMAG010000041.1 coordinate 14,311,034, forward strand.
CCAAATGCGTTTTCTTCAACGCCAACAAGCCAACACGCTGACAGTCAAGTAAAATTACTTCATAAAGCTCAACATTTTACATTTCATACCACTCTTTTAGACACTTTCCTTTGCCATTCAACACTCTATACATACATATATATATATATACACATATATATATTTTAATGCTTAGCCTTTCAACGCTCTGTTTAGCATTCGATGGAAGAGGCCGGCGAAGCTCGGTGTCGGCGGCACTTGCCTTAGTTAGTGTACGCTTTCATTTGCGTTCAACACTTTCTTTAGAATTTTATCAGTAGATGTAAGAAAGCGTTGACGTCTCGTTTTTGCTAAGGGCAACTCAACTTAACTGAACTCTCAACACGACAGCAATGGACAGCGTTAAAAGGCGACAGTAGCAGTGGCAGCGGTAGCGGCGGGGCAACAAATCAGTGTGGCTGGCAGCGAGTTGATTTTTACTTTACTTGTTGTTGTTGTTGCTTATATTGTTGTTGTTGGTATTACTATAGGACATTTAGTTTGGTTAACAGTTCTACTTCTGCTTCACTTTATGTCATATTTACTTTGGAAATGATTTCTAAAGACTAAAAGACTCTGAGGTCCTTTACGTACACTCATATACTTATATATACCTATGTATATATAATAAATATATATCTATAAGACAAACTTAATGTTATTCCCACTACGACCAATAGTTATGTATTTACTTAGACCGCTTGTTGAGTAGGTTAAACCACAAGTGAGTTTGAGAATAGAGGAGGAAAGACAGCATCGACTGGTCTGGGGGCGCACGGTGTTTTTTTCGAATATAATGAGTGAAGACAAACAGTAGTAGGCAGAGGTATGTATGTAGCCATTTGCACTTTAAAGTGCACAAATCAAAATATCTCTGTCACATCAATCAACAATCAATTTTAACTTTTCACACACATTTTTTTCAAAAATTTTTCTACTCACTTTGCCACTTACACTCTCCCCGCCCGCCCTCCTGCCTGCTGAAAGAAAACACTTTAAATTATCTACGCCGTAAAGTGAATTTAAATTGATTTTTATCATTTCTCTGTTGCTTGCAGCTTAACATTTTTTCTTTTTGTATTGTCTGTGTGCGCCCCATCGCCACTTGACGCCACTCCAAGCCACGCTGGCAAAATTTCATATTTGGTTAGTTAAATGTTTGTCAACACAAAATGTTTGACGGTGGGTATGAGTAATGTGTTGTAACCGTAACAGATTGTCTTAAAAGCACATGATAAAATACACACTGGTCCGAAAAGTACTAGTCTGGTCAAAAATACACAAGATACAAAAACAAAATTAACAATCACAGACTGTCTTAAAAGCATATGTTAAAAAACAAACTGGTCGGAAAAGAACTAGTCGGGTTTAAAACACAAGATACAAAAACAAAATTATTGTAACCGTAACAGATTGTCTTAAAAGCATATGATAAAATACAAACTTGTCCGAAAAGTACTAGTCTGGTCTAAAATACACAAGATACAAAAACAAACTTAACAATCACAGACTTTCTTAAATGCATATGTTAAAAAACAAACTGGTCCGCAAAGAACTAGTCGGGTTTAAAGCACAAGATACAAAAACAAAATTAATATAACAATAACAGACTGTCTTAAAAGCACATGATAAAAAAAAAAACTGGTCCGAAAAGAACTAGACCGGTCTAAAACACAAGATACAAAACCAAAATTGTTATAACAATAACAGACTGACTTAAAAGCACATGATAAAAAATAAACTTGTCCGAAAAGTCCTAGTGCAAAACTTAACGGTACGGGTTAGCCTGAAAATACAAGATTGGTACAAAAACAAAATTGTTTTAACAATAACATTCTATAGGCTGTCTTAAATGCATATGATAAAACATCAAACTGAACCGAAACGTACTTGTTTAATACAATGCATAATACCTTGACTAAGAATGAACTAGAAAAGAATTAAATTAATGCACTATAGCGCACTGTTATATGTATGTAAATATATATATTATATTATTTAAGGTTTAATATTGATTCCTTTCACTTATTTTTCAACATAGAATATTTTTTTTTCATTTTGCAAATTTTGGATTTTTTTTTAATATATAAATATTTTTTAATAAATTTCTTTGTCAATCGAATTCTTAAAATTATAATACAAGGTTATCTAATTTTTTAATATGATTGTTTTTCCCTTTTTTTAATATTTAAGAACAATAAAAATTTGATTTTCCTTAAGGGAAAAACTAAAAAAATTTTGGCCCACAATTGAACTAGGACTATTTGAACTAGTATGAGATTAGTAAATTTTTTTCTAAAATCTGTCACTTGGCAAGACCTTGGTAAATTAAATACCAACTGTTGTGTGTGTGAAAAAAATCCGTTTGCTGACTAGTTAAGAGTTAGCTTGCTACACTAGTCTGAAAATAGTCTAAACTGGCTCGTTTGTTTGACGGGTTAAACGCATGTCTGTATGCAGTGATGTATTTAGTTAGCATGACGTGATGTTTTGATGCGCGAAAATTCGTTAAATTGCAAGTAAATCTAATCAGTGTCTTATTTACCTTGGAAATGGGGTGGTTTATGAGAAGATAGCAGATTTTCAGTACAACTAAGGAAGGGTTTGCTTAAATCCGACTATTCTGCGCTGTTTTCTCTTTCAGTAAAATTCGGTATCTATTGCAAAATCTACAAAAAAAAAGCCAACTTTGATATCAGCAAAACCATAAGAATGGTAGAGTTATCCCAGAGGGCCTATCCGGGAGAGCACGGTGAATATAATCTGGGTTCCAGAGCACAAATATTTTTTTAATTTCTTTGATTTTATTCATCAAATTGCACACACAACTAAGTAGATATCCAGAAAACATATATATGGTATATTATTTTTTCACTTCACCATCTTGTGCCAAATAAGCTCCAAAATCAAGATGATACCACCGCATGCATAGCCAACTGCACACACGCACCAAGCCCAGCAAAAGAAGTCCATTTTCAGACTAGAAATCCAATTATTCTCGTCCCGCATAAAGTGCAACATACCCGCTGTGAAGGCCTCAGTCTTCGCCTCACGATAAGCGCAGTACATTAGTCCTGTGTTGAATGACCATAACAAAGTTTCCTTCAAGAGCTCCACATAGGGCGATTCCAAAGGCATTAACATGCCACATAAAACATCCCAAATGACCTCCTGCGAAAATAAACGCACACGCTTCGCGCGTAAATAATCCTGTTGAGTAGCAAAAAAGTTATAATACCACGTGGTTGCCAATAAAATAACAGAATCATTGAGACTGCTGAGTTGTTCCCATAACACTTTGCGATCAACAATGTTGACCTTTCGCAACAATCTGGGATCATCTACAAAATATTGAGTATCGGTATGAGTTAACTGTATTGTATATGGTGATGCCAATATATCTTCGACGCTATTCAATTGTGGCTCGAAGACGCCAGTTGTTAGGAAACTAACCATCAGCTTGTTGTAGTAATTTATCAAGATGAAGGCGAGCATGTTGTGACATGTGTACATAAGCGTCAGGCAGAAGTTGTTGTGATATTGGTGACCATAGCAATTGGAGCTCTGCTGGAGCAGGGCAAATAATTCCATTATAATATCGATGAGCGTGAGTAGATAACGTAGAAGTGTACGACGCTGTTGAAGAAAGCACAGGCGCAGTTTGGTGGTCTGTCCACCCTGTAACAAAATGGATTTCTTCTGCTTTGTCCCGATGTCACCTCTCCTGCGCTGACACTGAGCTACACGCCGCAGCCGTTTAATTTTTACCGCAATCACTGTGGCGAATGTGAAGAGCAATGCAACAATGAGCAAATACGAGAAAAGCAAACGCCACACTTCCGCGTCAAAGGGTGCCACGATGTAATCTCTTGACGCAAGCGGTCTTGCGTATGGCACACGAAAGTAGTATGGAAAGAGAAATGGTGTTTCACTGATGTGCCACTTATCAACGTCCACAAAGTAAACATGCACCGAAATATCAAGTTTACCCGCTCTCATTGCCTCGAATAAATGATCATATTTGAGTGTGCCCGGATATGGCGGTGGTAGTATGACCTCCTCGATGGTCGCATTATGGATGTGAACAAAGTATTGAAATACTTTATACATCGTACCCGACATCTGCTGGCGTCCGTAACGATCTGTATAACGGAATACCGATGGCGGATCGTGCGCCAGCGGCGTGCGGAGTTTTTGACCTTGAAAATCATGCGGTAGATTCGAACGAAAGTAATCCGCCCTACGCTCAACGGCTACCAAATGCACTGCGGGAAAGGGTGAGTAGCTGGTAAGTGTAAGATTATTTTCATGCGTCATCAGTGACATTACATGCGTATAACCTGATTGCCAACACCAACGAAAGAGCACGAGTTGAGCCTGTTCATCGCTCAGCTCGGCTGGCAGTATGAGTAGCACTTTTAGGTGTCTTAGGCGCATTAATAGCTCATTTAGTATAATTAACAACTCAGTTTTGCTCTGTTCGCTTAGTAAAACGATGGCTAGTAGGCTCTTTTTGTATTTGTAAATTAGTGTGAAATTCGTTTTTTGTCGATTAACCAAAATTGTAGGAGTTCCTTCGATTATATATTCTCGGATTTGCACTTCACTTTTATTGTAAATAAATATATTTGTTTCAATATTGCCATGTTCATTTAATTCTTTGACTTTTTCGCGTATAATTGTAATATTTCCATGCGCACTGCCTTCGGAAACTAAGGAAAGTAGGCATATTAGCCAGATTACTTTGAATTCAATGTCCATTATCCACATGCTTCCTGTTCTGCTTGACTTTTGATAGTGTTGACTTGGACTCAAGTACTAAATAAGTTAACCGTAGGCATAACCAGTTAATGATTCTCTTTTGAAAACGCCTAAAAGTATACTTTTTCTTGAAACTCACATTCATTGTCTGTTATGCTTTGTCATTGTGGGAAATTATGTATTGAAAGTGGTGTTGTTGTTTTGTATGATAACACAAAATTGGATTTTATACACACTTTGTAATCGCTGAAGCTATTTTCGGCCATAAATGGTTTTCCAACAAAATGGAGGTTCCTTTAGTTTATTCTTAGCCGTCTGCGAATGGCCATTGGATTTATGTGAGGCGCTTTTATTTCATGACAGAGGCTATGCTGGCTAACTCATATTGTCCGATTAGATGAGAATATTTTGAAGCAGTACCTGCCGGCAAGAGAAAAAGCAAGACTTCCATTCCATTGGAGGCATCAACCAAGGTCCATCATCCGACTCTATAGTGGCCTAACCCCTTATGATAATGAATATCTCATCTTGCTAGACACAACGCTTTATGAAAAATTTCTATTTCAAGATTTTTTTTCTCTTTTGTCACCATTAATTTGCATATGGGCTGACGGTGATATTAGGATTTTTTCTATATCTGAAAATATATTTACATTAATACTACTATATACTGCATACATACATGTACATATCTGCCATCAAAATAGCACACGAATGCGAAACGCACAACAATGAACGCTTGCCTTATAACACGCTTTTTTGTTGCTGCGGCTGTTGTTGTTGTTGTTGTTGTTGCTGATGATTTTCGCATAAATTTACGTCATTTCAATTTCATGCCCACACACCACAACCAAATGCAACCCTTAAATTGAGGTTAACACCAAGTGCGGGTAGCTGGAAGCATATTTGTTTAGAAAAGGTGAAATTCAACACTCATGTGTGTGTGTGTGTGCGTTTGTAATATTCCTCTAACACACACACACACACTCATATCTTGTTTGATTTTTAACACTTCTTACCTCATTTTTGGCCGTTTCCGCTTCTGCAATTTTAGTTCAAATGTACGCTTGCATAAATCTACATAAATGTATTCATCTGTGTGTATGTGTGCGTGTATGTGTGTGTGTGCATGTGTTTGGAAAGCAAACTTTGTGCACGCTTCACTGGTCACTGCATCAATTTCCGCCTGTCACTTTGACAGCCACAAGCGTCTCTTGATGCATCTCATCATCATGGTGATATATATTATAGATATATATGTATTGTACATACACACGTGTGGTTTATGTAACACTATGAGTGTCAAAAATCAAAATCAAAATAACAATAACACAACAACAATAACAACTATTATTGCTATAAACTCGTATGTATGTATGTATGTTGATGGCAAACAAAAATTGCTTAAGCCAAAGGCAAATAAGAAATAAGGCTCCGGCTCCAGCTCCAGCTTTACTGTAAATGGTAAACATCGGGCGCATGACATTTAATCAGTTTTGGGTATTAAAAAGTGACAGCTGAATACAAAAACAACAACAAGTGAAAATGTGAACTAAAATTTTTTTTTAAAGTGCTTTTCATTAACATAAATATATATGTATTTCAGGAAAACTGTACTTTGAATGTCTGGGCCAGCCAGTTCCTCATACTGTACATATTATATTAGCATGAATTAGGTACGAGGTGTGACAATTAAATAATGAGACTGATTATATTGCCGCGATTGTGGTATCCTTGAGACCTTGAAATTGCTTTTCCCTTCTTCTGGCATCTTTCTCCTCTCCATTGTTATACTTGCCATCGCTCTAGTTTGTCAGGGGTTTCGATGGCACAAAGAGTTTAAGTTTAAGTAAAGCTCACATGAGCAAGTCGAAGGTGAAAACGATGATTATTGCCTTTTTTGATAGCCGTGGAATCGTCCACAAAGAATTTCTTCCACCGGGGCAAACCGTAAATCAAGTCTACTATCGCCAAGTACTAGAAAGATTGCGAAAACGAGTCAACAGGGTGCGCCCAGACAACGCTCGTAACTGGAATCCTTCATCACGACAACGCGCCGTGCCACACCGCCCTCAGCATGTCCCAGTATTTGGCCTCTAAAGGGATCGCCGTGTTGCAACAACCGTCTTATTCGCCCGATATGTAACCCTGTGACTTTTTTTTGTTTCCCTAGAACAAAATCGGTGGTCAAAGAAACCCATTTTGAGTCGATTGAGGACTTTCAATCGGCCGTGACGAGGGTACCCGCGGACATCCCAGTCGAAGCTTTCCAGAAGTGTTACGAAGCATGGAAAACGCGCTGGGATCGTTGTATAGCTACCCAAGGGAAATACTTTGAAGGGGATGGTAGAGTTGTAGAATAATTTTTTTACTTTATTGTCACACCTCGTATATCTTTTTTAGAGTACAAATCCAAGCTAAAAACCACTCTACTTTCCAAGAAGATTCAGACGGCAATATAGGTCTTTTACACAATCTTTTCCAATCGAATCTTCAGCAATCCAAACCTTTTTATGCGACATTAGTTGATAGTAATGGTGTTTTAGGGGCAGCGTGGATAGTAGTCAGACGAAACTGTTACTTGCCTTATGCTGAAGAGAACTTAACAATCTCAAGGGTGTATTAAATGTGGATTTACCTCTGAGATATCATCTCCACGAACCTACCTTTGCTAGTGTCCTGCCTTCAGAAGATTGAGACGTCATATCTTCCACGATCCTCCCAGCTTTAACCTCACGGAGGTTAGAAACTAAAACAGTTTATGAAACCTTTAGAACTTTTCCTAAACACTTAAGTGGCATACACAGGGGAGTACAGTGGGCGTGCTCAATAGCTCAATAGCTCAGGTCTTTAACCACGCATTTTTTTTTTACAATTTTCCAAGAACTCTATTAGATTTCTGTACATAAAAACTTTTACGGTAAAACGCACAAAAGAGAAAGAAAAGTTTTCCATATATTAGCCCAGGCAAGGGGCTTTCTATGTCCAAAATTTTAGCCAAATCGAATCATGAACATGGTTCTGAGTTCACTTCCAGGAAGAAGAGGTCTCTACATGGTAACCTTGGCAAAGATCCCCCTACATGTATTCCATAGATTAAGTAAAACTGAACCATCATATCGATTCCAGGCCCACTTCCCGGGGTGAAAAGTAACCTTGACCGCCAGAATGCGTTACTACTGCAAAAAGGTTTATAGTGCCTTGTAGTCCGCTCATATTTAGGCAAGTATGCCAAATTTCCGTGTGATACTGCCCTTAGTTTTGTTTTGACAGCTGATTGTTGTTGACGTGTTTGGCTTCATGTTGAGTATGGACAAAATCGATTTTCGTTCCCTCATAAAATATGGACCTTCGCATCCATGGCTAAAGACAATAACATAGAGCTCTAACTGCTTCCGCATCCACCGTATTCGCCCGATTTGGTTCCCTCGGACTATTATCTCTTCCCAAACCTCAAAAGATGGCTCATCAATCAAAAATTCAGCTCACGCGAGGAAATCATCGACGTCGCGGACAAGTATTTTGCAGACCTTCTGGAAAATTACTTTTCGGACGTGATCAAGAAGTTGGAAAATCGCTGGTATAAGTGTATCGAGCGAAATTAAATTAAATAAAAAACAGTTAAAATTTTTTTTTTCAAGGATGTTTCTTTTCACCCCACTACCTCAAAGCTACCTCTGTTCCAATTTTATTTTTTGTAAAATAAAAAATTTTGAATAGATCGGTCCCAAGTTCACTTCACGGAAGAAGGTTTGTTTCCTTTGTTAATTCCGGCAAAATGCGCTCACTGCTTCAAATTTCATGTAAGTCGAAAGACTTTAAAATAAATTCCATTTTTTCGCTTTCCCAAAAATACGCTCTTATCGGTTACCGACGTCATACACATAACACACAACATACCCGCCAAGTTCTGGACAACTTTTCGTGTAAAATACTAGTTTTCTATCCCTCATTAAGTGGTTTTATAATACTACGAAACGATCTTTCCATAGTTAGGTGGATAAAATCTAAAACAAGATCCCCGGTTTTTGGTATATTTTGCTTCATAGTTCCATCCGGAACTTCTGTGCTTCCTCAGCGAAGAATTTCGGCGGTCCTTCGTCGGTCATTTTATATACCATCACAAGAGCTTTACATCATATGGCAGTCAAATGGTGCTAGATCCAGGCTATATGGTGGCTGTATCAAAACTTTCCAATAAAGCTCTGTAAATTTAACCAACGTCTACAAAAATCTATGTGGTCTGGTGAGGTAACACCTTTTCTTTTATTGACAGTAGCACTCGAAATCGATGGTTTCGTCATGTTATAGCAGTTCATAGTGGTCAATTCCCTTTCCAACTCACCATACACTCAGCAACAACTTGTTTGCCGTGCAGGCTTTCGATATCGGTATTCGGCGAGCGATATCGGCCTTTGATCATGATTATATAAATCGTATTTAACCCATTTTTTATCGTCCGTGATAAGTTCCTTCTGAAAAGGTTCAATTTCGTCGTACTTAAATAGCATTCCAGTGATGTTTATTCATGTGGCATCCAAACATCAAGCTTCTTTGAGTAGCCAGCCTGTTTTAATTCATTTCAAATCACGAGGTGATTGATGTCAAATGCCTCCGCTTACTTCTAACAGCGTGCATGCCGGTCTTACTTCCCCATTTGCAAAATTTCATCGCCTATTTGAATGATTTGCCGACCGAAGCGAGGTATATCTTTGACATGATAATTTCATCACTTCTTGGTTCGGCGCTAGTATTGTTCGAAACAAGGGTACAAATACCATCTAGTACCAAAAACCGTGAAGGCTTTCTTATTTCATTACCGCTCTGATATGCACCAAATATAATAAAAAAAATATTAAATTTCCCCCACAAATTACATTTCACCCTTAAATAATATTACATAAATTCACCATAGCAAACAGTACATTTAGCGAAGACTGTCATTCATACTCGTACATCATCGTCTCGAATTTGACAATATCACAATGATTTAATCGCTGAATTAACTGTGATGGCTCTGACATTTCATTAAATACAAACACAAAATATGTTGAAAGCGGAAATGAAGTAAAAGCCTTAGTGATTGGTCTTAGTGTGTTGTCTAAACGATTTTAGTAGTTTTCACGAAAATATAAGTCGGGCAAATAACAACAACACATGATTGGTAATAAAATAAAGCTGTTTTTGGGCTAAATTTTCTTCTTCTTCATTATTGTAGGCAGCGCTTAGGCGATTATAGCCATGTTGTAAACTTAGCTAGTTTCTTCTATTGGATGAGTGCATAAGTTCGTGCCCGATTCCGCTGGATGCCGTACGAATCGTTTGAGAGTGGCGCTCGTGAAAGAAATATATACATATTATATATCGTTGGAAAGGTGACAGTCCGAACTGTAAATCAAGCATAAAATAACTTCATTTTGATTTGAGTTGCTTACTGAAAAGACGCATGGAAGATGAACAACGAAAAAGATCATATGCGTCATATTATGTTATACGAATTCCGCAAAGGAAAAACAGTGGGCGCTGCAACTAAAGATATTCGCGAAGTTTATTTGGACCGTGCTCCAGCACTCCGCACAGTAAAGAAATGGTTCGCGAAATTTCGTTCTGGAGATTTTAACCTCGAAGATCAACCTCGCAGTGGACGGCCTTCTGAGCTTGATGACGATGTTCTAAGGACTTTAGTTGCGAATAACTCACGTATTTCGACGGAAGAGGTTGCCAGTGAATTGAACGTCAACAAATCAGCTGCGTTTCGTCGTTTAAAAAAGGTTGGGTACACTTTGAAGCTCGATACATGGGTGCCACATCAGTTGAGTGAAAAGAACAAAGTGGACCGTATGTCAACAGCAATTTCTTTGCTTCGACGGATCAAAAACGAACCTTTTTTGGATCGGCTCGTGACTGGAGATGAAAAATGGGTCCTGTACAACAATGTTCAACGCAAAAGAACATGGAAACAGGCACACGAAGGGGCGGAACCGATGTCGAAAGGTGGATTGCATCCGATGAAGGTACTGCTGTGCATTTGGTGGGATATCCGAGGCGTGATCTATTTTGAGCTCTTGCCAGCTGGAGAAACGATCACTGCCAACAAGTATTGTCAGCAATTGGTCGAATTGAAGAAAGCAATTGATGAAAAACGTCCGATTTTGGCCAATCGCAAAGGAGTTCTTTTCCATCATGACAACGCCAGGCCACATGTTGCAAAACCGACCCTGGCCAAACTGAAGGAGATGAATTGGGAAATCATGCCACATCCCCCATATTCACCCGACATTGCACCTTCTGATTATCATTTGTTTCGTTTGCTGCAGAACAATTTGAATGGAAAAAATTTAAAAATGTGGAAGACGTCAAAAACCACCTTGACACCTTTTTCAACGAGAAACCGCGCGATTTCTATGAATCAGGCATCCGTAAATTGGTTGAACGTTGGGAGTGGATTGCCGAACATGATGGCGAATACATAATTGATTAATAAAAGCGCTTTCTTCAAAAAATTTCAATTTTAGTTTGCACTTGAAATCGGGCACGAACTTATGCACTCATCCAATATAAGGCGTTCGGCGTCCTTGCTTCAGTGTACAAGTCTTTCTTTGTGTCCACCAGCGAGTATTGCATCGAATACCTTCAGAAGTAGAGTGTTTTAGGCTCAAAATTTTCTGGATTGTCAATGGATGTCGCCATATATCTAACCTACAGCTAATTGTCCCATCGACTGTGGGAATTACCGTCGCCTGTATATAGAGGACTAAACCTTTATAAAACTTTTTTCTCGAGGACTCTTAAAGGCGACTCATTGGATGTTGTTAAGGTTCACGCTTCTGCACCATAAAGTAGAACGATAATGATGAGCGGCTTATCGAAATTAGTTTTTGTTGGAAGAGAGAAGAATTTACTTTAGAATTGCCTACTCAGATCGAAGTAGTACCTGTTGGTAATGGTGATTCTGCGTTAGATTTCAAGGCTGACATTTATATTGGAGTTAAAACTACTTCCAAGCCAGATGAAGTTATCTACGACTTTAAAGTAATGACTGCCAACAGTGACATGGGAGCCGAGTTGAGAATGCTCCGACTGTTTTGTTTGATGACAGGAGTTATTTCATCTTGCCTTCGTTTACTACCAAACCCACTAGCTTCGCTTCCTTATTCAGTCTATAGATCGCGACGCGACACGATTTGTTGAGGTCAGCCAGTAATATCAATATCATCGGCATACGTTGGAGAGAGTTATTTTTTAGTAAGACTACTGCAAGCTCACAGCTGATTTTTAGATGCAAAATTTTGCCCAAAACTCAGATCTAAGGGTTGAGAGTACGCGGAAAAGCTTCTGAAAATGGAAAATATTCTACAAGTTGAGTCTAGTGGTTAACAGTGTACGAGAACCCTTATATTTAACGAAGACAGATGCTTTATGATCTCTTTGGTAAGCGTTCAGCATAGTTTTACCTCTGAATCTCTTCAAATACTCTCCGCTCATCATACTAAGTTCGCTGCAAACCTAAGATGTTAGACCTAAAAACATTTTTCCACATTATTACTAACAAAAAGCTCTAAATACGTCCATTATCGCAAAGTGAAAGGACGAAATCAACCATAAAAGGCGTAATAATAACTCCCAGTAGGCGGTCAATTTTCGGTAAGAAGAATGGAAAAATAAACAAACCCATTAAAAAGGCATGCAAAATGAACATTAACTCAAATCTTATAAAAAATGCAAAAATTTCGTAACCAAAAATGGCAGCTTCTTCAGCAGAAGAGCTTTAATAATTTGAGGCGTTGCAAACACTTTTGGGAAGTGCGAAATTTGCGGTGGTTGAAATTTGTATTACAACACGAAAGGATTTAGCGAGTATGGGGAGTACCAGATCAACAGTTGCATAGAAAAAGTGAAATTAACATTTATTTATATGCATTGCCCCACACCTTTTCCAAAACCAAAAAAAAAAAAACAACTTTAACCAAAAACTAAGGGCGTGAAAATCTTGTTATCCTTTTCATTTTTGTATTGCATTTTTGGTGCTGAATGGGAAATGGTAAACAAAAAAACAACTTAAGGGTGCGGCGACAGGTCATTGATAGGCCGATGCGTGGGTGGGCGGACATCAGCAGATCGATCAAAAACTTCCAAACTCCAATTTTAATGTGACTGCAAGCGATGATTATGATGGATTGTATGATGGATATATGTTTACGAAATTGTATGGGTTTGAATGAGCGTGTGAAAGCCACACAATGTACACCCAAAATATTTTTTCGGGGTTGTTTTATTATTATGCGGAAAAAGTTTGTTCCGTTTTATGAATGTGGCACTTAAGTGGAAGGAGTAAGGGTTCGCTGGTGGAGACACCAGCGTGGGTGGGGTGTTATATCTATGTAAGCTTATATGTGGCTTTAATGAAAACATGCCATTTGAACCCTGTTGAACTGTCAAAAATTTTCCATGCGCTTCATCGCAGCTGATACATTGCATTGGCACTCTAAGTATACGAAATTTCCTTTAGCTGATTTTTTTTTGTTATTAAAATTTGTTGCCGCAAAATTATGCAAATTATTTGAGTGTGTTTTTTTTTTTTTGGTTGACTTCTATCAAAATTTTATTTTACTGTTCAGTGAGTTCGGAGATGCTCTCTTTGTCATTTTTATCATGTTAATGTAGAGACATGTAAATTGTATAGATTATTGCTGCTGATTTCTGTCTTTGACAGCGTATTTACATATGTTACCACGCTGAAGCTTAATCTCATGTATGCGATGAACTGTCAAATTGCTCAGAGGACTTATAATACCGTTAAGCTTAAAACCACAAAAAATAAAAATAAAATAAAATAAAATAGAATAATTAAAATATATTAAAAAAATATAGTAAAATAAAGTATAAATAAAACAAAAAATAAAATAAAATCAAACATTGCAAAATAAAATAAAATAAACTAAAATAAAACAAAAAAAAAAAAAATAAAATAAAATAAAATAAAATAAAATAAAATAAAATAAATTAAAATAAAATAAAATAAAATAAAATAAAATAAAACAAAATAAAATAAAATAAAATAAAATAAAATAAAATAAAATAAAATAAAATAAAATAAAATAAAATAAAATAAAATAAAATAAAATAAAATAAAATAAAATAAAATAAAATAAAATAAAGCAAATAAAATAATATAAAATGAAATTAAATTAAAAAAATGAAATAAATTAAAATAAAATAAAATAAATCAAAATAAAATAAATAAACAAAATTAAAAATAATATAAAATGAAATAAATTTAAATAATGTATAAAATAGAGGAAAATAAAATAATTAATAAAATCAAATAGAATATAATAAAACAAAATTATTATAAAAACTGAATAAAATAAAATAATTGAATTGAAATAAATTAAAATAGAATAAAATGAAATAGAACAAAATAAAATAAAGAAGGAAAAATAAAATAAAATAAAATAAAATAAACCAAAGCAAATTAAATGATTAAATAATTTAAAATTAAATTAAATTGTATTAAAAAAATAAAAAGAAATAAAGGATGATCTACTTTTGAGCATATTTCGTATTTGAAAAATGTATACTTGACATCATATTCATTGTTGTCGTTATAGATACAGGATATCCCGGACATCTCTATGATATAATAATCCTCTTTTTCCATTTTCGTGTTAGTCTACACATAAACTTCGGTTATTAGTTTGGCCACTCATCAGCTACTGCTTTCTAGTTCCTGTCCCATTCGTCACTAGTTCAGGGTTTCCCTTCTCATATACTTTCCCTTGGCATGAGTACACAGTTTCTTTGCCTCTCGGATGCCAAGAAGTCGTTGGAAATTCTTCCTCTTATTACTGCTATAGCATCGCCTGATATTGTGTGGTCTGTCGTCGTTACCGATAAAGCTGCTGTGCAATACACTTTGGTCAGTATCTTTCGTCGGCTGGTGTTTTTTAGTAAGTGCGCCTCTGTTTCGTACAGTAAAATATTGGTAGTAATCGACGTCAGAAGTTTTTGCCTTTTCCTGGCACTGTTTTTTCTCTTTTCCTGAAACGATACTTCGAGTGGTCATCAGTCTCTAGGTCAAGAATAGAGCTTTGGGCTGCTTCTGACTTAAGTTGAAGCTTATACGAGTCGCCTGTAGTTTGGCATAGTAAGTTTCTGCTCCTTAAGTAGCTTTTCACTCTTTACACTAAGATACTTGGGTATATACCATATATACATATCTACAAAGATTTTAAGGGAGTTTTTCCCTATAATGACTCCTAGACCAGAAGGCTTCATACTTAAGTCCTTGTGTAGTTTCTCACTCTCTTTCTTTTTTTCTAACGTCAATGAGGCATTTAAGTTTCTTTTTACCTGCATGATAATGATCCAGTTCTATAGTTGCATTGCCCTTTCTTGTGTAGGGGTCTCGAAGATGAAGACTTGCTGTTCTGTTATTCTATCATTCCATCAGTTAATTGTTGTTGGTTTCATTCGCTACGGAGCAAAAACCGACCGGAGTTCTTCCTAAAGTCCCTCGGAAAATATATATGTGTAGTCCTTATACGATACCTGGTAGTAACCACTAATACACTGCTTGTCAAACTTTTCAAGTAATCTTAAAAATCTTGATCTTAAATCTTGCCGCATTTTTTCAATATTCTCTCCCCTTAATCGGCAGAACTATGAAAGAAAGACAATTTTTTCAAGTTTTTGTAAACTTTTGTGTAAATAAAGAAACTCTCAAAAAAAAAAGGATTTTGCATAAAAAGTTAAATACCGAGAGAAAGGGTTTGCTGCTGCCGCCATGATGATAGTACTAAGTTCTTAGCACAGCTGTTACCCAGCTGTGAATGCGTTAATAATGACACTCTCAAACGATCACACACACTCTCACATAAATACTCTGGCCCAAACACGTTGGAAATAAAAAGAGTCATTTTACGTGCCACACAACAACACTATTTTCATACCACAACGCGCAATTCAGTATATGGAAGGAAAAAGAAACTAACGCCACTTCAACAGCCCGAGTGGTAGTATTGTAGAATGTTGAGTATGAAACTCAAATACTACTCATATGCTAACAGCAACAACAACAACGTGGAGTATTCAATATTTGTTTGAAGATGACTTGCTGTATTTGTATTTAGTTCGACAACAGTTATAGTATTTAGTTGGCAAAGTCACACACCGTACATATTAACGGTATAACGCGTGCTTTATTATTGTATTTCTCCTATCCTGCCTTGTCGCCTGCCTTGCTGCCATTTGCTTTTTGTTCACAATCTCATGCTGTGCGGATGGCACCGCTGATCTGCTTGCTGATGGCCGTCGTGTTTGTGCCCATTGTCTGCTGTTGGTGGCTGTCAGCGACACTTTTTCTGACACTTACCAACCAGTGACACTTTCAGCGCAACAATGTCAGTTGGCCGCCACCGCGACACTGCTTCGACAGCAGTGGGTTGGTTATCAGCAACCCTCGGCTGTGTTTGGGTCGTGGTATTGACAATTACGAGTTCTTTGCATGCATTCGGGACAGTTGGGGATGGTACAATGTCGCGCGTGGAGTTTGATGAAATTTAATTACTTTTTCATTGCGCGCGGAAGTTGAGTTGTGGGAGACGAGTGGAAGTAGTTTAAGTATGGATTGGTTAATAAATGCCCAATGAAGATTCGAATGGCAATGAGTCACATGCTGATGTAGTAGAGATAATATTTCTAGTGATTTTGAGGAGCCAAAAGACATGTGTACATATATATAGACTTCTCCTCATGAAGAGACCGTGTTATAAAAAAATTGGAGAGTTTATAAAGTGTGTAATTTTCGATGAAATTTATTTATATTTCTCATTTTACTTAGTAATCCCGAATTTTGAATTGAAAAAAGTACTCTCCAAATTTTGGAGACTTTGTAGAAATTTTAATATTGAGTATTTAATGAAATATGTTCGTTCTCGAAATAACTACTCAATTGCAATATAAGTAAAAATCAAATCAACTCTACAGAATTTTTGGAGACTTCGCCGTATTATCAATTTTGACAATATTATAAAATTTTCAAGGAGTATCATAGTCTTCATGTAAGCGTTTTGTACAAAAGTGGAGACTTTAAAAAGTTTAAAATTGTTGATGCATTTTATTAAAATTTCTCATTTTACTTCGAAGAAAGCTAACTGTAGACCGAAAAAAGTACTCTTCAAATTTTGGAGACTTTGGAGAAATTTTAATACTAAGTATTTAATAAAAAAAAATGTTTAACAGAAATATTTACGCGACTATAAAACAGAAGAAACTTAAATATTTGAGATTTTATAAATTTGTCAACATGCCGTGTTAATAAATCAATTTAAATATAAAATGACGAAATGTGGATTAGAGACTTTTAATTGCAAAATTTTTTAGTACAAGAATTGTATATTTCCTTTTGAAAAATATGAACACATTGTTTTTTAGGTGACTTATCATTTTTTTTAATTATTGGAGACTTTTACAATAATGCGATGTAATCAAATATGTAACTTGATAAAGAAGATTTTTTTTGCGGCGAATTTTTTGAAAAACACTAAAATATGTACTATATTAAAAATAAGAAAAAAAAAAAATGAACAACGTGCAGATACTATTTTCCCATATAATTACTCATAATCAGGTAAAAATTAATGGTTAATGCATCATTTTATGTTGAAATTATTATTTAAATAGAATAATGTGTATTATTTTAGGCCAACTTTTATATTTCAAGTCAAAATTTATACTCTCCAAAAAATTGGAGACTTTTAATATGTAGCTTTTTTCGGTACATATTTCTTTTAGATATGTTATAATCATGTGTGAGACATTTTTTGAGTAAAACTAAAACTCTCCAAAAATTGGAGACTTCCGAAATCTCATTTATTCTTCATACATAGTTTCAAAATTTTAAGAAATCTCCTTCTATGGCATTTGAAACATTTTTTTCGAACAACATTAAATTCTCCAAAGTTTGTTGATACATTTTGAGATATTTTTTAAGATAAAATTAAAGAAATAAAGCAATTAGAACTCTAAAAAAGAATTTGCGTTATAAAAGCTGTATAGAATAACTATTTGTACTAATTTTGTTTTTCCTACTGTGACACTACCGGTTGTATTCGCATTCACATATGTGCTCTTGCTGACAACTGGTATCTTCTGCAGCATTTTGCTTTCGGCTTGGCGTGAATCAATGCAATAGCAGTAATAACAATGCATCACTCATACATATTCTCTATTTATATTACTCCGGCACTTAACAAGTAGTACAGGCAAAATGAAATCAACCACAGAGAGCGTCGACAACGAGAAGTAAAGCTGCACTGATGCTCCATTCATTTCATTCGAAATGCTCATCAGTGAGGTCTTTTTTGTTTTTTTTTTGTTGTAAAGAAATTTTGAGAACAATTGCAAAATGATTGAAATTCGTTTAAATTTGCATTTTACGCATACAGAGATGGCAATAATACCCAACCAGAGCGCAATAATATCCAACCAACAACAAGAGTAGTGAAAAAATTAATGAACGCCAAAAAACCAGAATATGTAGAGCTTCGAGTGTATGTATGTATGCACATATATATATATGTAGATAGTATGCAAATTGCAAAAATTGACAAACGACAGCGCGCTGGGAGATGAGCGGAGTTGAGTCGTGTAAGTAGCAGCTGGCGGTAAGCGATAGGGAAAATAGTATGTGAAGGGACGAAAAAAAGGTGTTGCTGTTGCTGCTACTACTATTGTTGATTGCTGCAATGGCGTGTAGTTAATGACAGCAACAGTGACGCCAACATGTCAAAGACAACAGACCGCGCCCGTCAATCGTGCTTCTTCACTTCTGTCTACAGCTTCAACATGACATGCATTGACACTTTTATTGTCAACGCTTGTCACAATGCGTAGCTGCGATTTAATAAATGCATATTTATTTTTTCTTTCTTTGAAATGAGGAGTTTAAACTCATATTTTTGAACCAACATAGCATGCACTCGCATGTTTGCATTTAACAGCATTCATACATATACCTACATATGTATATACATATACATACGTGTATGCATGACCTCGCCTGCCAGCTGCCAACTCTACACTACACTATTCAAATTGTTGGGATTTTGTGATTTGCGCCAAAAACAGACAGTTTTTACAGCAATCATATTAATTTGCAATTGAATTGCGTAGATTATGACATTCAATACTAACAAAGCCTTGCCACCCGATTTGAAATCTGTGCGTGTGCTAAGTGAAATGCAATTTTAATTTTCATGCCAATTGCGAAGCAGGTGAGGCGGCAACGTTTCAAAAATGAAATTATGATTTTTAATTTATGCCTTAAATAGTGTGCAATTATTCGAAATGATTGCCTGACATTTATTTATCATTAAAGTTTGATGGGAATTAGTTGAGCGAAAAATGAGCTAATTATTATGCATAAAAATGAGAAAAAAAAGTTAAAAATTTATGAAAAACAGCACTGGATTGGACTCGTTAGTATTTCGTGCTTACTTTTCCTTTACAGAAATTCACGCATGCGATATCCGAAAAGTTTTTGGAAAAGAATTGAAACTCTCCAAAATTTGTAGAGATTTTAAAAATCATAATTTTACTATTTATTTCGATAACTATCTTAGAAATTTAACGCACAATAAATTTAAAGTAAAAATTGATGTTATCCAAAAGTGGAGACTTTCAAATTTTTGTTATGTAATTATATAAAAAAGAAAAAAATGTTAAAATGTAGTACTAGACTTTACTAACTTTAGTTTTTTTTCAAATTTTTCAGAAACGAAAATAAATTGAAACTCTCCGAAATATGGAGACTTCTAAAAAATCATGCTCTTGAAATTTTTTTTTAAATATCTGAGATATTTATTGCACAGTTAATTTCAAGTAAAAATTGATGTCCTCCAAATTTGGAGACTCTCATTTTTGTTTTGTAAGCATATGGGAGGGAAACAATTACCTAATGCAGCACTAGACCGCATAAACTTTCTCGTTATTCTAAATTTCTCTCCAATATTTGGAGTTCATATTTCTGCTATTTATTGTACTAATTGATTGAAAAATTTATCGTAAAATTAATTTCATGTAAAAACTCCAGTTTTCCAAATATGGAGACTTTGTATTTTTGCTAAAATTATAAAGTATGTAAATAATAATAATATTTTTACGGCAATTTTAGTAAAAAAAATTCGAATCCTCTTCAGAAATTCGGTTTATTTAAAAAAAAGGTTCGTAATTTATATTATACATCAAGCGAAGGAAAAATTTTGCACCAAACATATAAAAATTAATAAAAAATTTGTTATTAGTTATAATTTTACACTAAATTTAAAGTCTCCAAAAGTGTAGACTACTTTAATTTCGACTAATTTCGTTTAGACTTGTAGGAAAGCTTCAGGAGCGCACGAAATTTACTTTCAAAAAATCTCTCCAAAAGTGGAGAATTTTTCAAAACTATTTTTTTTAAATGATCTTAAGGCATATAATAGTTTTTTTTTAATTTTAATATTTTAATAATCATATATATAAATTTTTCCTCTCAATTATATTTATATACGTATATACGTATGTACCTATATGTGTATGTAAAGATGCCTGTTCTCTTAATGCAAATATAATTTCGCCACACAACAAATATGACAGTTTACACGCAAATGAAAATTCACCTTCATTGCATTCTTTCTTATGATTTAATGATAATTCAATTTTATGCTGCGGCCACATCAAATTTCCGCTTTAATATAAGCAACGATTTTATTTATTTCCACCACCACCTTGAAACACTCTCTTGTAGTTCCGACATTTGTTGTCAGCTTAATAGCGTATCTGTCAACTGCACGCTTATTAAATGTTGCCACTTGTCTTTTATAAGCCACCAAAGCAACAATCAATACACATATGTATGTATGTATATATGTATATACATATGTGAAATCCAACTTCCAACTGTCGACCAAACAATGCATAAATCTCTATATTAACCATCGCACACACACATAGAGAACAGCGCTGTGTTTCATTCATGTGTAAAATATTAAAATTCAATTAAAATGGCGTTAATTTCAACGCAAACGACACCCACGCCAATAACACAAGAATAAATGACAATACTGCCAATAAATGCAACGGTAACTGCAATTACAACTACACTCAACTGCAATGCAACGCCATATTAATATGCATATGAAAAAATAATAATAAAAAAATAACAAAAACAATTGCTATTTGCAGTGGCCGAGGGTGCTTGGTGGCAGGCAATTGTCGACCGTGATGCTGGCTGGCTAGCTGTCATAATTGTCAACATTTAACTGTCAGTGCATTCGACATTTTCGAATGTCAAGTGTGTGTGTAGACGATGCACGTACATATTTATGTATTGTACATACATGCCTCGTAGTCTGCAAAGTTCTTGTAAATGCATATATGCCACAAATGGACAAAATAAAATACTGTAAATATAATAAATTTTAAAAAGTAACCCAGTGAAGTGAAATTTATGAACAATCTACTAAAGTTAGCTACACCTTCTTCAAAATAATATTAAACAAAGCGCACTTTTTGGGTTTTAGTGTGAAACTTGAACTCTCCCACATGTGGAGACTTTCAGTATATACATAATTTATATAATATTTCATTAAAAACATTAACTATGAACAAATAAATAAGTTTGAGTCATAAATGGAAACTCTCCAAAAGTGGAGACTTTTTATTTTTAGCGTTGTTCGAATAATTTACATACTTTTTTTCACAACAACTTAAAAAACAATTTATAAAAGTATTCTAGAGTTGTGGAGACTTAAGTTATTCGCCTGGTAATTTGTTGAAGTGATATTTAAGCACTTTTCTAAATTATGCAGCAAAATAGGGTATTAATTTTGTTCGCTGGTTTAATGAAATAATATTTATTAAGCTTTCCACACATGAAGTGTTTGTTTGAAAATAACAAAAGAGAATACATATGCATATGTAAATGTCACCTATCACTTCATAACTTCGCCTCTTCACCTATATGAGTGTATGTATGTTATAGCGCGCTCTTTTCAGCTCCCCTACATTTTTACACATACATACATATATTCTCCTACCATGTGTAGTGTTATGCAAATTTAACACTCACATCACTAACGCTGCGACAGCTGTGATAATGGTTAATTAAAATGTTGTGCAAGTGTAGTGGGCGGTGTTGGTGTTTTGCGGAGTGTGTATATGTGTGTGTAGGTCGAAAGGACAACACGCTTTGGTCTCATATGCAACGTGTAAATTGTAAATGAATGTTAGGGTGTGTGGTGTTGCATACAAGAAGAGCACATACACACATATATACATACATATATACATACATGTGTACGTATGCAAGTATGCAGCTAGTTAATACGCGCTTCCATTTGGTGTGTCTGATAAATTGACGGTATGTAACATGTAAGTATGGAAAACGCAATCAATGCTATGCCTTCTGCTGACTAGACTGTCTGCCAGTTTGTCTGTCTGGCGGTTTGGCTATCGGCTGACAGCAGCTGCTGTCATTGCATTCAAAAACGCTGTTGTGGCAACAAGTAGTAAAAGAAAAGAGAATGGTAAGACAAGCAAAGCTCGCAGCATAACGATAAAAAAAATGTTTATTATAATAAAAAAAAATCACACACATATACCATAAACATACATATGTACATATGTTTGTGTGTGTAAATGGTTATACATTAAGTTAATTTATGGATTTATGCGTAAAGCGACGCAGTGGAAAATTCTATTAATTATACATTTTCCGATTTTCAATTTTTCAACATTTGGTACCATCAGTTATGAACATAACTCATAGTGCGGTCAATATTGGATTTATATTGATGTGTATTTGATGGGATAATATGAAATTAATAAAGTTAGGATTTTACGCGGATGTAGTATGCTTTGTTTATATCATTGCCTTACCGTACAATTTTATATTAATTTTACTTTTTTTGTTTTGTTATGCTTTATTTAAATTTATTTTATTTTTTTATTATATTTTATTTTAATTTAATTATTTTATTTACTTTTATTTATTTTTAATTTAATTTAAATTGATTTAATTCAATTTAATTTAACTTAATTTAATTTAATTTTTATTTTTTTTTTCGTTTAATTTTTTATTTGATTTCATTTAATTTTATTTATTTTTTTTAATATATTGATTTGCTTTTATTTATTTTTTTTGGTATTTGATTTTTATTTTTTCAATTTATTTCATTTTATTTTGGTTTTTTCTTTTTCTTTTTCTTCATTTAATTTAATTTTATTTTATTTTATTTTTTTTTATTTTTTTTTATTTTATTTTATTTTATTTTATTTCATTTTATTTTATTTCATTTTGTTTTGTTGTGTTTTATTTTATTTTCTTTGTTTATTTTTTATTTTATCTTATTGTATTTTATTTTATTATATTTTGTTTTCCTTTTACTTTATTTTATTTTTATTATATTTTGTTTTATTTTATTTTATTTTTTTTATTTTATTTTAATTTAATTTATTTTATTTTACTTTATTTTTTTATTATTTAATTTAATTTAATTTAATTTCATTGATTTTATTTTATTTTATTTTATTTTAATTTGATTTAATTTATTTTATTTTATTTTACTTTATTTTATTTTATTTTATTTTATTTCATTTTATTTTATTTTATTTTATTTTATTTTAATTCATTTTGTTTTATTTTTCTAATTTTATTTCATTTATGTTGTTTTGTTTCTTTATAGATAAATATATTTAATTTTGTTATTTTATTGATTTTATTTATTTTTTTTTATTTTATTTATATTATTCATAAGCAATGCCGATTTGGGGTTCTAATAATATCAATTGTTTTTTAATTAAACTGCTTTGTATTTGATTTATAGTTTTAATTTTCTTTATTTATTTCTTAACAGCAATATCAACACGCTGTCGTACCATTGCCGATACACGCTGCGTACGCCATTAAATGTGGTATAACATGCTGCCCATACACGCCACTGAAGAGATGTGCCCAGGGCCCGGAGGCATAAACGGCCACATCTTCACCGCCATTCTTTGCACATCTGGTTTGTGCTGTTGTGGGAAAGTTTTCCACTTTGTCACGCACTATTCTTGGTTCAAAGCGTTTATTTCGTTCGCTATTGAAGTATTTTTTGAAAGCAGGGCCTGTTGCGTAGCTCAGTTGCAAATATTCGCGACGATCGGTTGCTTCTTTACGGGCAACATCCGAGACTTTATATTTACGAAACTGGAAAATGGAACGCGATAGAAAGAGATAAATAGGGAAAGAGAGAGAGTTAAAGTGAGGGAAAGAAAATACTCAGCATTATACATATTTAATATAATAATCCACCACCCACCTGATATCCCGAAATGGTTAAGGAATGGGAATGATCCGCTGTTACAACAATAAGTGTATCCTCTTCCGATGTCATTTTATGCGCTGCTTCTACGGCTTTCGAAAATTCCACTGTCTCGTTAAGCGCATATTCGGCTTTATTTCTTAAATGCGCCACATCAATATGACCACTACTCACGAAGAGAAAATAACCCTTTGCGCTCTTTTGTAGCATCTCGATAGCCCGCGTAGTCATTTCCTCTAAAGTCGGTTGCGTTTCCTCTTTGCTCATGTGATACGACAAACTGCTCATATTGAATAGACCCAACAAGCGTTCACTTGTCTTTGCATTGAAATTATGTAAGTCTTCGTGTGTCTCTAGGAAAACATTACCTCTTGCTTGCTTTAGATATTCCTCAATCAAATTACGCTTATCCTGGCGTAGACCGTGTTCATCTATTTTGCTATCGATAAAGTGTCCTTTACCACCGCCCAATATCACCTTTAGTTGCTTGCCAACTTCACCGTTTATTAACTGTTGCGCCGTATCTTGAAGATTTGAATTTGCACCACAATCCGCCGTCAAAACGGCATCATTTTCCCACTCACGATCGGCGACGTGCGCATACACGCCGGCTGCTGAGGAGTGTGTTACACAACGTGTAGTTACAAGACCAGCCGATTTGCCTGCATCTATAGCCCATTTAGCTATCGAATGCACCTGATACGACGTATTATTCATGCCGGCACAATTCCCGCGCTTAACCTTACCATTCAAACCGATCGTACCAAATTGAGATTTGACACCGCACAAATAAGCAGTGGAGGCGGACGCGCTGTCAGCTACCATCGTATTCACCGTATAGGTCATCGCTAAACCGGTATAGGGAAATTTTTCAAATGCCAATTGAGCTTGTGCGCCACCGAGCAGATCGCGTGCTGCCGCAATGGTAGTCAAACTCATGCCAGAACCCACAAAGAGTATGACATTCTTAGCTTTTTTGGTGTTGAATTTTGCATTCGTTTTATCGATAACGAATTTTTTATCCTTTTGCAGCCAAAAATCACTTTTCGCTTCGGGATTATCGTTGAACGTGGATAAAGTGTAATACGAAACTGGATATCTCACAGCGCTAACATACTTATGGAAATGATCCAATTCGGCAATGAAGATCGTTAGCACGATTGTCAGCAGCAAAGCGCACAGTTTTTGAGACTTCTCGTTAGTTCGTAACGACATTTTATTCAAGACTTTTGCTGAGAATACAGACGTAAATCTTATATATAGAGCTCACTCCTGTGATTAGTGGATTAATTATATGATTTACTAACAACCAGACCATAATTAGCATATGGCTTTGAGGCGCTAATACGCAGCTGTTTTGGATTTGGTCCCTGGGTTTAATTAGTTAGTCTTTACACATATCTTTCACATGAGTCACGTGCGTAGATCTATCGGTGAGCTGCCAGAGTTTTAAGGCAATCTCCGAACGATTGAAGAAGAACGATACTCAATTCATACCCTGGCGTGCTCGACGTTTAGTCTGAAACCGTGTGAACCGAACCGTGCGAAGAGAAAAGGAGCTTAAATAATATTTTTAAGGGTTCTCTAAAGTCTTATTGCAGCTTTTATGCGTCAGATATACGGTTGCCAGCGGAAGCTCGTTAAAAAGGTGTTCTGGTTTCAGACTAGTTGCTGGAATGACCAGCTCAGTTGCCGCTGCCTAACTAGTTGATGTGCCTGTCCTCAACGTCGTCCAAGAAATGTGATGAACGGGACAAGGTTGGAAGCAAATTTGTTGTTGGATTCGTCATGACAGAGACACTCGCTTACCCAGTCCTGTAATTCGCTACAATGGCTGAGAGTCCAGCTGAAATTCGCAAAGCCTAGTTCTTCCACTTGTCATTTGCGTCCACGCCCTTACAGAACGGTAGGACGATGTGACCAAAGATGCCATTATGAGCGTCTGTAATGAACCTAGAAGCACCGTTTTCAAACCAAAATCGAAATTTTGACAGGCGATTTTAAAGTCAGGGTGGGCAAAGAAGGTATCTATGGATTCTCCATGACGAAATATCCCCAATGAATTGAGGTTCATCGACTTCGCTGGGGCCAGAGACATGGTTGCCTACAGTACTAGATACCAGCACAAGAAAATTCGAAAAACTCACAAACAGAACGATCATGTTATGGAGATGCCATTTCGCAAGCCTACTGAATGGCGGAGATAAAGTACTTGAATCCTCAATCGATGATGATGACGTCAAGTCTTCTTCCATTTGCGCCGAAAGAAAAACATTAAAAATTGTTAAACATTTTTGTGCGGCAAATTTTTAGTTTATTTTTTTATTAAAATAATTTTTTTTAAAGTTTTATTTTATTTTACATTCTAATTATTGTTTATGCTTCTCCATCATCATTTGCACGATTTCGCACCTTTGCCCACACACGCGGCATACGCCATCATATGTGGTATATCACTCTGTTCATATACGCCGGTGAAGAGATGAGACCATGGACCGGAGGCATAAACGGGAACATCCTCAGCACTATACGAACCACATTTGGAGTATGTTCCGGAGGGAAAAGTTTTTGCTCTAGTACGTACTTCTTTTGGTTCACGTCGTTCATTCTTACGGCGGCTGTAATAATCTCTGAAACCCGGTCCAACTGCATAGCTCAGTGGTAAGTAATATTTCTCATCGTAAGCTTCTTGTGGTGTCACATCGAGAAGTGAATATTTTCGTGGCTGAAAAAAGAAATCGAGAAAATAAGATTACCAATTAGAAGATAGAAAATTACCTCTCACCTGATAACCCGCAATGCTTAGAGTGTGTGAGTGATCTGTCGTTGCAATTATGAGTGTATCCTTCTCCGAGGTCAAATCCCGTGCTGCTTGTACAGCCTTCGAGAACTCAACAGTCTCGTTCAGTGCGTATTGAAGCTTATTTTTTATGTGAGCAATATTAATACGACCGCTATTGACGAAGAGAAAGAAACCCTTTTCATTACTCTGCAGCATCTCAATGGCGCGCGTAGTCATTT
This sequence comes from Ceratitis rosa, assembly GCA_037013455.1. NCBI lineage: Eukaryota > Metazoa > Arthropoda > Insecta > Diptera > Tephritidae > Ceratitis > Ceratitis rosa. The sequence goes on from JAWMAG010000041.1 coordinate 14,338,183, forward strand.
CCATTAACGTCGGTTGCGTTGTTTTATTCCTCTTATGGTATGACAAACTATTCGGATCGAATAGACCCAATAAGCGTTTGCTTGAACTCACATTGAAATTCAATAACTCCTCCCGGGTCTCGACATAAGCATTACGCCGTGATTGTTTCAAGTATTCATTAATCAAATGACGTCTATCCCGACGCGCGCCCTCTTCATGAAATTTACAATCCAAAAACTGACGTTTACCACCGCCCAATATCACACTCAATTTCCTACCTACTCTATCGGTTATCAGCTGCAACGCAGTATCCTTAAGACCTGTGTCATGACCACAAGCATCCGCTAAATCCACATCATTCTCCCATGAACGCTCGGCCGTATGCGCATACACGCCAGCCGGTGAGGCGTGTGTCACACTGCGCGTAGTCACAAGACCCGCGGACTTGCCTGCGTCCAAAGCCCATTTTGCTATCGAGTGCACATAATTCGATGTATTTTTCATGGCCTCACAATCGCCTCGCCTAACCAGACCATTAACACCGATTGTGGCGAATCTCGATTTAACACCACACAAATATGCAGTAGATGCCGCACCACCTTCGGGTACCATCGTATTTATTGTATAGACCATTGTGAAACCGGTATAGGGAAATTTCTCAAACGATAGCTGCTTGCCCTGGCCGCCGAGTAGTTCACGTGCTGCCGTAATAGTAGTCAAACCCATGCCAGAACCAACCATAAGTATAATATTCTTCGCCTTGTTCGTGTTGAGCTTCACATTCGTTTGGTTGCGTACGAACTCTCTACCTTTCTTCAGCCAGAAGTCTTTGGTCGTTTCAGCGCTATCATCAAAGGCGGGTAGGGCATAAAAGGAATTTCGATATCTATATCCATTTGTGAACTTGTGCGAATTATCCAATTCTGTGATGTAGATCGTTAGCAGCCCGGTTAGTAGTAAAGTGAGGAACCTCTGGGATTTCGTTGAGCGTGGCGACATTTTATTCTGGACTATTGCTTAGGATATACCATAGACGCAAGTCTTTTATACGAGCTCGTAGGTAGCTTTTACGCTTTATTTTATGGATTATTCGCATATTTGATTTACTAACAGCCGATGGATAATTAACATATGGCTTTAAGCGACACAGTTGTTTTGCGATTGGACCCAGCGGTGAGAAGAGTAAGTTATTTCCATATTATTTCTTTCACGTGGGTCACGTACGTAGGCCAACTTGTAAGGCTTTGGCATAATGTTAAAATAATTTTATTTTATTTATTGAACGACCCTCGGTTCGTTTTCCAAAGCTTTCCACTTGCACTGCAAAGTATTTGTACCGCCTAGCCTACGATCGACGGCGTTTGCGATCGAAAACGAACGTTGGTGTGAGGAACTGTATGTGATTTATGATTAATGTGGGCTCGAGTTCAGTTTTTAGGTTTCGTGTAAACGGTTCGGAAGACCCAAGACTATTGAACATCAATACTTATGTACCCATAGTTGATTACGTAGTAATGAAATATGAAGCGCTGTCGTCTCTTTAATGAATATAAAAGGAAACCACAAGAACGATTAATTTCAATGGATCGGTCCCAGGTTCATTTCATGAAAAAAAAGGTCTTCACATATTAACCTTGGCAAAGAGCCCCCCCACAATTGTATTACGTATAAAGTAAAACCAAAAGGCAAGCGAATCGTTTCCAGGTCCTCTTCCCCCACGAAAAGATCTTAATTTAGACAAAAAGCGAACTCTGTACTAAATTTCATGTCAATCAAACGATAAATAAAATTTCGATCCCAGATCCAAATCTCAGAAAACTCTTCCATATCGAATGCTTGTGTCATAGAGAGAAAACACCCTCAAAGTTTGAGGTCTCTACGATCAGTGGTTTAGGCTGTGGGTTGATTCATCAGTTGTTCAACATATATTAGGTCAAGTAAAAAGTTCGGTTCCATAGTACTAGTGTTACGTGTCGCATCATGTCATATTATACGGCGCTGATAACGAGTTTATTCGCGCTAAAAGTTTGTCTTTGACAGTTTTTCGATTGATTGACCCAGTACGTTGTGAGCGCTCGTCAAAGATGGACACCAGCAAAGAGAAAATTCGCTATATTTTACAATTTTTCTTCGATCAAGGCGAAAAAGCAGCCAAAGCGGCTGAAAAAATGAATTTAGTTTATGGGTCCGATACTGTAAACGAATGTGTAGCACAAAAGTGGTTTGCTAGGTTCCGTTCCGGTAATTTCGATGTCAAAGATGCACCACGCGTCGGGTCTACTACGAGCTCTACTGCCCACAACTGGACCGCTTGAAGGCATCACTCATCCAGAAGAAGCCATCTTTGATCAACAGAGGCCGAATTGTGTTCCATCAGGACAACGCCAGGCCACACACGTCTTTGGTGACGCGCCAGAAGCTCCATTAGCTCGGATGGTAGGTCCTAATGCACCCACCTTATAGTCCGAACCTAGCACCAAGGGATTATCATCTTTTTCTGTCCATGGCGAAAGCGCTTAATGATGAGAAGTTGGCCTCAAGAGAGGCCTGCTAAAATATTATCAGAACCTGAAACGTTAGAGGATACTCCAGAAAAGGTAAAGGAAACTCGCCGTCAACGAACTGTGTGGACCTTGTCAGTGTAACCACAGACCTGGTAAATCTACCTTTGACCTAGCTGTTCTATACTAAGCAAGGATTCAGGAAAAGTGACTCTTTATTGTGTGATTTCTTTCACTTAATGCTAGAGAAAATAATACAATCTACAGAGTTAGAAAGTGAAGATACAATGCTTTACAAGAGCTTACAACTTCTAGCATTCGATCATAGATCATAGTTCTGCTTTCTCCAGACTGGATATTGTAGATAACTGAGAAGTAAGTCTTCTCTCGGCGAACAAGAGCTCTGAACGGAGTAGGCAACTGAGAAGTAAAGTGCGCTCTCGGCGAACAAGAACTAAACTCATGTCTCTCATTATTCCCATCCAACTAGATCGCTGATTAGTTTCAAAAGAAATTTCCCTATCCAATTAAAAATCAAATTTTATTTTCAATGTGGCAAAATTAAGAACACACTCACTCAAATATACAAATAAACCACTTCAATAAAAGTCTACGATCTTTTTATTATTATTTATGTATTCACTTTGGTTTTTCTTTAAATTTAATCCCTCATTTTCCTTTCACAACCATTTTAAATCACATTCACTTATTTCTTGTACTTTCAGCATGCCTTCAAACCCTCACCCACACACGACGCATAGGCCATAATGTGAGGTATCGTATTTTGATCGTAAACACCAGTGAAGAGATGAGCCCAGGGACCTGAGGCAAAAACGGCAACATCCTCACCGCCGTGCGTGGCGCTGTCCAAAGGCGCTGTGGCGGGAAAAGTGCTTACCTTCTTGCGTACTTTCTCGGGATCGCGACGCTTATATTTCTCGGTATTATAATAGTCTTCGAAGCCAGGACCATTTGCATAGCTGAGTATTAAGTAGGATTGATCATCGGTAGCTTCAACGGGTGCAATGTCGGATAACTCACGTTCACGATCCTGTGAAAGCGAGATGAATATATATATTTTTTTTTTGGAAAATTAATTTGTTTTGTCCTTTTTTTAGTTAACCCACCTGATAACCCGAAATAGTGAAGGAGTGTGAGTGATCTGCCGTTACAACAATTAGCGTATCCTCCTCTGAGGTCATGTCACGTGCCGCTTGTATAGCTTTCGAAAACTCAACAGTCTCGTCTAGCGCATACTCGGCCATATTGTCATGATGTGCCGTATCAATGCGACCGCCTTCAACGAACAGGAAGTAGCCCTTATTATTGTTCCTTTGTAGCATCTCGATGGCGCGCACAGTCATTTCCTTCAAGGTCGGTTGAGTTTCCTCACTATCCAAGTGATAATCCAAATGTGATTTACCAAAGATGCCCAACAAACGATCATAAGAGCTCAAATCTACACTTTGTAACTCCTCACGTGTCTCGACATAGGCATTAGCCGAAGACTGTTGCAGGTACTCTTCAATTAAATTGCGACCATCTTGACGACGTCCTTTCTTATAAAACTCACTATCCATAAATGCACGTTTGCCACCGCCTAATATGACCTTCAGTTGCTTGCCAACCTCACCATGTATTAGCTGTTGCGCAATATCAGGCAGACCCGAGTCCGCACCACAATCTTCCGCCAACATTGCATCGTCCTCCCATTCACGATCGGCAACATGCGCATACACGCCGGCCGGTGAGGCGTGTGTTACACGCGTTGTAGTCACGAGACCCGCAGATTTGCCCGCGTCTAAAGCCCATTTTGCTATCGAATGTACATGATTTGATGTATCATTCATGCCAGCACAATCACTACGCTCTATTTGCGCATTAACACCGATCGTGCCGTGATTAGCTTTTATACCGCACAGATAAGCGGTCGATGTGCAAGCCGAATCGGGTACCATTGTATTCACCGAGTAGGTCATCGAGAAACCAGTGTAGGGAAATTTCTCAAATGCCAATTGTGCTTGTGCGCCGCCGAGTAGATCGCGTGCTGCCGTAAATGTGGTCAAACCCATGCCATCACCCAAAAATAGTATTACATTCTTAGCTACACGTTTGTTGAGACGCAACGATGCTTGCTTGCGCACAAACTCCTTGGCTTTCTGTAACCAATAGTCACTTGTGGCCTCGGGATTATTGCTGCGACTGTACGACGAAGTATGGCTGAAATAGTCTGGATGCATATCCGATTCCGCACAATCCGCATTGCCACAATCCAAAGCGGGTTCGGGTTCAGCATAAGCGACGATCGTTAACACGCCTATTAGCAGTAACGCTATGAGCTTTCTTCGTAAATACGCTGTTTGAGACGACATTTCATTGAAGACTGTTGTGGAGAGCGTAGACCTGTACCTTTTATAGCTGCTGCGCTCGTGAGTGCTATGAGCACGCAGTGGGATAACAGCACACTGTGGCCCAACAAACAGACTTGATTAGATTACTAATGCACAAGAAACTGGTAGAACTTGCACGTGAGTCACGTACGTTCGTCGGTTAGTGACACTCGCCCGACACGCTACAGCTGGATAGCCTGCGACGAGTTTAGGGTAAATGGTAGGTAAAGGTTGACGCTGCTCTGCTTGCACACCTTTACTTGTTTTCTATTGATTTTCTTATAAATATCCACTATTGCGACTTTCTTTCACTTTTACTGCTCGCACTTCTTGCTTTGTTTTCTTCTCATGACTTTTCCTGCCGTCCGTAGCTCATGCTCGTTGCCTTTAAGACCCATTAAACGTCCATTAATTGCTATTGATACTTATCAACGCATTTATTTTATTATTCTTCAATATATTTTGTAGACATTTTGAAATTGTTTTTCCATTCTCTTCCCGAGCTTCTTTGTTTGTTTTTGTTTAGACGCACTTTGATTTTGAATAAAATCTGCGTCACATTGCAAAAAACTCAACAGTAGCATTCGGTAGCGCGCGACGTTCGCTTCGTTTTGGTTTCAATACGCCCAGGTCGATAAATTCTCCATTGAGTTTTCTGTTCTCTCCACATTTTCGAATAATGTGCATTCGTTGGTTTCATTTGGGTCTTTTGGCCTATTTCATGTGCTTTGCATACGCTGATGAATGTAAGTATGAAGAGTCAGTATAAATAGTAGAAGAAAAAAATTGCGCTGAAATTACTGCACGTCAACGAAAATATCAAAAAGAAATAAACAAATGAGTTTCGGAGCTCATGAAAGTAAAAGGTCTACAGTGTTTTTGGTCTATTTCTCGCGTTTTTTCCTTTTCTATTTTTTTTTTTTCGCAAATCAATCTTTTAAACCAGTAAAGTCAATGAATTTAAAACGAGTGTGTATTTGTTTTTTTTTCTAAATTAAATATTTATGTTTATTTAGAATGAGCTTATGAAAGTAGAGCGTAGCTGGTCAATACAAGTTTTAGGACGAGTTCTTATTATGTGATTTGTTGTGTTGTGCAAATGCACTGATTTCAGCTTATCGCAGTTAGACGCCGCTTTCACACATTGACTTGCGCATCGTCGCGTGAATAAAACCATTTTTTTGAAATGAGAGTACGTGCTATAGTTATGGTTTATAACAAAGCGTAATAAGTATTTTAGTAAGTTACGTAAGCGTAGTATGTTCATTGCAAGCTCGTGCGTGTTGAAAAAGTGTACAACAGTGCGTTTATTTAGAAATATTGCAATTTTGAAAAGTCTCCAAAAAGTGGAGAGTTTTTAGTTTACTACAGAATTTGTGCTTAACACATATTGGCACATTTCAAGACAACAAGTACCTGAAAAATATTATTAAGAGAGTTTTGAAGCGAGTGTAGAGTTTTTAATTTACAAAAGTGTACACATTGTGTAAGCGCGCAAACCGCTAAAATGCAAAACAGCGTGTTTTTGAGGAAATGTTACAATTCGGAAAGTCTCCAAAAAGTGGAGAGTTTATTTTTTTTAATTTTGATGTGCTCGACCCACGTTTGGTAACATTTGTAAATATTTGCAAACAACAATTATTTAAAACACAGCATTTAAAGATTTTTGAATGATTTTAGAAATCTCAAGAATAACTTGAGTTGGCCGTTTCGATTGTGCTTCTACAAAATATTTAAAATTTCCTAAATCTTTTTAACGGGTTGCATTTGCACAAGGTCTTATAGTGAAAGTCAATAAAATTTAATATTGTGTATTTGCATGAATAAATAAAATTTAAGTTCCAACTACTTTTTTGGGTACACAAAAGTGTGTATTTTCATTGAAAAATTCAAAATTTTAAAGTTCCCAAAACAAATGTAGAGTTTTTGTCTTCTTATAATATAATAACAAAGTTTTAAATACTTTAGGGTGAACAGCTGCTACATAACTCAATAAATTTTTGGTAAAATATACATTTTTAGAAAGTCTCCAAAGAGTGTAGGGTTTTTATTTTCTTACAAAATTTGGTTTTAAACATTTTTTGGACAAACAATTGGTACATAACAATGCGTATTTTAAAAAATTCTGAATTTTGAAAGTCTACAAAGATTGTAGAGATTTTATTCTCTACTAAAATGTAAGTTCTTAATAATTTTTTGGAGAATAAGTAATGAACTGAAAGCCTTACAGCTAAAGTTTCTATAAGAATTAACGGAATCCTCTATTATCTCGTGCGTGAGACTTTTCTTCGCTTCGTTGAAACTTTCAGAGATCCGTATGTTCAAAAACAATTAATTCCGTACAGTCTTCAACAACCTTCAAAACATCTAACTACCAAACGGAACAACAAATTAATCAAATATTTAACTGTAAATCACCGCAATCATAATCATAAACAATGAACAACAATAAATAAATATTTATGTATAAACCTTAATAATTATTTACCCTGATAATTTATTCTGTGAAGTGATTACCCGGCTTATCTTAGCCAACTAATCTTAAACGAAATGGTCAAAAATAAAAAAAAGAAACGTTTAGTAAACGTGATACAGCACATGATTAGCGACGAAGCGACGAAAAAGGGTGTGAGCAACATATGCGGTAGCAGGTGACTTAGACGTGATACGATCTTTTTTTCTTAATTTTTGGTAGGGAAAGATCGTAAAGCAATTGGTTGGTCATAATAAATAAAATCGCTCAAGAGTAATAAAGCGGTCTGATAGGGGTACACACAAGTGTATACATATATGTATGTTAAATATAAAATGACTGATAAATTTGTGTTGGTAATAAAAATAAATCAAGCATTTTTAAGAACGGTGGTAAATTTGATGCCATAATTGGCTGCTATAAATTAAAAAAAGATTTAAGAACAAAATCTATAGGTTATAATTATAAATTTGCACGCCTGAGCAATACTATTTTTTGGGTGGAGTTCAATATTCAAATTTTTTTAGTAATTTCAAAAGTCTCCAAAAAGTGGAGAGTTTTTATTTTTGTAAAAAATTTATCTACTAAGCATTATAGAACACTAGAAACTGCAAACCTTCACAAGATTGTCATCTATGCATCTTTTAATGCTGTGTAGAGTTTTTAATTTTACGAAATTATTTGTATTTTTCAGTTCACTCGAGATTTCTACTACCACGTAGCGTGAAATCCACAAAAACTAACTCCGCTGAACAAACCACTGATTATTGGATGGCAAAAGCTCAGGGCATACTAGCCGATAAGCTCGAGGAAAGTTCACGTCTCAATACGAATCGCGCTAAAAATATTATACTTTTTCTCGGCGATGGCATGTCTGTGCATACAATCACCTCGACACGCGCTATGCTCGGTGATGTTTCAGAGAAAATTTCCTTCCAAGAATTTCCCTACACTGGACTCTCGAAGACTTACGCTATCGACAAAAGCGTACCGGACTCCGCAAGCACAGCAACAGCTTATTTGTCGGGTGTTAAGGGTAACTACGGCACAATTGGTGTTACTGCTGAAGTGCCTAAATATGATTGTGTACTGTCCGCCGATAAGAGCAAACATACCGAGAGCATAGCGAAATGGGCACAAGACGCTGGTAAATGGGCGGGTCTTGTAACAACTGCAACGGTAACACATGCTTCACCCGCAGGTGTTTATGCACATACCTCGCAACGCGCGTGGGAAAATGATGCGGAGATCATAAAGGATGGCTGTAGTGCTGATGTAAATGTGGATATTGCACGCCAGCTTGTCGAATGGCCGGTGGGTAAGGGCTTACGCGTTATTATGGGCGGTGGTCGTCGCAATTTCATTGATGCTAGTGACGTTGATGAAGAGGGTATTGAGGGTGAGCGTACAGATGGACGCAATTTAACTGCCGAATGGTTAGCCGATAAGATTAAACAAGGCGCAAGTGCGGAATATGTGTGGAACAAGGAAGGTCTTTGGAATGTCGATCTAAATGAGACTGAATATTTGTTGGGACTCTTTAGCTCAAAACATTGTCCTTACCATGGTGAGTTGGAGCGCGAAGGTTTGAGCGATAACGTGCCCTCGTTAAGTGAAATGACTGAGGCCGCTATAGAGCTGCTGAGTAAGAGTGAGCAGGGTTATTTCCTGTTTGTTGAAGGCGCTAAAATCGATATGGGTCATCATTCGAATCGTGCGCAGCTCGCACTTGAAGAAACGGCGGAGTTTGCGCGTGCCGTGGAATTGGCGCGCGAGTTGACAAGTGAGGAGGATACGTTAATCGTTGTCACGGCAGATCATTCACACACCATGACAATGAATGGTTATCCGGTATGTTTTTTAAATTTTAATTCTCTTATATTCATAAATATCTTTTTTTTTCATTTCTCTTACTTACAGTCACGTGACGCTGATATCTTCGGTTTGGCTCCGGTGCTCGCCGACGATGGTTTACCTTACACAATACTCTCCTATGCCAATGGTCCGGGCTACTCGAAAACATTCTCGAAGAAAACGGGTCGTCGTGATCTGAGCGATGCTGATTTCACTGATCCCAAATACAAATATATGGCTACTGTTCCCCTGAAGTCCGAGACTCATGGTGGTGATGATGTAGGCGTCTTTGCTTCGGGTCCATATGCACACTACTTCACAGGCAATTATGAACAGACAAATATACCCGCCCTCATGGCTTTTGCTGCTAATATTGGTCCTTTTGCGAATATGGCTGTTGTACTGCAGGAAGAAGATGGTAAAAAAGAGGATGAAAATTTGCTGTGATTGCGTTCAGTTTTTCGTTGAAATGTTAAATTTAGATTTCTAATACCTACAAGCCAATTAGTAATAATTTTTAAACCAATAAAAGACAAAATGTAAAATGCACAAAAATAAGTCCCAAGGGATTTATTTTCTTTTTTCAAAAAGATTTGTCAAAAATCTGAAATGAAACTCTATGAAATCCATTAAAATAACCCGAGGCTATTTCGTTCATACATTTCTTTGTTCCAATTTTGGACTCTATAGTGGATAATTTCTAAGAATATGGACTGATATGAAACAGATTATTTACTCAAGGGTAATAGAGACCTTATTCTCAGGACAAACAGTCATCATCGTGGCTAGAGGAGACTAACATCTGCTAAGAACGTCAGAGTGGGGGAGTGAAAGAGATTATTGATAGCATACTTTCTAGGATCTCCTCTTTGGATAGGCTTAAACCTTGCATAGCCTCCAATATCTTGGACGGTAACGGTCAGTAGATCAGGAAGGTGCTCTGGGGTGAAGCATATTCATCTGTGATGGTCGGATTGAGTACGCCATATCCAAAAATCCAGTGGCTGATAGCGGCGGTGGAGAGTACCTTACTCCTGAAAAGGTAATATACCAGCAAATTCCAAACTTTAGCGAAATCATGGTGCGAACCGGCCCGATTGTCCTAGCTGTCCTAAGTAAAAATATACTTGATGTGGCGATATCTTACGAATACTTAGAAGAAATCCGCAGTTTCTTTCAAGGTACGATGAAGGCACGAGAAAGGTAAGCGATCCTCTACAAAAATAGAGTTCACTTAGTGAGAAGGTCTGGGAGCATTCAGAGTGAAGATCTACCTCCAGTTGATATTTTGTTCTTAGATTTCCCAGCTCTATCAGATATTCAAAACAGAAAACTCAAAACCAATAAGACACTTAACTTTGAATGGCTCTTCACAAAATGTATTTCGGATATAAATAAGAACATAACGAAGAAACGTGATAGCAGAGAGATTAGGGTACAAGCTCCTGCCTTTACCTCCCCTCCTATTACTCCTTCTCCTTTTATAGCGTTAAATTACAATAAAAGGTATGTAGTTAGGAGTAGGCGTAGGCAGTAGCCGAATGCTTTGAGTTCTTCTCCGAGTTTTTTCTAATTGCGTTCGCCTCCCGGAAGGGTATGTCAGGGAATGAGCCCTCCAAGTATATTTACGTGAAATAAGGACTTCGCATAAATATCCATCGGTCCTTCAGAGGTGGATTAGTCTAAACTTAAGGTCCTTCTCTTTCCTGGAAAAACAATAAGGCGCACCAAGAATTGGAAGGAGAGCTCGAACGGAAATCACTTCAGCGGATACAAAGCGCAATTATTTATACATATATATTATATATACTACGCACGAGTCTTTTAAAAAGGTGAATTTTTAGAGTAAGTGCAATTTCAAGCATTCATTCAAGAATTCCCGACAAATGCTCATGCGATGGTTTTTTTGGTTAGAAAAATTTCGAAATTTTCAGAAAGTATAGCTTATCATCAGAACCAGTTAAGCCGACATTCTCAGTTATTTCTCTGATAATGATTTCCAAACAAATTCTCTTCACTTTCTCAACATTTTCCTAAGTTCACCGATTTACTGGGGAAACCGGAGAGAGACTCTTCATTAGGATTAATTTTTTTTTTTTTAATATCTTGCTGTTTGAAGAGAGCAAACACCCCTTATATCGCCTGAAACTTTGCTATCGAAATGTAATCAATAAACAGAATTATTCGCATATGGTTTTACAGAGCCTCTGGACCAATACTTCGCTTGTCGTCGCGCTAAATCGGGCTTAATTGGCTATTCAATAATTATTATTAGTATTTATGGTCACATAACACGGCTTTCATTAATTTATATGAACATTTGCTTTGATTTTTTTTGCTTAAAGTGGTAAATAGTTTATAATTTTCAATTTAAACAACCTGACTTTTGAAAAATCTGTATAGTAGTATTCGAGAATCTTAAATATACACTTCGCTTCCGAATAGTCTCTTCATATAATGTATAGCCGTTGGGGTTCTTTATGCCTTTTGGCCTATTACCTGTGTGTAATAAGCGCTGTAATAAGTACGAAAAAAGAATATCTAGCTTTAAATAGATTAAAAGTGAATATTTTTTTAATAAAAGTGTACCGTAGCCATATCTTATCTTGAAATAATGAATAGCCTTGCAAATAATTGTTGGCGGAGTGTGTTTATTTTTAACAAAACTTATTATTGTAATGATTAAAAAGTTTCGAAAGAGAACAAATCTACAAATAGTGGAGAGTTTAAAATATAAAAAACAGTTGTATATTAATGACTTTAAAATACTTTTATAGTGTTTGGTATATTAAAAAGAGCATAGAGACAGAATTTTACAACTCTACATAAAGTGGAGAATTTTAAATAATCAAAATAGTTATGAATTAATGCCTTTGAGTTCTTTCTAGAGTCTTCTTCACATAAAAAAGTGCATATAGCCTAAATTTTACAACTCTACAAAAAGTAGAGAGTTCCAAATTTTCAAAATAATTTCTTACTAGTAATTCTAAAAATCATATTATAATAACAAGTCCATAAATCGTAAAATTTGTAACTCTCCAAAATTTGGAGACTTTTGCTTTTTTGTAAAATTCTAAAATTTCTTATTATTCAACATAATATTATGAACTAACCAAGTAAAATTAACGTTTTTTAATGCATTTTAACGTACAAATGGAAAATCTTTACAAACGTTCTAGATCAACTTTAGGCACTACTTACTTAAGCAAAAATTGTTATAATTTATTTACAAAGTACAGAATACTTTGTACGATTTCATTTTTTATTTACGTCATGTGCTTATATTTTTTTATTCCAAGTTCCCGAAGAGCAAACCACTGAATTTTGGGTGAATGACGCGCAGGCTACACTCGCTGAGAAGATCAAGCAAACCTCCGAGCTCAATACAAAGCCAGCAAAGAATATTATATTATTTCTCGGTGATGGCATGTCGGTACATACAACCACTGCAACACGCATTATGCTTAGCGATTATGGCAAACGATTATCTTTCGAGACTTTTCCCTACACTGGCCTTTCGAAAACTTACTCACTCGATATGACCGTGCCGGACTCCGGTAGCACATCAACAGCCTATTTGTCGGCTGTAAAGGTCAACTCCGGCACGATTGGCGTAACCGGAGTTGTGTCGAAGGGTGATTGTTTTATGGCAACCGACTCCAGCACTCACACCGAGAGTATAGCAAAGTGGGCACAAGACGCGGGCAAATGGGCAGGTCTTGTAACAACTGCAACGGTAACACATGCTACACCGGCCGGTTTTTATGCGCATACAGCCAAACGTACATGGGAAAATGATGCTGAGATTACAAAGGATGGCTGTAATCCTTATATAAATGTTGATATTGCACGCCAGCTTGTCGAATGGCCGGTGGGTAAGGGCTTACGCGTAATTATGGGTGGTGGTCGAAGTCATTTTATTGATAAAACTTTCACCGATGAAGACGGTATACCGGGCCAACGTAGAGATGGACGCAATTTGACCGGCGAGTGGTTAGCCGATAAGAATGTGAAAGGCGCACATGCGAAGTATGTGTGGAATAAAGAGGGTCTGTCGAAAGTAAATTTCAACGAGACCAATTATTTATTGGGTCTCTTCAGCTCCAGACATGGTCCCTACCATAGGAAATTGTCTGACGCAGCCAATAAGGTGCCGTCGTTGTGTGAAATGACAGAAGCGGCCATAAAGTTGTTGAGTCAAAATGACAAGGGTTATTTTTTGTTTATCGAAGGCGCTAAAATCGATATGGCCCATCATGACACGCATGCGCGACTCGCATTGGAGGAGACGGCGGAGTTTGCACGTGCCGTCCAATTGGCACGTAATATGACGAAAGAGGAAGACACGTTGATCGTGGTGACTGCAGATCATTCGCACACCATGACCATAAGTGGTTATGCGGTAAGTGGAAAGTGGGTTGGTGATTTGGTAGATAAATTTTATAATTCGAAAACTGCAAATATTCATATGAATATGAAAGCGAATGCGAACACGATTTGAATGAGGAAAATATTACTTTCATTAATTACAGAACCGCGGCGATGATATCTTTGGTCTCGCACCGAACAAAGCTAGCGATGGCTTACCATATACCATACTCGCCTATGCAAATGGACCGAGTTATAAGAAAACCTACTCCCGCTCTACTGGACGCCGTGATTTGACTTATGCTAATTTCACCGATCCTGATTTTCAATATCCAGCCGCTGTACCTATGGCAGCAGAAACACATGGTGGTGAAGATGTTGGCATTTATGCTTCTGGACCGTACGCACACTACTTCATGGGCAATTATGAACAAACATATATACCCGCATTAATGGCCCATGCAGCTGATATTGGACCATTTTCAAAGTATGCTTTGGCTAAGAAGAAGGGCAGAGTGTGATTTTAAAACTATTAAGATATAAATAATACATACATAGTATATATACAGTAAATGTATATAATTATTTAAAATTTACTTATGTACATATTTTACATATATATAGGTATGTATTTTCCTTGAATAGATTGTCGAGCAAGTAAGTGCAGAAGTTGCACTAAAAACTAATTTTATATCAAAATCAAGTGCTCAAGTGCAAGAGAAATGTGTAAATATTATTATTTATATTAATAAATAGGGTTATTCATTTGGTGGTTTCAAAAGTGCAGGGTTCTATTTTGACATCTGTCAAACTTAACTGTCAAGCCAAACATGTTTTGGTTTAGTAAAAAAAAGTCAGACCTTTATGATTAAGCGCGTCAAATCCCAAAATCCAGCGGCACCACCCCAACGTTGACCTTTAGCGAAATCGTAGAGCCAACTGTCTGAATTGCGCCAGCTGATCTAGATTTTAATATGGTTAATGGGACGACATCCCGCGAGTACTTAGGAGAAATCCGCAGTCCCTCTCAAGGTATGACGATGGCACAGGCCATTAAAGTGTGCTGAAGAAAGGTTAGCTAAGATCTACAAAAATCGAGTTTCCTCGGTAAGGAAGAGGTGAAAAGTAGTCAAACTGAAGGCCGTTTACAGTTAAGATCCATCTCCAAGGGGCCGTCTATGGCTTCTTTGTATCTATATTTGCGTCAGCTTTCTTTCAGTCCTCGAATCAGTTCTAATGGCTTTCAACTCTACCAGTGATTTGGTTCTTATTTCCTCAGTAGCTGAAAATTGTTGCCCTTTCTTGGTGCTTTTTCGTCTGAGGAACAAAACTTGTGAATATAATGCTATACTTGGACTACCAAGCAGCATGTCATGGCTATCCCTAATATCACCACTAGTATCCTTCAGCTTCATAATCAATCTTAGAAAAGTTTTAAACTCGCTGTTGAGCTTGACATCTCCATAGTCTGGGCTCCCACCCATAGTCACCCATAGTACGAATCTGTCAAGTCAGAAGCATCACTTGATAGATCGGGAGCGTAGTTAGTACCATTGTCCGTTGGTAAGGGTCATAAGAGTGTTTGACTATGCAATTTGAACACATTCATGTCCAAGTCTAAGATAATAAGGCAGATTGGGTACAACTCTACCAGTGATTTTGCATTTTCCAAAAAATATCTATTTATTCATGAGATTTCCTTCCAAACTAGTAACCCTGGGATATATTAGGTCAAGTAAAAAGTTCGTTCGGTTATTTTTATTGATAACTTTGTGTACATTTGTCCGATTTAAGTCAAATATGTGCCGTTTTGTTCGTAAACTTGTTGCCAACGAGATGCCAACTTCATTACACCCCTCTCGTAGAAGGCAAAAAACTCGCAGAGTCAATTATCACAGGCCTCTCTTTAGGCCAAATACTCACCATTAAGCGCGTTCGCCATTGACAGGAAAATATGGTAATCACTACCATCCGAGCTCCTGGAGCTTCTGGCGCGTCACCAAAGACGTGTGTGTGTGGCCTGGCGTTGTCCTGATGGAACACTATTCGGTTTCTGTTGATCAAAGATGGCCTCTTCTGGATGAGTGCTGCCTTCAAGCGGTCCAGTTGTTGACAGTAGAGAGGCGAATTGAGTGTTTGGTCATAGGGGAGCAACTTGTAGTAGATGATTCCTTGCCAATCCCACCAAACACAGATTAAAAAGAAAAAAAAAATTCCTACACGCCTTTCACAAGCTGAAACACTGTTATCGAAATATAGTAGGCAGAACTCAGAATTATTCGCATATGGTTTAGCAGTGCAACTATTGTAGATTAATGCCTTGCCTGCTGTTGCGTTAAGGCGGGTTTAATTAAGTATTAATTAATTATTACTGGTATTTACGGTCACATAACATAGGTTTAATTAATCTCTACGACCATTTGGTTTGCTTTTTGCTTAAGGAATTAAGTAATTTAATAATTTTTTATTTTATAGTCTCATTTCTGAAA
The DNA here is from genome assembly GCA_037013455.1 of Ceratitis rosa. NCBI lineage: Eukaryota > Metazoa > Arthropoda > Insecta > Diptera > Tephritidae > Ceratitis > Ceratitis rosa. Next base: position 14,354,238 of record JAWMAG010000041.1, read on the forward strand.
CACCTCAACAGTAGTATTCGAGAAGCTTAAATATACACTTCGTTTCCTAGCAGTCTCTTCGTATAATGTATAACCGTTGGGGTTCTTTAGGCCTTTTGGCCTACCACCTGTGTGTAATAAGCGCAGTAACAAGTGAGTAAAATAAAATTAAACATTTTTTAAATAACAGTGTACTGTTGCCATATCTTATCTTGAGTGTTAATTTTAATTTAACAAATATGTAATTCCAAATTTTTTTGAAGTGAATAAAAACCTTGGGAAGTGAACAAACAGAATTTTACAACTCTACATTAAGTGGAGAGCTTTAAAATAATGTAAAAACAATATAGTAAAGTCTTAGAAACAATTTTCAGAGTCTTATATAAATCAATCAGTGCATAAAGACTGATTTTTATAACTCTACATGAAGTGGAGAGTTTTAAAATTTCATAATAATTATGTGGTAATGCTTTCAAAATAATTTTCCGAGCCTTAGCTGCTTGAAAAAGTGCATGAAGACTAATTCTTAAACTCTACAAAAAGTGGAGAGTTTTAAATTTCACAAATAACTTCTTATTAATGCTTCTAAAAATCAAATAACAACAAATAAATATATAAATATGTATATTGTGATGATTTGAACTCTCCAAAATTTGTAGACTTTTGCTTTTTTGTAATATTCTCAATTTTCTCAATATTTAAAACAATAATTAATGATTTTTAATGCAGTTTAGCTTAAAAATGGAAAACTCATTAATCCCCATTCTAAATTAAATTTTCTTACTTACTAAACAAAAATTCTCTTTTTTATTTTTAAATTAAAGAATATTTTCCACAAAATTTATTGTTTATTCCCTATTATGCCACGTTTTTGTATTTTTCTATTGCAAGTTCCCGAAGAACAAACTACCGAGTTTTGGGTGAACAAAGCGCAGGCCAGCCTCGCCGAGAAGATCAATCGAGCTTCCGAGCTCAATACAAAACCAACAAAGAATATTATATTTTTTCTCGGTGATGGCATGTCGGTACATACAACCACCGCAACACGCATTATGCTTGGCGATTATGGCAAACGATTATCTTTCGAAACATTTCCCTACACTGGACTCTCGAAAACTTACTCATTCGATATGACCGTGCCGGACTCCGGTAGCACAGCAACAGCCTATTTGTCGGGTGTTAAGGTCAACTCCGGCACGATTGGCGTAACCGGAGTTGTGTCGAAGGGTGATTGCTTTATGGCGACCGACCCCAGCACTCACACCGAGAGTATAGCAAAGTGGGCACAAGACGCGGGCAAATGGGCAGGTCTTGTAACAACTGCAACGGTAACACATGCTACACCGGCAGGTTTTTATGCGCATACTGCAAAACGTACATGGGAAAATGATGCTGAGATTACAAAGGATGGCTGTAATCCTTATATAAATGTGGATATTGCACGCCAGCTTGTCGAATGGCCGGTGGGTAAGGGCTTACGCGTAATTATGGGCGGTGGTCGAGGTAATTTTATTGATAAAACTTTCACCGATGAAGACGGTATACCGGGCCAACGTAGAGATGGACGCAATTTGACCGGCGAGTGGTTAGCCGATAAGAAAGTGAAAGGCGCACATGCGAAGTATGTGTGGAATAAAGAAGGTCTGTCGAAAGTGAATTTCAACGAGACCAATTATTTATTGGGTCTCTTTAGCTCCAGACATGGTCCCTTCCACAGGAAATTGTCTGACGCAGCCAATAAGGTGCCGTCGTTGAGTGAAATGACAGAAGCGGCGATAAAGTTGTTGAGTCAAAATGACAAGGGTTATTTTTTGTTTATCGAAGGCGCTAAAATCGATATGGCCCATCATGACACGCATGCGCGACTCGCATTGGAGGAGACGGCGGAGTTTGCACGTGCCGTCGAATTGGCACGTAATATGACGAAAGAGGAGGATACATTGATCGTTGTGACTGCAGATCATTCGCACACCATGACCATAAGTGGTTATGCGGTAAGTACGATGTGGGTTGAGACAAAATTTTGTTTTTTCAAAATTACGGAAATTTGTTATATAAGTTTTATTAGGGAGTGTGGGACCTCTCCCCCAGAAACTTCTTCTACCTGCTGAATTGCGAGGTTCTTGAAGATTGTGACATATTTTTGATAAGAGCGGGTAGAAATAAAGAAGGCGCTCTAATGTCTCAGACATATCGGTCTCCCTACAGTCGACAGACACTTTTGCCAATCTTGTGGCTTCTAAAATTCCCCTGAGACAGTACTGGAATATTCCGACAACCTGGAAAGTTGTATGAGGCCGTGAAAGTTCCGCAGTTTTTCTGCAGGCTATAAGGTCGACAAAGTCCAACCCAGCGCCATAGATTTCTGCACCGATCCTTCCGGCTATTTTTGATACGTCCATGTAGCGTAACCTGATGTAGCTCTGGGATCTAAAAGCTCTACTATTTTCCTCTTTTAATGAGCTATACAAGTAGATTTCGGTTCGATAAAGTACCTGAAGCCGACAATTTCATAGAGGACTTCCCTGCGATGAGCACAATGCTTAAATTAATACAAATGCTCATAGGAATAGAACAAGAATAAGAATAAGAATACGATACGAATACGAACATGAATACGAATACGAATACAAATACGAATACTCATAATATGACGAAAACGAATACTAATTCGAATACGAACCCGAATAGGAATCCGAGTACAAATAAGAATTCGAATACAAAGACGAATAGGATTAGAATTACGAACACCAGACCCAAAACGAATACCAATACGAATACGAATACGAGCACACTATAATACAAATACTCATAAGAATACGAAGACGGAAACGAAAACGAATACTAATTCGAATACGAACCCGAATAGGAATGAGAGTACGAATGCAAATACGAATACGAATACAAAGACGAATACGATTAGAATTACGAACACCAGACCCAAAACGAATACCAATACGAATACGTATACGTATACAAATACGATCACACAAGAATACGAATACTCATAAGAATACGAAGACGGAAACGAAAACGAAGACGAATACTAATTCGAATACGAACCCGAATAGGAACCCGAATGCGAATGCGGATACGAATACGAATGCGTATGCGATAAATAATACGATTTGAATGATCCATACATAGGCATGTATGTAGATAAATATTACTTTCATTAATTACAGAACCGCGGCAATGATATCTTTGGTCTCGCACCCCACCTAGCTGGCGATGGTTTACCATATACAATACTCGCCTATGCAAATGGTCCAAGTTACCTGAACACCTACTCTCGCGTTTCTGGACGCCGTGATTTGACTTATGCTGATTTTACCGATCCGAACATTCAATATCCAGCCGCTGTACCACTGGAATCAGAAACACATGGTGGTGAAGATGTTGGCATTTATGCCTCTGGACCATGCGCACACTACTTCGTAGGCAATTATGAACAATCATATTTACCAGCTTTAATGGCACATGCAGCTGATATTGGACCATTTTCAAAGGATGCGTTGGCTAAGAAGGAAGAACAAGATAATAAGGAAGAAAAGGATAATTTGAGTGGCAATATATAAATGCAATATGAATATGAAGCATAATCAATTAAAATATTAAACTAAAAATATAAATAATTGTATAAAATGTGTATAATACTTTAGATGTACATATGTACCTATGTATGTACATATGTTACATAAAATATATTTTCTATGAATAAATTGTCAAGCATGCGAGTGCAAAAGTTGCGCTAAAAAATAATTTTATTTCGAAATCAAGTGTACCAGTGCACGAAAGGTGTACATACATATGTACGTGAGTGTGTTTATATGTACGTACTTGTTTTTACTTATTTACCTGTGCTTGCGGCATACAACTTATCTCTACCTATGGCCACCACACAATCTGATCCTAAGTAAATACAACGAATTTAATAAAGTTTCAAGTGTTTATCGTTAGTTTGGCCACAGCTCGAGGGGTTGACTGTTTCAACACACACACACACACACTCTCCGTCCTCTCTCTCTGTCAGCCGCTAACTCTATTCATGTATTGACCGCCTGCTCATGGTGTGAACTTGAAAGGGCACTACACCAGCTAAATGAAAAGAAATGCCATAACATCGAAGGCTAACCGCACTGTAGGTGTCAAAGTTACATGAGCTCTCAAATGGTTTTGGCATAAAGAAGAGTCCTTGAAGGTTAAAGTTGAAGTTTGCTGAAACTCTTTCAAATAATGAAACTATTGTTGTTGTATATGTTGAGTTATCTATCGCCTACAAATATTCGTTGCACCTGTGTGCCACTAAACAAATATACATACTATATGTATATGTACATATGTATGTGTCAATATTTGTATGAAACTTTTATGATTGAATACTTTGCTTAGATTTTCCTATATACATACATATGTATTGTATATACCTACATATGCACGTATTTATTTTATTGCCATCAAAGTGCAAAGTAAATGAAAATGTAATCTTTGACTTGCAAACTCCGAGTGTCTGGCAGTCAAGTTGCTATTCCATAGCGAGATAAATAACAATAAATGTTGCAAACATATATGTATGTACATACATATATATTGTATATAAATATGCATGTGTACACTTCGATATTATCTCTGCTCCAAAAACGATTGAATTCGTTAAGTGTTACCTTTGGCTCCAGACCACAGTACTTTAGCTCGTCTTGTGTGCATTATTTAAAGGTATGTGTGTGTATGTGTTTTGGTTAAACAATGCGGTGAATGTGTTGAGTTTTTGTTGAAGTTGGAATATACTCAATTTTTTTCTTCAATATTATAGTAGCATTTGAAAAAGTAATTAAATGTGAAAATGTTGGTTTTTGGAATTTTTTTTTAATTAATTCTGCTGAATGTGAAAAATTTTTTTAAAAACAAAAAAAAAACAATACATTTGGACTATTATGTTTTTCAGAGCACCCTTTTGACGTTTAAGAGTTAAAGTAAATTGTTGAATTAAAACAAGAAAAACACTGTCTTCCCTAATGCCGACTTCTTCATAACTTTCAAGGACCTACCAAATTTATGGCAAAATGTAAAACTCGATTTGGAGTATACTCTAAGTGCTTATTAATTTCAATTTATGCGTGGAAAATATAAAATCTAATGCTAGTATATGCTTTTTCGAAGGATTTTTGACCCAAAACCTCATATCTGAACAAACCGCTTGTATGGTGGCTATATGATATAGTGCTCCGATTACGATGATTTTCGGTGACAATACTCACTTGTAGATCCAAAAACACTATACAAGAATTCATACTCTTAGATGGTTTTTTAACGGGGCTCTGACCCAAAACCTCATATCTGAGCAAATCGTTTGTATGGTGGCTATATGCTATAGTGTCCGATTACGATGATTTTCGGTGACAATGCGCACTTGTGAATATGAAAACACTATACACGATTTTATACTTTTTGAAGATTTTTTAACGTGGCTCTGACCCAAAACCTCCTGTCTGAACACATCGTTTGTATGGTGCCTGTATGATATAGTGCTCCGATTACGATGATTTTCGGTGACAATAATACCGATTTCGATAATTTTGTAGAATACCAAATTTTACGATCTTCGATGCTGTACTTCGAACCAAAGGGAGCTAAGAAGCGATATCGGTTCGCACAGCAGACTAGGCAGTATCAGAAGTAGTCCTCTGCAGACTCCTGCTCCTTTGTGTCCCTTTAGCTGCGGAATGGGTTTCAACCAGACAGTTTTGTAGAGTAGAGACTCTTTTCCTCTATCAAAGCCCAGATCGGGTAGAGTATTTTGTGCGTAGTTTAATTCTACGCAGGTACTTTACTGGGGAAAGGGATATTCCCTCGTCGTGGGCTGGCTTAGGCGCATCCAGCTTGTTTATTGTATAGTTCTCCAGAATGTCTCTGTATCCGAGGACGCAAACCAAAGACTTTTCGCATAGATCATAATAGATGATGGTATTTCGAAGATTTAAAAGTCGCATATGAGCGTCTTATCGGCCATCGTCATACCCGATCATACGACTTAATGTTAATTTCAGAACCTGGCAGAAAAAGTACAATAATGGGACAAATTTAGTAGGATATCCTTAGAAATCGGAGTGTTAAGCAGAAACTCTTCCGACTGAACTGTATACTCACTTTAAAAAAGTTAATCTTCTGATCCTTTATAAAGCCCCTGAAGTTATGTATGTAACCATTGCGACCTTAACAGAGCTCCACGCCCTCTTGAACTCATAAGGTGCTAACTTACCTAAAGGAAACTCTTTGTCATACCGAGATTAACAAATTTACTTCCAATTTGTTGACAGCAGCTCACGTAGCACTCTTGTAAATTCACCAAAAAATAAGCTTTCAACGAGAACAATAACACACCACGACGTCTTTATTATATGCACTGAGGTGCGCTTCATGAATTGATATGCTTATAAGTAACTGTTGCTTACCAAGTCAAACATACAAACCCACATATATGTAAAGATGTTCCCCCAACGAGCTCTAAACATTAAAACGCTGGTAAGCTGAGTGTATTTCGATATATACATATGAATAATATAATATATGCATCATCGTTGTATATGTGAAGTTAAGTGATTCCCAAACAGCTAATACACCTCTTACAAATGACACTCCTATTCCCACACCGCGTGTTGTAAAGTGAATTTCGTGTATTAGATTATGAAAACAACACACACTCGCATGCGCACACACACACGCACAGAAGTATCTGTAGGGAACACTACTGTAATGTACTTCGCGCGATCGCTGCTTGCCTTGCCTGACTGAGTAGAAATATTGTCAGCAGCTTTGTGGTTTGGGGTTACGGATAACAGTTGCTTTAGATGTTTGAATTAGATATGGTAAAGGCGGATGATATGGTAGGGGTATGTACGAGTATGTATGCAGTTCAGGAAGAAACAGCTGCTCAGCTACAATAGGGCTCATAATGAAGCTTTTAGGGAAGAACTATGTACAGGCGGAAAATCAGATTAGTTCATCCCAAGGATGTTGAAAATAGAGACCGAACAAGATGAAAAAGTAAATAAAATGATATAAAATAATATAAAAAATAAAATAAAATAAAATAAAATAAAAATAAAATGAGATAAAATAAAACAAATAAAATAAAATAAATTAAAATAAAACAAAATTAAATTAAATTAAATTAAATTAAACTATATTAAATTAAATTAAATTAAATTAAATTAAACTAATTAAATCAAATTAAATTAAATTATATTAAATTAAATTAAATTAAATTAAATTAAAAAAAAAGAAAATAAAATAAAATAAAAGAAAATAAAATAATATAAAATAAAATAAAATAAAATAAAATAAAATAAAATAAAATAAAATAAAATAAAATAAAATAAAATAAAATAAAATAAAATAAATTAAAATAAAATAAAATAAAATAAAATAAAATAAAATAAAATAAAATAAAATAAAATAAAATAAAATAAAATAAAATAAAATAAAATAAAATCAAACAAAATAAAATAAAACAAATAAACTAATTTAAAACAAAATAACATAAAATAAAATAAAATAAGTAGATAAAATAAAATAAAATAACATAAAATAAAATAAAATAAATATAAACAAACAATATACAATAGATAGAATACAATAAAATAATATCAAACTAAATTAAATTAAATAAATTAATATAAATTAAAATAAAGCAAAATAAAATAAAATGAAATCAAAACAAAACAAAATCACACAAGATAAAATTAAATCAAACTAAATGAAATAAAAAATAACATAAAGTAAAATAAATTATATTAAAACTAAATAAAATAAATAATATGTAAAATAATATGAAGAAAATTAAAATAAAATAAATAAAATTAAAATTAAATAAACTATAATAAAATAAAATAAATTAAAATAAAACAAAATAAAATAAAGTAAAATAAAATAAAATTAAATTAAATAAAAAATAACCGAAAATAATAAAGTAAAATAAATAATAAATAAATAATATGAATAAAATTAAAATTAAACAAATTAAATAAAAATAAAAAAAAAAATAAAAAATGCAATAAAATAATATTAAACTAATTTAAATAAATTAAAATAAATTAAATAAATTAAAATCAAATAGAATGAAATCAAAACAAAATAAAATCAAATAAGATAAAATTAAATCAAATTAAATGAAATAAAAAATAGCACAAAATAAAGTAAATAATATTAAAACTAAATAAAATAAATAATAAGTGAAATAATATGAATAAAATTAAAATTAAACAAATTAAATAAAAGTAAAAAAAATAAAATAAAAAATGCAATAATATAATAATAAACTAAATTAAATTAAATAAATTAAAATAAATTAAAATAAAATGAAATAAAATACAATAAAACAAAACAAAGTAAAACAAAATAAAACAAAATATGATTAAATTAAAAGAAATAAAAAATAACAGAAAAAGAAATAAATCAAAGTAAGATTCATTTAAATAAATAAAATAGATAATAATTAAATTAAATTAAATAAAATTGATTTGAAAAAATTAAACTTAATTTAATTTTATTATTTTAATATATTTTTCGCTTGTTGAATAACTTTGACCGTTCAGCTAAACAAATCTAATAAGCCCGGCATAACAAACCAAGCCCGAGTGCAAAAACAGAAATCCTAAACTCGGCACTTCATAAACTTGTTGTATAAGTAAGCGTGAGTACGTACTTCCTCGCTAAGAGTAAAGTGCGGTTTTGTTACTCACTAATACCGTACCTGATGCTTCAATTGTGGTTTGTTGTTGCTGTTGTTGTTATCAATGTCATACACAGATGATATCAAGTCCAAATAGCAGCAAATAACAACAAACCCTCATTTCGAGCACCTTCAGGAGTACATGTCCCACGCACACACATACACACACACCCACTCCCACATACTCTTACATGGAATTCGTAGCAATATTGAGGCCAACATGATGTTAAACAAAAAGCAACTACTTTACAACTAACAACAAATGGTAGCAAGCAAGCAACAGCAGCAGTGGCAGCGTAAAGTTTTATCAGCGCGACGTGCGAAATTTTGACAAGGGTACGTGCTCTTATCCAATCAACCGCTCGCTCACCCACACAAACTCTTCACATTCTTCCTCAATCCAACGTACAATACATACGAGTACTTACACCCTGTATCCTACGCTGTAAGTGTCACTTACCAACCAACCATTTCCATTTCCAACGCCGTCAACAACATTTGCCATTGCCACCACATAACCGCCACCATTGACTGTTGCACGCTTGCGACACTCGTGCTATTGTTTGTTGCTGTTGTCCCTTTCCTTTGTTCAACCATATCGACCAAAAGCGTGCACACGCTCTTCCTCTTCCAACTTGGCGGCAAATTCTTTTGCTTGTGATGTGTTGTGAATTGAAAAACCGCAACGTAAAGGACAACGGTGAATGTTAGATAAATTAAATTTTGTGGCTGAATGTAGGCAATCAATGGCTGTCGGTCTGGGCGAACTGCTTTTTTTTTTTGTTTTTGGTGAGTTGTAAACTGGATTTATTGCATTCACTGAAGCTGTTGTATTGTAATGGTGAAAGAAAGGGTCTAAATTGGTGTGGTAAACATTTCTAAATTGATTCTTTATAACCTTCTTGAAAATACGTTGCATACTTCTAGGAAGTTCTCAGTAATGGCAATAGTTATCAACAAGCACCGCCAGGTGTTATACTCTCAAGTGGACACAACACTAAGGCGTGCGTGCGGAAGAAAATTTAATATCCAGTAATTCTCAAACGACTCTTTTAAAAATCCACATAAATACTTGGAAGCCGATCTGCAAACGGAAAGTTTGAACAACGATTGAACAACGATTAATATAATACAATATATAAATATTATAAAATGTTCGAGCTGCTCTTCCAATTTATTTGAACTGAAAAATTTTTATACCATGTCATAATATCATATGGAGAATCCCAGACGAGGTGGATTAGACACTTTTTCCCGAACACTAACCACTTGGCTGCAGTAGCATAGAGTGGTTAAGAATGTGGAGGGTCATGCACAGACAATCTCAATATACATACCACGAAAGAGATAACTTAACTAAACTTCAGTTAGTAAACACTGACTATCTGCTACGCCGTACGAGAACCTGTTGGTGCTTTCCTTTGTCGGGTGAAGGTTCAATTTAGCTCGAGATAAATTAGTAAGCGTATAGGACGGCTTTTCGAGGCGCGAGAGCGTGCTGATCTATATATAACTTAGAAACTTCCAATAGCCCTCTGAGCTGTGAGATGGTTAGAAGTCTGAGGCGTGTACTATGTAAGGTCGACAGAACCAGAGGAGTTTTTTGAATATTTCACTCATGTCTTTCTCAGGTCTATATGTAAAGAGTTAGTTTTGTATTATCTCAATCCTACCGCCGTCTTTTCCTTCAAAGGGAGGGGTGCACGGTTTTAAGTCGACTCAACTGTTAACGGATCTCTATGGATCGTCAGGAAATATACTCCTCTTAAATAGCATGATCCGCCACATTGAGAAAAAACGTTTTAATCTGGTCGGGACAACAAAATGGTCTTGTAAAAACACACAATTGGTAGGCCAGTAGGGTTGCTTTACAAGTTTAAATGCCAAAAGAATTATGACAGGGTCATAAATGGCGGGCATGTTGTCACATGGTAAGATCTTCAACCGAGGCAGTTTCTACCAAGAACAATTTCAGTATTAACGAAAACTAGGAAACAGGAATGCTTTGCTGCGAGTGTACTCCTATATGTTTGGTGCCCGATGGTGCCAATGTAGAAGCGTTGCGGTGAGATCGGTTAGGAACCTGCGACCTCTAAGCATATATTGGTTCAGATTCTAGTGATCTAGGGGACTGAAATATTTCTGTTTGTGAGCGGGCGCTTAAACAGCATCCTTTTGCGCATTAGGCAAGATTTTTATACTTTGGAACAAATAGCCAGTCGAGCACGGTAAGAAGTCGCGACAGGAATCTATCAAAAATAGAGGAAAATAACTCTCAAGTCGAGGCCAGTGGCCGAATCAGTGCTTGGATCATCATACCCGAAGAGGCAAGGGTATATAGGACACCAATTACCCAAAAGTACTCGTTTTTCTTGTTGTTTCCGTCGATTACTTTTCATGCCGATAGTGGTTTCGCCTTCATCTTACCTCTTTTTTATCCCTTTTGCATACCAAACGGCGGAAGGATCGGGTTCAGACCCTGGTGTCGTACTAACATCTCAAAGTTATAGAAAATTAATTTAAATAAAAAATTAAGCTAAATTTTCTAATTGCGTTCGCCACTCGGCAGAGAATGTCTACCACTCCGAGTGTATTTCGGACATGGAATAAAAGGCTCCTCATAAAAAACCATCAGCCGTTCGGAGGCGGCTTAGTATAAACTGTAGGTCGCTCCATTTGTTGGAAAAATATCAAGACGCCAAAACCGCAAATTGGAGGAGGAGCTCGGCCGAAAATCGCAACATCTCCAACGGGCGAACGGCCAAACAGATGGTTACGGCTACCATTTTCAACGATATTCCATGAAGTTTGGTATATGAATGTCTCATATAATGAGAGTTTGGTCACTTCTGATCTTCCCATGCTAAATATCACAAACTGAAGAATTTAATTTCATATTTTTGCAATTTATGTAAAACTTATCTGTCGTCTCGCGGTTCAACAGCCGGGGAGCTTCCTTTTCGACCAAACGTTACTTTGGGATTTTCGATGTTTCCAGCCCCCAAGGGCACTGCGCCGTTCTGCTTTCATTAACCTTTGGCGGTAGGTTATTTTTTTTTTTGTTATTGTTTTACCTTACTTTGACAAACATCAAAAAGTTGGCGCCGACAAGCAACAAAAGTCAAAAGTAAATGTTTAATGAGTGCGATTTTCTTGCAACACCGTTAGTTTGTGTGTACTCGTTTATGTAAGGAGCATGGTTTGTCGGTTACATTGGTATACATTATTGTTGCAACCGCTCTCTGCGTTTATTTTTTTATTTAAATTTTTTTTTTGTTTGCGTTGTTGTTGTACACGCGACGTAGAAAAAAGCCAATTAAAGCAAAAGACTCAAAGGCAACCAAGCAAAAAACAAAAAAAAAAACAACAAAAATGCAAGAAATGAAGAGCACAGCCACATGCCTATGGTGTGAGTCTTGGGTGGAGTGGCGCTTAAGTGCCAGCAAAGTGGATAACTTGTAGTCGATGGGTGGAGAGTAGAGCGCGCACAGAGAGTTTAGGTCGGCGCGCTGTATCTTTGAGGCAACAACAACGTTGGTTTACGCGCGTCGCTTTGCAGGTGGTAAGCCCAAAAGAAAATGTTTTGAAAGTGCAATCAAAACAAAGCTAAGTTATGACAAATTCTAAAAACAATAAGCATAACAACAACAACCACCACCACTCCTACTACGAGCAGCGGAATCTCTCATTCACTTTGATACTACAATTGCAACAACATCAAAGGCGTTGACGTAGCTGCTGAGTGAGCTTGGCTGTTGCTTTTTGTTATGCTCTTTAGCTTATGGGCATAAAAGATCGGAAACGTAGAAGCAGTTGGCATGGTTCTGCTCAGGTTCCTTGGGGGTTCTTATCAGCCGGGATGGGATAAGCTTTTGCTTTTTGCATCCGATAATCATTCAGAGGTAGTTCCATATTGTGAGGTGGGTGGCAGTTAGAATCAAAAACTGGTATCAGCTACTTGCGAGTCATCCCTTCAGCCGATTTTAAGCCTTTGAGGAAGGAAATTATATTACAAATTGACGTTCTAGGCCGGATTGTAAAACCCGTAGGCTGAATTTTCCCAATATTGTTCCTTAGATACCTACTAATCTTTCACTAGCCTTGTAATTCACGGGAAGCGCTCATAGATACGTTCCCAGCGCATCTTTGGTCACATAATCTGTATCTTCCGTAGCAAAAGGCATATATCAGTAAAATAGTGATGTCTTTAATTCGGACTTCAGCGAAACGTTCGTCCGTTGGTCCACAAGAGCCTAACCACTTTCGTTCTTCTCCCTCTCACCATATTTTCGGGGAAATCAACCAGCTTGGCAACAGTACTCACCCAATTGAGGGATCGGATATTTCAAATGACACCCGTCAAATTATCCAAGTTTGTAGAAATCGTCATTGAAATTGGAAGCTCTGAAGCCAAAGCTTGTTTAACTTTTCCACCAGAGCGTTTGGAGTCTATCAAAATTAGCTCTTAACCTAGCTCCGTGGGTCATTCTAACGTACTCAGCTGTATACCGAGCGGTTTTCTCCAAGACTGATAGCCGCTCGCAGCAGCACTGTTGTACAAATGCTGCAATTGGACTTCAACAAACTCGTAAGCCAAATATATCCGATTATGAGCCGTAAGCCCTGGCAGCTAGTGCTTCTTTCTCTGTAAAATGATAATTGTATTATTATTTTTCATTTATAATAAATAAATAAATATCTGATTAACTCCGCTGAAGTCTCCTCCCTTTGAGTTGTGTTTCAGGATACCGGTTTCCACAACTTGCAGAAAGGTTCCACATGCTTGTAGAGGTAGGAGGGAGAGTAGGAATTGATCATACATCTGCAAAGAAAAGTACCTCAAACTGATTGGAATACACCACAAATAAAGCCCTCCAACTTTGGTGAAACCAAACCACAAAAAGCCTTGAAAAACTCGTTTCCAGTAATTTCCTCAGTACCAGTCAAGAACCACTGTATACTGGACTTAACGCGAGATCCAATAAATGAGCTGTTTCGACGGGCTTTGACCAGAGGAAGATGGTTGTTAGTCGAGTGGCTTTTAGCGAGCAGAAAGAAACGTGGTTAGTATCGTGCATAAAGGATATAAGTTGGGTATATCGGCATAGAGTCTTAATAAGTAGCAGTTGAGTTTAGTAGTACGTCCAGATTTTAACAGTGTCGGTATTTCCCGGGCCTCGCGAAGTTTATTGAGTCCTTCGTCTGTTATGGTTAATGGGTGGGGATTCCGAAGACGCCATGCAAAGGATGAGAGTTCGTAGAAGTGTTGAGAGACAATAATTCAAGAGTCCAAGCAGATACCGCTTGCCCAACATAGAAATGTGAAGCCTAACTGGAAGCCTAGTTGTCTATTACGTTCTCAAGCTGGTATTCTGACAGACTTGTAATTTCTTCGTCTACGTCTTGCTAGTCTTCAGCGTTCAAATCGATGATATGGCCGAAGCATGGCCTTGTAGTCACAAGTAACGTTTCTTTGCCTTTCCCCCAATTGTGGCCGGCGCGCGTTCTTAGAATTTTGTTGAGTCTCTGCACTTTGGTAACAATCTCTGTCACACGCGGAGTGAAGGAATGTTACACCGCCGAAGCGACTTACAGCCAAGCTACTGCTCCTATTTGTGGTGTACGTGTTGATGTTTTTTGCACTAATGTAGGGACCTACAGTTTATTCTAAGCCCCCTCCGCACGACGGATGGATTTTGAGATGAAGACGATCTTTTATTTTATATCAGAAATACCCAAGGAGGCGATGACATTCCTTGCTGAGGAGCGGCCGTAATTAGAAAAGTTAACTTTCCATAATTTTGGATATTGGTCGAACCAGAACTCGAACTCTGACCTGCCGTATGATAGTACCCGGCTACTACGGGCTATCAACAATCCTTATAATTACGTCATCGACTTTGATAATCAACTCGAGCAGGTAAACCTTCGTTCAGGTAGTTAAGGATTTCACCCCGGATTTAATTGGTAAGCAAAGAAGAAGTGAGAAGTGTCGTAGAGACAGCAGTTTGCTTTCGATCAAATCTTTAGCCATATCCCAGCAGTCCTGGGCATATAAGCTCAAGGAGACACCCTCTTCTAATGAAGAGTTGGCAGAGAAAAAATCGATTTTTTTGCCACTAGTTCGAAAAACCGGCGATCCAAAAATATTCTGTATTGCAGTTACCGTAATTATAAATTTACGAATATAATTTAAGCAAAATTTTCACCGTTTGTTATAATAAATAATTAAAATAAAATTGCAAAAATATAAAAACCACAAAAAGAAGATTTCACATTTGTGACTAGCATTTTCCCAACAAACAAGCAGCACACTGCCGACTTTACAACGCAAAAATTATTATGTATGCAGATGATAACCACTTGAGAATATGTCAAGCTGCATTGTTGAGCAACCCCAACCTACAAAATGGGGGGGGAGGAGGCGGAAAATACAAAAATAAAGAAAATACCCAAAGCAATCTCCTTTACTTTACTGCCGCTGCCAACAGCCTCCAAACCACCGCCAACAGTCACTTTTGGTCTGTCAAAGCGCATGCCGCGGCATGCATCAAAAAGGATTTTCGCGCGTTTCGGTATGCAATGCAAATGTTGTTGTTGTTGTTGTTGTTGTACGTATACACACACACATTTATATATAAGCTTGCATTAGTAGTTAGTGCTTTATGTGCAAGCTTAATAACAAACTGCATTGCAATGCACCTGCTGCATGCCACATGTCACATGCCACATGCCGTAGAAACCAGAGTAATGCATTTTTGCCTTGCACTGCACTTCTGGATGCTTGGCATGATGTACCCAAGCGTAGTTGTTGTATCTACACTTATCGTTCGTTTGCATTCCATAACAAAGTCGTACACTAAATGCACACATAATCCTTTGATATCCTGCACATGCACTTCTGCATACGTACATACATACATACACACATATATATATACATATGCATAGATATGCACTTTCTTCACTTGGCTCCCACTTTTCGTGCTTCGCTTATTACTTTGCCGCTAGAAAGTTTTCTTTCTGCCCTTCTTTCGCAACTCTTCACCATTGCTTTCTATTACTTTTGTACTTTCTTTACTTTCTAGCATTTTCTTCAACTCATTCCTTTGCCTTTTTCTTTTATTTATTTCCATTTCATGTACGCAAATACCGTTATACCGTTGCATTCATACCTTTCGTCAGGCATTCAGATTTACAGCTAAAGCAATGTAACATTTCATATTCATACCGCGAGTCAAAACAACTGGGAGTTGTTGTTGTTGTTGTTGTTGTTGTTGTTATTGCGCCTATTGCACTGCCTACTTATGTGTATGTATGTACTGCGTACTTTAAAATGCGTTGAACTCAACTTTCGCTTTGGTTTTTGCCGCCATTTTTGCTTTGCTTTGACAAAATTATAATTTTTTTTCACTCTGTATTCTTTCTCTCTCCCTTTTCTTTTATTGAAATTTGCGTGAGATGCGTTGTGTGTGTATGTATGAGTAGGTGGCTGCCTAAATGATCAAAGGTTAGAGCGCATTCACATTTGGTAGCTTCGTCTGTTTTATTTACTCAAGCGATGGAACTCATACCACAACTGAATTTTAGGCATCACAGTGCATATATGCTTGCGCCTACAAGTATGCTTCAATCAATGGTTTGTTTGTTAATGAGCGCAATGACAGCTGTAAACAGCTGTTTGAGAGGTGTGTAGTAATGTGAACTTTTTTTGTGATTAAAAGCGCGCTTAATTTGTATATAAACAAATAAATTGATTTTATATGTATTTAAATATATTTTATATGGCATAACGGGACAATTAAATAAACCGAAGAAAACCTATAAGATCCTAGTAGTATGCCACGGACAATTCAAGTTTTGAACAGACAAAGAAGTGATCGTTGGGAAGCATCGCCTGCCTTTTTGGCTCATAATTGCCGGAAAGTAAAATCGTACCATCACGTTTCTGGGAAGCAGGCTCTTGTACGAGTTCAATTTCATAAAATCTGTGTCTTTTTGAATTTGCCACACGGAAACTTTAAATGCAAAGTTGCACAACTCAAGTGTCAACTATTAATATTTATAGATCTTACAGCTCTACCGCCATTTAATATGTGTTTGACAGCTATTGAAAGCAGATAACTTCGTGACTTTTAATAAAAATGAAAAATAGTGAATTTTTTGTGTCGATTAAACGATTGCTTTGCCTAAAAAAGTCAACACATTTTAAGGTAAGGCGTTATTTGTATGTACCAATTATAATAACGAAGATGTGGTTTACTGTGTTCGAAGTAAGCGGTCGTGATGGCAAAAACTCGCCCAAAAAAAAGGCGTCGCTTTGAAAATCGTCAAAAAAATATATGTATGACATTATTAATGGAATAAAAAAAGAATAAAAGTGGTTGAAGTGTCTGAGATAGTACACGTCTCAACTGAGCGGCTATATCGTATGTTATATGAATATTTGGACATGAAAATGCTATACGTGAGATAGATGTCGCCATTACTCACAATAGATCATAAAAGCAACCGTGTGACATATTCAAAAGAGTGATTAATGATGTTCAGCGGTAATATGATTAAATTTTTTAGCCGTTTCGTTAGCGTAGATGAAACGTGGATCATTCAAGCCATATCAGAAGTCGAGAAAAAATCAAGACAGTAGCTTTTCTGAGCAACAGATCATCAGAAATAACTAAGGTAAGTATATAGGGTAAGAAATTAGATTTTTTTAGGATGCATGTGGAGTCATTCTCAGCATTTAGCCTCAAATGAGTGAAAGGATCCTCGGCGAATATTATTCTGAACCCTTGATGTAAGACAGAAACGACTGAATTTGGTGGAAGTGATACTCTGTCATGACTCGTGGTTAGTCACAGGAGAAAAAATCTAAATTTGGGCTGCAAGCTGCTACCTAGTCATGTATTTTCTCAAGTTTTAGCACTCACCAGCTATTTACTGTGTTCAAAACTGGAAAAGTGGTTGGGCGGTGAAATGTTTGGGTCAAACGAAAAGGATCAAAACTGAAAGAATCGCTCATTTTTAAGGCATTGAGAAGCTATTATTTGGAAGGAATAAAAAATTTAGATATACTGGACTCAGTATATTGAGCTAGAAGACATCATGTTGAAAAAACCAAATTTTTTTGACGTAAAAAAATAATTTTTATTCTTAAAGAGACATAATTTTTATTCTCAAAGAGACATAAATATTGAAATTTCCAAAAAGTTTTAAGTTGGTGGCCTGACTAAAAATTTCCAATACAGATTTTTGGCCTTTTTTTTTTATAAATTAACCTCACTACTTTTTTACTCCTCCCAAAAAATCGTTTGATATGCTTTTCTTCCTCGGAATGAGGAATGGAATGGGTTATGTTTTGAGGATCATCCAAACCTTATTAAGCTAGCTATAAAAGAGCTGAGGCATTTGCTGTAGAAGTATAAAACCCACATCGCTTCACCACTCTGGGTATATAAACTGCTTAGCCAGACAGATGTGCTTGATGATGAGCATACCCAAGGGCACGCGCCTCTACAACCAACTTAAGCAGAGTAGAGGCCTGTAAGAGAGTAGAGTTTGTATATTTTAGCTTAGTCATCGTTAACGTTACAAGTGTTGCCAATAAACTTTTAAACTATTTTTAAGACAAAGCGTTTGAGAAGTGTACAGCGGAATATGGTGAGTGAAGGAAATGCTAATCAGTAGCTGGAGTATGCTACTTGCTGGGAGTCGCTATGTACGAGTATGTTTATGTTGAAATATTATTTAGTACTATGCTGTAAGTGATAAAACTGAAGGCATTCCTGTTTTAGGCTCTATATCTCATGTACTCTTTGGCTGCAATATCATAGTGACTTTCAACCAGAATATAACAAGTCTTCATTACATTTAGTGACGGATTTAGTGCCTCATCCACTTTTGCTCCCTTCCAAACAGCTTTCTCGAGGACAACAAAGTGTACTTTATGAGAAGAATAAATACTTTTGAACGGTAATACTTAGATATTTGGTAGCTGAAAATGTTCACCACTTCCCTAACGCCCTGCCCCCCAGAAAATTTGTATTTAAACATTATTTTATGATTTTTGTATATTAAGAAAAAACGTTTCCTTCTCATTCCAGTGGGATAAACTCCACAGAGGATGACGTCAATGGCATAACTTCCGCCATTTTTCAACCACACTTCCTTCGCCACAAAATTTTAAGCATATGCTCAGTGTAATTTTAATTAAATATAAAATCAGTGTTTCACCAATTAAACTTCAATGAGGCCAATATATGTGAAACTCGTTGAATTTAAGTGCTGCTCATACACAAGTTGCTTTATAACCCACATGCTGATTTTTGGCGGACACACAAAAGCAAGGAAAAAGAATGAAAGAAACTCCCCTGCACTGAACGCAACGAAAGGAAGTCAATAACAGTGGCTGAGCTGAGCAAAAAAAGTAAAAATAAAAGAAGAAAAAAAATCGAACAGGAGTAGGAGAGTAGGCTGAGCGCAAGATCAAAGCAAGTGCAGCGCAATTAATAGACTCAACTAGCTGGATGTGCACAAACAAGGAAAACAAAAAAAAGGACGAGAATAATAATGAAAGACGTACAAAAGCACACCAAGAGCATGGTGGTTGAGCAGGAAGGGAAAGAAGGAGGTGCGCCGAAACAGTGAAAAATGTGATGCAAATGGGGGAACAATAAAAGTGCAGAAGTGCAAGAGTGAAGAAGTGGAGAGAGATAAATGCATATGAAAAAGTGAATAAAATAGTATTAAATAAAAAGAAAAAAAAAACTAATATAACAGAATTAAAAAGAAAAAAGTAGCGGGTAGGCGAAAAGCGGCGGTAAGTAAGCATAATTGCCTCTTTTTATATATGTATGTATGTATGTATGTAAATTGTGTAAGTTTGGACGACTTCATGGTAGCGCATAAGTGCAACCACGACATTAAGCATGCTTTAAAGACAGTTCCCAGAACACAAGAGTACATGAAGGACAGCTGTGGATGCATGGTTGAATGTATTGTAGCTACAAAGGCACAATAATGATGCGCACAGAAGACAATAACAAAAACAAAAAGATAGCAAAGACCACAAACGTGCAAGTGAAAGTGGTGGGAGCGATGAGAGAGTGAAAGCTAAGTGAAAATCAAC
Source organism: Ceratitis rosa (assembly GCA_037013455.1). Classification (NCBI taxonomy): domain Eukaryota; kingdom Metazoa; phylum Arthropoda; class Insecta; order Diptera; family Tephritidae; genus Ceratitis; species Ceratitis rosa. Next base: position 14,374,076 of record JAWMAG010000041.1, read on the forward strand.
TGCAGTCAAAACCTACAGCCTCTGCTTTGCACAAATGCACTTTACACACCGCAATGCAGTTGCATGCCACTTAAAAGCTGTGGTTAGCCCCCGTTGTGCAGCGCATATGCAACCAAGCTCGGCAAAACTGAGTAGTGTATGCTACGCAAAAGTATCCTTCGACATTTTCCCCAATGCGTCGTGGCTGTGACTGTACTTGAAGTCAACTCTAGCTGCCATTTTGCTCCTATCAAACACGCTCATGTCGCACAAAAAGATGAAAGGTGAGCCACTGTTGCTGCTGTTGCTGCATTCGAGTGGATTTTCTACTTTCAAGTGTATCTATTAGATATTTGTAGAAATGAAAGATGGTAAGCATGAAAAAGTAATTAGCACAAAAATACAGTTACTACTGCTTGTGATTGTTACATAACTGCATACATATACTATTTAATACTACTACAGCAATTGCAACAAATAAGTTTGTCAAAGATAAAAGTGAACTGTAAAAAAAAAATTGATAAAGAGACACGCATATATACATATCTACCTCCGTAGTCTTTGCTTTGAAAACTTTTTCGCCTACTTTGACTGTCACTATGTGCGTGGTTGAGTATTTTTTCAGTCTCTTTTAGTAGCCGTACATAATCAAAATGTATTTTTTTTTTTGTTTAACAAATAAATTCTTTGATTTATTTTATTTTATGTTTTTGGAGTGTCCTTGTTTTATTCTCTAAATGAACTCTAATGCCTCTTGTTAATGGGCCAAACAACCACAATTAAAGCATATGGTACACTCATTCTAATTTTTTGTTGTAAACAAATGGTACTGTGGAAGCACAGTAGGTATGCAGTTGCGATTGCCATATTTTAAACATCCAGCAAGTTCAATATGTACGAATTTCGAGGTTAGAAACAAGTTTCGTTGAACAGATTTGAAAATGCTTGCCGTAAAATGATTTATGAGTTCAATTATTATTCTTACGTATGCTTTAAAGGATCAAAAATTTCCTCAATAGATATTTCTGCTCATCACAGTTTACCGTCATTTTGAGACATCAAGTGAGGTCAAATCTTTTTCCACTTACTCTTTGAAACGATGTAGAAGCTTTCTTCTAAATCTGTTTCCACAAGCGGATACTGCCTGAAAAACGTTTAGAATTAGTTTCTTCATTCTTTCGGCCTAACTGGCGTGCCGGAACTATGTCAATCGTAGCATCTTCTGAGCGGTTAAATATCCACTCAGACATAATGGCGCAGCTCACCTTCGTGCTGTCGGATAAACAATCAGTTCATGAAATTTGCAAGACAATATTATATATGTGACACCGAGGAGGCGTATTCAACGGTATTTAGCTTAAGACTGTAGCTTCCTCCTCTTTATGGATTGTGTAGAGCACACTGAGGTTTTAATTGTCGGTCATGCTGCTGTTTGACCAAAGGAGCTGATCTACGTAGCTAGTCAGTGTTTCTTCACTATGTTTGTGTTCAGCCAGTCAGCTATATGCTCCCACCGCCTCTTATTTTTTAAGCGCGCAATTGCTATTTCAACTTCGTCATAGTCATTCGGGTACACTCTTACAACCATAAAACAGGTTTACGTGTAGTCTCGGCATCCTTCTTGGTTCCTAATGGATAGGTCGGTCTTAAAATCTGCTCTAAGTCGCCGCCCTTTTTTTAGAATTTAGGATTACTCTCTCGGCCAGCTACTGAAGCTCTTCATACTCAGGTCATTTAAGTCTATTTATTTTTCTATCTACAAATACGTCAAACTTTCCTCTTCAGCTCTCGGCATCTATTTCATCTCAAACGCAATGTTGTCGATCCCTACATTGCGACAAACGCAGTCTTTTCCACTCCACTGCAGCTCGACACTCCCTCTCATATCAGCTCTTCTTCTGACAATGTTAAGATCCAATAGGTTGTGCAGTGGGGCTATGCAAGCAGCTTGAACCGTTAGTCATCCAAGAGTTGTCTTATATATATAAAAAAATGTGATGTTCTGGGCACTCCTAGGTGAATGGTAGTCAAAACTTTCGGCACTTCGCGTTGACTTTTATATATAGCCCGCCCATAATTTTTTCTCACTGCCTGGAGTATTTTGTTGACAATTAAAACTCTTTTGTATTTATCTAACCAACACTGTAATACTCACACTCTGCCTCCAAAACTGAGTGGCAACTTCTCTTTATGATTGGCCTGTTGCTTCAATGACCTGTAGCTTCCTCTTCCTCTACTTTTTGGTACTTTATTAAGGCACTAGCTTCAATTTACCTTTTACTACAATAACATCCATCTTGTTTTGTTTTGTTTTGTTTTGCTTCGTTTTAGTATCCTTCTGTGCTTAATTCTCACTTTCCCTTCCTTTTATATACTTCTGTTCAGTTGCAGTTCCACTTTTCTCTCCTCAAACTGTTTACGCTCATTGTGACCCATCACTTGATTGCCTTTGTTAATCCTTTGCCTAATCAACTCACTTTGGAGGCACATACAAACACACTTAGATACATACATATGTATGTATATATATTCCTAACAATTGTTGCTCTCAAAGACAATACAACAACTGATCGCTTTGATCTTTGACCAAATACAAAACAAATTCATTTTCTGCTTGTGTGTACTATTGCATTTCCGTTGCATACTTTTAGGCTTTAATTATTATTTTCAAACTCTTGAGTGGTTGTATAAATTTATCGCATGCGATAAAAGTGAAGGAAACTGTGCAAGGCTCTTCTGCTTGCTTGTAAAATTGTTCATATGTGTACATGTGTGTGTGTGTGTGTGCATATGTGTGTGTGTGTTTGGTGTATTTGTTTTATTTTACTTTAATAAAGCAATTGCTTGAATATGTGATTTTCTCCTTCTGTCTTTTGTTACTTTGTAGAAACTCTTCACATGTACAGATGCATGTATGTGTGTTCATTGGCAAAGGCTTTCATTTTCTCTTTTAATTAATCACTTAAAAAAAAAAGAAAAACAATTTTTAAAAAGTGATTTCAATTAGTTGAGATTTGAGTGCCGTTAGTTACTTCGAGTGTGGAACAGAAATCATTTTTATAATTAAAAAAAAATGTTCTAGGCGTATTTTTACTGTTTTATTAGGGGGTGAGGAAGAGTTTTTTAAACTTAAATTAAACAGTTTTCAAACCCTGATAATAGCGAAATTTTACGAATTTTGGGATTTTGGACTTTGTTTAGTTTATTTACTAAGGATTTTGATCTAGAGGGCTGGAGCTGGTTGGAGGAACTCAAACGAGCTACCGTGATTCTAGCATGCCAGTTTTATGATTGGCACTCAGAGCTCGACGTCGTAGATAATTTCATCTATTTAGGAACCAGCATTAACACCAATAATAATGTCAGCCTGGAAATCCAACGAAAAATCACTCTTGCCAACAGGAGCTACTTTGGACTGATAGGCAATTGAAAAGTCAAGTCCTCTTTCGACGAACGAAAACCATACTCTACAAGTCGCTCATCATACCCGTCCTACTATATTGCGCAGAAACGTGGACGATGAGCTGTACGGAGCTATATGATGGTATTGACATAGTTCACCGAATGAAGAGACAGCGGCTACGATACAGTACCCACTGATGGAAGCAGAGGAAGAGGAAGACCTCTACTCCGTTGAAAAGATCAAGTGCAGTCTGACCTGGCTTTACTTGGTATTTCCAACTGGCGCCAGACAGCCAAAAAAAGGAGAGAGGAATGGCGCACTATTATTGATTCGGCTATAATCGCGTAAGCGGTGCCAACGCCAATAAAGAAGAAGCAGACTTAGAGTTTTAGCCACTGGTGGGTTATCAATCCACTAAGAATGTGATATAAGAAAAAGCAGGTTTTAACCAATCTCTTCCACATCTAAAGAGAAGCCGCAGACTAACTGTGACGTTCAATTGGGGACCTTCTCACCTTTCTTCTACCTCAGGAGAAGTCTCAGACTACTCGCGTAGTGACAACATCGATGTTCTGTTAATCCTTCCTCCCATCTCAGACGGAGCTTAAGACTATTCTAGAATAGGCTTTATCGGTGAGAAATTAACCTAACCTAACTATGTCCGAGAATCGCAAAGCGCAAACTATATATGTATTTATACAAGCTAACATTGAGATATAAACTAAGGACGACGAGGGTCCCTTAACCATCTCAGGAGGAGCTTCAAAGTATTTGCGCAGGGGCTACACCGGTGAGAAACTAATCTAAACTAACATGAAATGTGAGCTAGGGAGGACGTGACCTTTTTATACGAGATTGTGAAGGCAACCTGGACTGGTGTACTTCTCAGTAGGTTTTAAAGTCTTAATCACATCTAATAGATCACTGTCCAGTTGATAATTGTAAAATGGGTCTCCCGTTGGCGAAAGGAGAGTACCCCATGTTTGTGAGACATCTTATTTAATTCTGGTGAGTTCTTTGAGGTCACTAGATGATTCGAAGACAACAAATTCAGCTTCCAAATGGCAATTTCCTCATAATCGATAGCCTAGACTATGCAACACAGTCGACATGGACGATCCAGGTACGATTTTCGGCTAACCTAACCCGATCAACAGGTAAACTTAGTCTAAATGTGTCTACGGAATAACATCTCGAAGGAGAGTTGCTTCTTCAAATTCTTCTCATCAGGGTTGGTGCCGACCATAACCCTAATTCGACGGATTACTTCTGCTACGTATGTAAAAGATGATCCCACCAATCAGCTTCACTCAAACAAAAAATGTCAGTCAGTCAGCGGTTTTTTTGGATTCCATTCGCTGTAGACATTCGTAACTATAATTCCATCTTCGGAAAATACATACGATGTGGTAAGAGCCTTGTTTATACGAAGGAGTTTAAAGCTTGAAACCAATATATACACCGAGCTAACCACCTCCGACTATCTATCTTGCAGCATGATATGTATTCACCCGATCGTCCACATAAGAATTCATTAATAAAAGAGAGAAGGGGGAAACCTGCTTATTTGGTTGAAAGGGAAGAAGTTTGATGATCCAACTGCAAGCGGCCGCACCTAAGCCAGAGAGTAGGCTTATTTCATGTTTTTTTTGTCTCTTACAAAAATGTTTCTTCTTCTTCCTCCCAGTCTCCACCCCCGAGTACGGTGACTGAAGTCATCTGTGGACTTCAATTTAAGCTTCTGGCAACACCCTCACCACACATGATTTTGTTTTCTTGTCAAGTAGTCTATGAAACGCTGCCGAAAACTGTTAACTTAATTAAGCGACAGCAATGCTTGACAACCCCATCAGCGCCATTATTTAATATATTGGAAATGTGTGATTTCGCTTCACAGTTTGTGTGAAATTAATATGTATTAAGTGTTGACAATTCAATAAACTTTGTCAACGAGAATGTTACAAAAAAAAAAATCCGAAAAAAGACTCCACACTAAATGAATCAACAAATAGCGCGATTAAATAAACCAAATGAACTTATGCCGCGACTAACAGTAAATTGCATACAACCCAACGAACTCATACTCAACTAAACTCAACTCAACACTTCACTCAACGGCTGAGTGGTGCTGGCGATTGAAGAGTGGCAGAGCTGTTTGCGCCCACTCAGTGCAATTAGACACATGCGGCGACAACCGAGCGGTCGTTGGATGCCACAGTTCAGTTGATGGGTGGTGGGGTTGCTGCTGTTGAAAAAATGCAGCCCGTTTTTTTTTTTTTTTTTTTTTACTTCAGCAGATATGTAAGGCCAAGCGGGAATAAAAGTTTTTCGGTTTATTGTTGCAACAGCTGTTAAGTGAGAGCGCACATTTGGTTTCGGATTGGACGCCACATAAATATATGATGAAATAGTTGACAGATATACATACATATGTGTGTACATATGTGTATGTATGCATATTTATAGCGCTAAATTTTGTTGTCAACTATAAGTAAGTGTGTTGTTTGTAAGCGTGAAATGCAAGTGACTTTTGACACACTTGAAAATGTCAAAGTCATTAATTGAGTGCATAGAGTGAGTTAAATGAGCTTCACTGCACCGCTTCAGTCGCAATGTGTGGGAGAGGAAGTGTTGGAGAGTTGTACATACATACATACCTACTTACTGACATGCAATAGATGTGGCGTTTAAATCAAGTACAATAAATTCTTCAACTAAATGAGCATGCAGTTTGGGGTGTTGACATCTTCATTAAGCGCACATCATTATCTGGCATGATTGTTATGTGAGGCTTAAACAGATTGATGATAATGAGATCACATAAAGAGTGGCGATTTTTGAAGTATTCTTAATATAATATGAATCAACGAAATTGTAGCAGTTTGAGACAGAAAAATGCAATAAAAATTATAATTGAAAAAAAAAAACCATTCACAACTCTTAGCAAAATAAATAAAATAAATTAAATAAAGGGTTTAAAAATATAGCATACTGCACGCTGATTGGTTGGGTGATTTGCTGAACGATCTTTTCGTGGATTTATTAATTAAAATTTTTTGCTGTTCGTTTTGGCTTTTTTTTTTTTGCTTCATTCCGGCTAGAAGGTTTTGCGTGAAGTCTTCAATGATAGGTTGGTTTTTTTGGCATACTGATACACTGATACTGAAAGGGGCCTTTTAAGATGCTTTAAGCTACAACTCAGATTTTGAAGGATATTTCTGACTATATTAAAAAACTATGAGACTTGGCCAATTATGTTCTTCAGAGCTACTTCAGTTAATTGTTCCTCATTTGGGTAATTATTTATGAGGAAAATGTTTTCCTCGAACCCTTTAATGACTATTAAAACATAAAAAAATATTTCTTCAACAAAACTAAAGAGAAAATTATCTGTTAGAGATAGAGAAAGTTCTACAACCTAACGAGTTTCACTCTCTACCGGTTAGATACCACAATATCAAATACATGGAGATCCTTATCCATGCATTTCTTAACGGTGTGGCACTTCCCGAGAGAACTGAGACTACTTCTGAGGTGGTGAAGGGTTGAAAAAACCTCAACCTTTCTAATTTAAGTCCATAGGTTAGGTTAGTTTAGATTTTAGTCATCTCTCAACTTGCTGCCAGTTGGACAAGTTTATGACTTGTCTTATCGGATACCACATTAAGCAGTACTCAGACGTTCCGACGAGTGATATTACACCACATATATGCTTAATTTCAATCAAGAATCCACTAAGACGGCACACTTTATGCTCTATATCTCACTGGAGTTTTCAAATTTCCGAGTGTTAAGATGCTTTAAATGTTAGTCTCACTAAAACTAGACAGCCAAAAAGAATATGTCGCGTACACTTTGTCCTTCTGCTCCTGAAATGTGAATGAGGTTGTGTACCATATTAAACCTTCCTTTGGATTTGGATTTTCAAGAATCTATAGGCCAAATAGTTACATCCATAGACATAGACAAATAGAAACCACCGCGGGTTGGGGGTTCAAGAATTTACCCACGGCAAGACATGGCTGTCGTAAGAGGCGACTAAAATCCAATAGTTCCCGCGACAGTCGGGTCTTTATATCGGAACGACACGGATATTTTTATCCGGCCAAGGACTGTCACTGCCGCAACATTTCCCAAAAACTACTTTGGGTAATATTTCTACGGTTACAACAACAACAACAAATTGAAACAACTTTGTATGTCTGTTATACGGTCTTCGTAAGAAATCGGTGGACCTTCACTACACACTTCCACTCTGAAGAAAATTTCGCCGAAGGATCTTGTTTTGCGGGCTTACAACATGCAACTCACGCTAGAATCAAACCCGAGCGATCATCAAGCGCGTCGCACATTCGGTGAATAGGCAAAAAAATGACATGGCCACCGATAACGATTTCAACAAGAAGGTTTTATACAGTCATTAAACTCGCTTTTCCTTGAATGGGTAGGTAAATAAACCAAATTGTCGATTTTGGAGTGATGCCATTGCTGAGATACCCTCCTTCTTCTTCTTTATTGGCGTTGGCCCCACTTACGCGATTATAGCCAAATCAATATTAGCGTGTCATTCATTTCTTCTTTTCTGTCTGGTGCCTGTTGGAAATGCCAAGTGAACCCAGATCACTCTTCACCTAATCTTCCTCTTCCTCGTGCTTTCGTCCGTTCGGACGACCCGACCTAACCAGCGTAGCCGCTGTCTCTTCATTCGGCTGAACTATGTTAATATCATCGTATAGCTCAGACAGCTCATCGTTCCTTCGTCTACGGTATTCCCCGTTGCCAACACGCAAAGAACCATAAATCAATAGCTCCTAACGCCGACTCATCAGATGTTGACATCGTCCATGCTTCTGCGCCATATAGGTAGTAGGACCGGTATAATGAGCGACTTGTAGAGTTTGGTTTTCATTCGCCGAGAGAGGACTTTACTTTTCAATTGCCTACTCAGTCCAAAGTGGATTCTGCATTGGATTTCAAGGCTGACGAAATTATCTATGACCTCGAAGTAATGACTGTCAACAGTGACGTGGGAGCCGAGTCGCGAATGCGAAAACTGTGTGTCTAATGGTGGCAGTTGTACACTCTTTTAGAAGATTGTACGCTCTGCAGCTCATATTATTTTCTCCAGCAATAAGTTAAAAAAGTCACATGATAAAGAATTATCTTGTCTGAAACCTCGTTTGCGGCGTAGAGGTAGCTCCTTTTCGTGCTGTCAAAGGTCCAATCAGCTTGTTGACGGTGGGCTTTAGTCTTTCACACAAAACGCTTGATAGGACCTTACAAGCCTCCTTAAGGCTTATTCCACGCTAATTGGCGCAGACTGTGGGGTTTCCTTTTTTTATGGAGCAGGCAGAGCACACTTAAATTCCAATCGTCGAGCATGCTTTCGTCCTACCATATTCTGCAAAGTAGCTAATGCATACACCTTGTCAACTCTTCAACGCCCTGTTTGAAAAGTTCTGCCGGTAGACCGTCAGCTCCAGCTTCGTCAAACTTCTTCACAGTCAGGTAATGGAACGTCTTTTCCATCGTCATAGATTGGGGTTTCGGGTTCACCATCTCCGGATACTCCATTTTCACTGCTATTCAGCAGGCTGGAGAAGTGTTCCCAAATTCAATATGCCCTGGACACCGGTGGCTAGCTTTCTTGATAAAGGAAACTTGAGTTCATCGATTGATTAGTAACCGTCCAAAAAGCTTTCTATGAGAGTGAGGCAATAGCTGATCTATCTCAGCTTATTTTAAGAACATTCCAATGGCTTTTGCCTGCATTGACGCAAATGAACCGCATGAAAACAATATAAATTTTAAAATTAGAAAAAAACAAATTAAAATTTCAAACATTTTTGTTTATAAAGAAACATTATTCAGTAAATATTGATAGAAACTTTAAGCTATTAATTATGAAATTTATGAGAACCAACTTTCCAAAATTCATATATCACCTTGGAAGACACCACAGGTCATCGGTTAATTTAGAAGCAAGCAAGTGGACGGTGTGCCGAACCGGGAGTGTAGTGGTGGTCCAATGATATTTACAAAACTCACCACCACACTCTGTACCGGGCACCACGTCAATTGAAGCCATAAAATAGCATTCACACTTCTCTTGGCTTCTACCGCCTGCCGTGCATGAATGACCAAAGAAAAACAGATTTTCGACACAAATAGTGAATTCACTTTCAATACAAAAACAAATATGCAATGCATATTCTTTTTGTTTTTTTTTTTTTGTATTTTGAACGCAACACTCATGGCCACTGGCGTTTGCCTCCTAATTGCTTTTGATAAAAGCCAACGATGAATTAATTATTTTATACATTTTAACGCCATCACACGGCTGATCATTTTGCACGCAGCCTCCAACGGCGCAAACTGAATGCGTCACTTGTTTACCGATCTCACTGTCCCACTTCGCGTAGATTCCATAATATAATATTTACCAACACTTCAGCTGCAGTTTCACTCGCTCTCCGCCATGGTATGCCATTCAATGTTTAGATTGTGCGCCATTTTTTCGAAATTTATATGCGCCAAAACTTCAAAACAAACCAATCGACGCGAGAATTGTATGGAAAACACATTTTCGCACTGCAGGTGTCCGACTTAAGTGGCATAAAGCAATTGCCTGCCGCCCATGGCAGGCAACGCGCCGAGACCATAAAGTAGTCAAATCCATTTGATTATTGCTCTGGATAAATAAGCGCATAGTTTATACTTAGGCTTTGTTTGGAAATCTGTTAGTTTTCATTCTAAATTGCTTTATGAAAGCGATTAAGTGGAATTTTTAGGCTTCTATTAAAGTGAATGAGAAATGATTTTTTTTTCTGAAATCTTTGATCTTCAAAGGAGTCAGAAGAAAAAATCTGAATTATAAAACATATATATTTTCAAACATTTCTTCCAATTCGTATGAATTTTTAATGCTAAAAAAATTATTTATTTTAGTCTGTATAATCATAATCAGTTCGGGTTTCGACTAAATTACCACTGGGTTAGCTTAGGTTAGGTTGAACTGCTTGACGGAGCGCGTCTGGCTTTAACGATATTACGTCTGTAGTATTGCTAGACAAACCACACACGGTCAAGGTGTCTGCTTCACCCTTTATTGTGTCCCTAGTTTGAAGAACTTTGTTGTTCTTTTCGAAAATTGAACTACTCGTTTTGGCCATCTGTTCATTACCGATTGAAGGTGCTGCTGTCTTTCTGCGTTAAGTACACATATCCCTTGTCCACCGAATACTGGACGAGAGTGGCCGAATACCATGCCAAAGAGTATCAGAAAAAAATCTAAATTCTGAAGATACCCAAGCCTAATGGATACATCTATACCTTGAATTGGGTAGTGGATTACAGCAGAACGTCTGAGGATTGGTGTGCTGTTAAGCTTTGTGGTGGTTCCGATATAAAGTCCCAACTGTCTCGGGAACTATTGAATTTTAGTCACCATTTATGATAGACATACCTTGCTGCGGGACATGAACCAACTCAAAAAGACATAGTTTTGTTTGTCTGTGTGGCATCTTCTTATCCGAGGTTAATCTGCTTAATTTATTGTTGTCCTCAAAAGTGTTAAAACTGACATAATTGTCATTCAGAAGTTGCGAAGGACCGACCTAAGAGGGAGGAAGATAGATTTTTGTGACTTCTATTGCGGAGATCCTGCAAAGTAGCCCAAATTTTGTTTTTAGTTATGGTAACAAAGAGTGTTGGTCATCTCAGCTCCATGGTAGGACAACGTTGCGACGAAATTATTTGGAAGCCGGAAAATTCACCGCACTACCTTCGTAAATTCTCTTTCTTCCTGTTTTCCAACAAATTTTTTAAAACTTTTGGTAAGCACTTTTCGGTGTGCCATTCTGCAGTTACCGTCTGACTCTTTACCAGTAATAGCAGCTCCGATTTTAGATCGGGTGAAGTACGAGTAAACTGACATCTTTTGGTGCTATTTTTTTTTTTTGCTTAGCTTTTACGGGTGGGTTTGCTCCTGTCGGGCTCCATACCATAAACTGCTGTTTGGTTTCTATAGAACCAAGATTCGTCATCAGTAACAATTTTACTAAAGTTGCTAGACTGACCATTTTCAAATTTTTTTTTAGGAAAAATTGAGCAAAATGCACTCGAGCATCTTTTTGGGCCTCATTTAAAATTCGTGGTACTCTCGAGCAGACCACTTCGTGTATCCCAGATGATTACTTAATATTCGCGATATAGTCATGGCATTCAAGATCAATTCATTAGCAATAAATTCTTGTATCAGGGTCTTCGTCAATTTTGGACTTTATCAGAGCTACAGTGACGTCATCAGTGGAAGATTTTGGTCGACCTTCTCGGGGCTCGTCCTCTACGGAAAATTGTCAAGCCTGGCATCTTCGAAAGCACTTAGAAAAAGTCTTTAAATACGGTGCAATCGTTCCATATGCAATTTGGCATTCACTGTAAATTACGCCGAGACCGGAAGAGATCACATGGGGAATTTCTGTTTGCGTTGGTGGTGGAATTGCGTCTGACTTATCCTCAGTTATCTTGCGTTTTCTCGCCTCTACTTTAGCCGATCTTTGTAAAATTTGAAAGGAAGACTAATAAAGTAATTGCAAAGGATTTGGTATTTTTAGATTTAACAAAAACAAATTGGAAGTCACCAACTGCCTCAACTTTAGTTAATCCCGATTATGACCGATTATCAGCGTATATAATCAGTTTAGAAGGGGATGCCGGCTTTTCAAATATTTATATTCCATAACTCCATATAGGTATAAGAGGACCTTGGCGATATCAGAAGTCGCAACGGATCATAAACAAGCAATTTTACATCAAAACATTATACTCATATGCTGAATAAAGGAAACTCTCAAGACATCTAGAGATAAGTATACGCAGTCGTCACTCCCTAAAACCGCTAAGGCCCTTCTCCTTCATCTTTACTTCTTTAAGGCACTCAGAGTTACCAGAGAAAGCTCCCTGCAAAGGTTTCTGGTCTTCTTTGAAAGCTTATTTCGATGGAGCAGCATGCGTACTTGGAGAGTACATTTATGAGAGCAATGTTGGACAGACTTTTTAAACTAATGGGAGCATTAACTCCTTACTTTCCGGGATACAAAAGGAGCTAATAAAAATAAATTACCCGATACTGTTTGCAGCACTTCGATTTAAATACTCTCATGAGGAATTTGATAAATCAACGTCTACTTATATAGGAACCCACATTTAGAGTCCAATGATATTGCCCTCGCTCATAGACGTCAGTTGCTATACATTCTGTGCGATCTGGTGAAGAAGAGTGCGCTCGGCGAGTAACGATATGATCTAATGGATGTGAACTTAACTCGAATAATGTGGAACTTGTTCTCTTTGCAATTCTGGTGACCAAGACGTGAAAAAACCTACATATATAGACTACCACCATCAAAAAAATACAGAAAAATAATTTAAATAAAAAATTAAGCTAAATTTTCTAATTGCGACCGCCCCTGCGAGCTCGATGGAAGCTCGCTGGAAAAGTTGATGGTTGCAAAATACATTGGAGTTCACAGACACAAATTTCGATATGCTCAGTGATTAAGACGCTTGGGTCGCTTACAAAAAATTTAAAAATTGTTACACTATTGTCGATCTCTGTTGAAAGTGGCCAGCCACACTGCTTCCATTCTAAGGCTCAGGTACATAAAGGTAAATTCTAAGGCAGACGAACTTCCGAGGCACAACTGAGCTTATTTTTCCAATAGGAAAACGCATTAATATGAGCCTATTGAGAGAACTAAAAAAAAAGAAGTTGTGGTTATAGCCACCATTTCATGCTCAGTTACCCAATTAAAATGGTTGCCTACAACAAAAAAAAAAAAAAAAAAAAATTGCGAAAAAAAAATCAAAAAGTTAATTTTCATTTATATGCACGTGAATTAAATTTTTTTTTTCTACCACATTAATGCTTCTTTAGGCTTCACTGACCGCCAATGCTGGGGGTGCTATTGTTGTTTGCTATTAATATCTTTTTGTTGCTACACTTTTTTCGCACTAAAAGCTGTGAGGCGTGTGAAAGGAGAAGCAGTGCGTTGTTGTTGTTGTTGACTTTCGCATGCCTTCAGTAGCGTCAATTGATTTATTGTCTTATGCATTTACAATTATATTGTTCTTTGTGGCATTTTTTTCTTTTTGCTGTTGTTTCACACTGTATTTACACACTGCTGTTTATTGTTTCATATTATTTTTTATTGTTATTATTTTTTAATAATTTCATTGTTCGCACTTACTGTCATGTATTTACATTACTTTATTTTTTTTGTTTTTTTTTCATACGATTTTTTCGTTTTATTCAGCAATTGCTTTATTTACTTGGTTTTATTTACATTCTCCTTGTTGTTGTTGTTGTTGTTGTTGCCTGTTTTTGTATTTATCAAAAGTTAAAAGTTCCTGCAGCCGTACTGCTCGGCCACATAAATCAACGTCGTCCGCCGGACATTTCAATTTGTCGACTGGTGTTGAGTGTGTGTGTGTGCGTTCGCTGGCTTGTTTGTGTAGTGGGCGGTGGCGGCAGCTGTCAGTTGTATTGCCCACCCAACACTAAATGAAATTTCAATTGAAATATTTATTTTTAATTTTTTGCGCATATTTTTTTCGCTTCTTTCGTTGTTTTTTTGTTTTTTGTTATTTTATTTTATTATTTGCGCTTCTTTGTTGTTATTTTGTCGCACTGCTGGCCGGCGCTGAGTTGATAGTGTTAAATCAGTTTTTATTTATTAATTTGTTAAGCCACACCCACGCATACGCGTGAAACCGCACAATAATAATTGTTCAACGGACAAAAAAAAAATAAAAAAAAAAACGAAATAAAATTAAATACAATTAAAACAACAACAGCGCAGAGTCGTTGCTATATTTCATTATTATTGTTATTTATGTAGTGAGATATGCATATCAGTTGACTTGTTTCATCATTTGTGTTTTTTCTTCATATGTGATTTTTTTTTGCTTTTTTATCATCCTTCCTGTTTAAAAAAAAAAATCATTTTTTAATGGCTTCTGACCACGCTTGGCGGCTTGAGCAGCCAAAAAGCCACATCCGTTTTCAGCTCCAGCTCCTGCCAACGCAACGTTCGGGGGCGTGCCAGCAGGAAGCTTGTTAAAATGTGTGAAAAAATGCGGTTAAAACGCTTGTGACAGCCACACAATGCGTGTTTTGTGTTGCACACTTTTAGGCGTTGTAAAATTGTAATGTAAATTCATTTATCTTTCACGCTTATTACAATTTAATTATAATAGTATTTTTTCTTTATTACCAGCGTTGATTAATAAAGTGTTAACGATCGCAAACATTCATGAATCAAATTGATGTGAAAGAGAAATGATTATACTATTACCATATATTGGGCTAGTGAAAAGTAATCCATTATTTTTGCCATCGATGGCTTTAATGATCTGTATCTCTCGTTCCATAAATGCGATTGGATTACGCTAGATGGCATTAGAAAAAATAATATATTGTACTAAAAAAGATAATGGAATAAGTCTCGATCACTTAACTCAGTTATGTTTGAGCGCATGACAAAGAGGGACATCAGTAAAACGATAATATGCTTATTCTACAACTTTTTCAAATAAAGGCGAACAGATAGCTAAAAATGTGAAAAGTGCTTATATTATTAATACTGTAACAGTCAATCATGCGCAATTTTTGTTTCATCGATTTCCTTCCTGTAGTTTTTTTGTTAAATATACTCCACACAATGCAAGCCGAAATGTTGAAAAATTTGAGAAGGACTGAGCTTCGTTTAGTGTCTCCAATGGGCGCGAAGGTAAGGTAAGATTAAACTGGATCAATGGCAGTTGGTACTATGTAGTATCAGTTGGAGGTGCAGTTAAATTCGTGGTCATACCTAGAACTTTTTAGAAAGTTGTAGCTAGCTCAGCGACTCTTATCAACGCGAAGACCTTCGCCCGAAAAGCAACTGCAATAATCCGCAATCTTGAAGCGTCACATAATATCTAGCTCATGGAAATAGATTCCGGCGCCCACTCTCTATCAGCCATTTTTGAATGTGACTCTAAACTTTTAACGTAATGAAAATCGTCGAATCTGACCATCAGGCGAGTACTGTATTGTTTACCCAGTAGCTAAACCTTGCACAAAGAACAGTTTGGAACCACTTGAAGAAGGCTGGTTATACAGGGAAGCACAAAGTATGGGTGCCACATGAGTTAACGTGGAAAAAACCCCAGGAATCGAGTTTTCTTCTGCGAATCGTTGCTGAATCGTAACAAATGGTGGTTGGTGATGACAAGTGGATCACTAACAGCAGTGCCAAACAAGAACGATGAGTGGTCGAAGGGCAGTGAGCCGGCACAAATGGTGTCCACACGAGGTTTGACGGCCAGGAAGCTTTTCTTTACGTGTTTGGTGGGTTTGGCAAAGAATCAGCCACTTGCAGTGTTGCACCACTACTGTCAAACTCTTAAAGCTGAGCTGTAGCGTCAGCAATTAGACCGTCAGAGGGAAGCAATCGCTCAGAAGTGAAGCTTTGGCTTCATCAGGACAACACGAGACATATATCGATAGCGACTCGTTAGAAACACCGATAACTGGGTTGAGATGTTCTTATACATCCAACTTGTAGTCCGTACCTCGCACCAAGTGACTACCATTTCTTTCTGTTTATGACGAATAATTTTGCTAGTGAGGAGTTGGCGTCAAGGTAAACCACAAAGTTACAAGGATTTTCTATGATAAAGATATTATGCCTCTTAAAATGGCAAAAAGTTATCAAGCAATGTAACAAATATCGGTTGATTTTAATTATAGTAAATAAAGCCTTCAATTTAATACACAAATAATGGATTTCTTTTTAACAGGCCAGCTGGAGGGACCTTCAGTTTATACTAAGCCGCCTCCAAACGGTTGATGGACTTTAAAGAGTAGCCCTTTATTTCAAGTCAGAAGTACACTCGGAGGGGTTGACATTCACAGCCGAGAGACGACCGCAATTAGAAAGTTTAGCTTTATGGGTTGATTTAGTGGAATAAAAAACATACCCAGTCCTATTCGGGAATGTAGAATTCATTCACATGTATATATCCAAAGTTGGTAGAGACCATTTCACTGCTGAAACTAAACCCTAAGTAAGTATTCCTAACTGCCGCTCGGCTATGTGCTGAAAACAGTTGGAAGCCAGCACGGAAGGTCAAAGTAGTATAGTGTTCTCCCATCAGATATGGAT
Source organism: Ceratitis rosa (assembly GCA_037013455.1). NCBI lineage: Eukaryota > Metazoa > Arthropoda > Insecta > Diptera > Tephritidae > Ceratitis > Ceratitis rosa. Next base: position 14,390,669 of record JAWMAG010000041.1, read on the forward strand.
ACTCTATGTTGTGTTGATAATCTCAAAGCTTTTGACAACTACAAATAACAGTTCATATTTATCTGATTATACTGCGAATGACCGATAAAGTGGGTATTGAGGGAATACTTTCAGAGTAGGAATAATTGATGACTTACTAAACCCATTTATGGAAGAGAAGCATCCACCAGAAACCCTTTTGTATCGTCATTTTAACACATTCTCTTCCCCAACATACCCACAGCTGCTACAATACCTTCTGAAAGAGTCGCGTTTGAGCTATGTACGTGTCGTCTTCTCTGTGTCAATGATTTGTAAGAACTTATACAGTCTTACAAATATCTTTTTTTCATAGAAAATATACATTTTGCAAACTATGCCGGTCTTATCTTGGTCAATTTAAACCAGATTTGGAACAAACGCAGTTTTACTACCATCTTGATGCAGCAAGTCTGCAAAAAAATTACTGCGATTGCAGTTTTCATATGGAAAAAGGTATAACAATGAGTTCTCTATGTGAAAGAATCGGCGTGGTCTTTCGTTGTCTAGCAAGTTCATCACTGCCTTACGTATTCCGCCTATAATATTGTGAATATTGTGTCTAAGCACCCAAATTATGGAATATCTGCTCCATTTAGCCATCTCTTTGAGATATCTGAAACACTACAGCTCAATTTTAGAACTTATCAGGTGCGAATCCTTCAAATGCTGCGTTGATATGATTGAAAATTAAGTAAGTCCTTCTTTAATACTCTGTCCAAATATATTTTGAAACCTACATGATTATTGAAATCTCGGCCTACAATACGCAGCAACGATAAGGCTGCACAACAGACAGCTCGATGGGCGCTGTAAGATGATATCCTTTTTTTTAGAAAACTTCAGCTTTGAACAATTTTTGGGGATGCTAAAGAACTGAGTAAGTTCTTGTTGCCTTAAACGAAAGGCTGCTAGTAATGACCACTTGGTCAAATGGAAGGATATTGAGGCCTTGTGCGTTTAATTCGGGATTTTTAGCAAATTAAGCCTGTTTTTCGATTTTATTGCTATGGTTAATATTTTTCCTTTTACCCAGTGTAGACCACAACATCACCTCTTCAAGAAAGATTATTATAAATTTAAATTTCAGCCGCAGTTCCTAAGCTCATGGGCTCACTACCTTCTAATAGCACTTTTTCAGTCAAGCAGGGCATTAGAAACCTTTTCGTTTTTCTCAACAAAATTTTATTTCCAACTCAGTGTGCTTTCTAGCACGCACGATGCCTAGAAAGCTTTTTGACGTACACCATTTTTTCCAAATGGATTTATTTTGTATTTCCTACTGTAGAGAAAATATAATTTCAGCGATTTGCTTGGATGAACCAAGTGCTGGTTACTTTCTCAGAGCACTGAGTGTCATGTGCTTGCACTTAACATAGAAATCTTTGTCTGCAAAAAATAAATATAATAATAATAATATTTCCCCCGAAATCATATTCAAATTTCTTGATAACTGAATGCATAAACCATGCTCTCTCTATCAATATCACTACACAAACTGACAGCAAGTGACATATGTGCGTTTGTATATGGTACATATATTAACTGCTGTTTATATAAGCAATTAAATAATGTAGAAGCACAACAACAACAATGAAGCAAAGGAAAGTAGGTGTGTGTGTGTATGTGTGTGTGTGGAGTAAATGAGTAAAATTAGAATAACAAAAGCGGAAATAAATTAAAGCGGCACATGTGTCCTGCTGCCTTACACACAAATATATATATACATATATGCATTTAGTTAAACATTTTAGGTCCACATACTCGCTCTCCCTCTCTCTCTCTTCTCATCTTATCTCTGGGCTTATCTCTTGCCAGCTGCCGACTTCCACTAAATCCTTGCCTTCCTTTGCGCCTTATTTCCTTTTAGTTTTATACTTTCTTTTTTTTTTTCTCAAACATTTTGTGGTTGTATTTATTAAATTTTAATGGAAATTTATGAAGCTGTTGGAAATGGAATTTATTAAGTTATATTACACTTACATATACATATGTGCATATGTCTGTATGTATTTCGGTACTTTGGATTTAGTTAGGTGTAGATAAGCTTATGGATATGTGTAGAATGGATGGAAATTTATGCAAGCGAACACGCAAGTTAGATAGCAGCAGGCAGCAGATGATGATGATGATGCTTGGTAACAACAACAGGTTCATCATACGCAGTGTGGCGCCCAAGTGTAAGGGGGAGAGTATGCAGAATATGTGTGTATGGAAAGCATATTCAGCTAAAGCAAGTTAAAGTTTGCGTGTTTCAATTGTGTGTTGTTATTCAAACTCTTTATATATGTAAATGTGTGCTAATGTAACGCCCATATGTGTCCTCGTATGCCGCTGTGTGTTCGGCTCTAAACTCTCTCCCCCGTCTTGTGTACACCAAATTGTGGGTCTTGGCTCATTACAGTCGCTTAATTCAAATATTAATGATGCATTAGCGTGCCTTAAATACATATATACACATATGTGCTGGGAGGTGGAGCAAACAAAACAAACAAAAAAAAATGAGTAAAACAACAAAATCTGACAGCTGTCTGCCACGCGCCTGCTGCATAGTGTGCTGCAGAGCCTAAACACCTGCTTCTGCTGGTTTTCAATACCTAAATGCTGCGCAAATCGCTTAATATCAGACACCCTCCAAGTCTATGAAAGTCCCACAAGTATGTTTGAAAAATAAAAAAAAATTGAAACTAAAATTTTATTGGCTTTTAAACTCATTTCGGGCTTATCTACCTTCACCACCCACTCGTTTGTTTCCTTCACATCCACATCTTGCTCTAAATTCTATTACTCGGCATTTAACATCAAATTTCATTGCTTCTTTATCGTTTAGGCGACTTAAATGCCTACTAATGCCATCAAAATCAGCTACTTTGTGTCTCACTTAGTGCGGAGCAGAGCAGTGATTGCCTGAAAATTGCTTTAAATGTGACCGTTAAAATTGCTAATATTATTTTCGAATTTTTCTTTTTCGGCTCGTTGGACGTAATTTACCGTGCAAAAAATAATAATAAAAAATACCTTCTTTTTTTGTTTTATTTTTATTTTTTTGCAGCTGAGAAACTGACGAATAAAGGAGTTGTTTTTATGTTTATGAGCTGATTTGTTGAAAAAGATTAAGTTTTAAGATCTACTCTTCTTAGGAAAAGTATCTGCATAAATACTCGGTGTGATGGCTTATAAAGTCCGACTCGCTCAAAAACTGAAGCCTCATAATCAACCGATGCGATCTTACTTCACTCAATGGCCTAAGGGTCACTTGGCAGAAATTAAGTTATTTTGCCGAAAAATCAATTTTTCAAATGAACTACATTTTTATCTCGCCAACGACGTTAACAAGCCAACCTACCACGTTTGTTGCTCAGATGACCCACACGTAATCATGTGGGAAAGCCAATGTATTCGCAACGTGCAACGGTTTAACTGTTTTGTGTAAAATATAGACCTTCGACATCATTGGTTCGAAGGAGCTGTAATTACCGTCAATGTGGACCTTACCCTGAGATGCTCAGATATTACTTCCTTAATATGGTAGCACACAGAATTTGACTCCTAGCGAGTCAAATCCTAACAGCAAGCCATAATATCGAGGTCTCTACCATATATTTGGTCTCAGTCCTTTATTTACTATTTACGCGACGGTATCTACAACAAAATACAGTTTTTGTCCAATCCCAGAGCCTGGAAGATGTTAAAATGACACTTAACATAATACCGAAACCCTTGAGATCTAACTTGTTATGAATGTGGTTTTTTCCACAAGGGATTCTATCTTTATCAAAGTCAACATGACAGAGAATAGCTGCTATCGCTTGAGATCATAAATTGAGTTGGGTTTCGAAACATTTCTCTCACTGGCTCTATGTTCATTCCAAATATTTCGTAAAGCTTACTAAAGAGTCGTCGATGTAGGTAAACTAAACTACCATTCGCATAAAGAAGGTTAAAAAAGGTTTTTTCGGGCACTTTGATGAGAGCTTTTGTTTTAACTATGGAAAATGGAAACGTTTATTATGGTTAACACCCCGTTTTCTCAACTACTTGGGAAGTGCGAGAATACCTTTTGAGTGCATTAAGTTAAGCATTTACTTCTAGGTCGGTCCTTTAACACCTTCAATTGTTCTTTAATGCGTTGACCCAAGGAAAAGATTAAAATATCCGCAACGTTAGATATTGACATTATTGGCCTCAACAACCGCGTCGTGAGTTCTGCTTTCTCCAGACTGGGTGAGGGAGCGAAGAATATGGGTCTGGTAGTGAATGAGGGCAAGACGAAATATCTCCTGTCATCACACAAGCAGTCATCGCATTCGCGACTCGTCCCCCACGTCGCTGTTGAAAGTCCTAACTTTGTAGTCGTAGATAACTTCGTCTAACCTGGAACCAGTATTATTACGAACAACAATGTCAACTTGGAAATTCAACACAGAATCACTCTTGCCAACAGCTGCTACTTCGGACTGAGCAGGCAATTGAACAGTAAAGTCCTTTCTCTACGAACGAAAACCAAACTCCACAAGTTTCTTTCATGATATATGGCGCGGAGGCATGGACGATAACAAAGTCTGATGAGTCGGCGTAAGGAGTTTTCGAGAGAAAAGTTTTGCTTAAGATTTACGGTTCTCGAGGCGCGGAGCAGGAAACCAGTCGAGGTGCGGACTGACACAAATGCGCAGCGTGTGCCGTGGAATCGTCCACAAAGAATTTCTTCCACCGTGGCAAAGAGTAAGTCAAGTCTACTATCGCCAAGTACTCGCTCGTAACTGGATCTTTCATCACGACAACGTGCCGTGCCACCCCGCCCTCAGTATGTCCCAGTATTCGGCCCCTAAAGGTATCGCCGTGTTGCAACAACCGCTTTATTCGCCCGATATGTCACCCTATGACGAGTTTTTTGTTCCCTAGAACAAAACCGTTGGTCAAAGGAACCCATTTTGAGTCGATTGAGGACATCAGGGCGGCCGTGGCGAGGGTACTCGCAGATAGCCCAGTCGAAGCGTTCCAGAAATGTTACGAAGCCGCCCAAGGGGATTACTTTGAAGGGGATGGCAGAGTTTTACGATAATTTTGTAATATACGGTTTTATGGAATCAGTCTCATTACTTAATTGTCGCACCTCGTATGAGATATACGGCGACATTGACATAGTTCAACGAATCAAGAAATAGCAGGTACGCTGTCTAGGTCATGTGGTCCGGACGGATAAGAATAATCCAGCTTTGAAAGTTTCCGATGCAGTACCCCCCTTATAAGAAGCAGTAGCCAATTCCTGCCGAGGGGGTTCACATAACCTTTCTCATAGTAGTCATGCTCCTCAGCTGCAGTGCGCACGGATCTAAAAATATATCCATAAGATATTGGTCCAGTTATCTTTAAGGCCTCACTTGCCTCTACGTCCTGCGTTAGCCAACGAACTCGCCTATGAATCCGCGTGGACATGAGAGTTTCGGAGGACGTGCTATTTGGCTTTCAGTTTGATCAGAGTATACTAACAGACACTCCTAGCAAAGTAGATCTATTTTTGGCCGTTTTCCTTATCGAGTTTTCGAGAGTGCTGATCTCTTTCTATTGTTTCAAGGTTCTTTCATGGTTATCGATTGAGTCTGTGTCTAATAATATCTCTTTACATTCCCAAAGAAAAGTAGTTATTTACCTCTCGAGATTATATGGAGCATCTTCATGGTGATTATCGGGCTTCTAGAAAGTATTTCGGATATCCATGAGATATTTGAGATGCTTGAATTTTTTTTCTAATAATAAATGGGATGTAAGACAGTCCTTGGAAATTTAAATTCCTTTTGAGTTCAGTCCCATCGAAAGTATGGATTCTATTTAACCATAATCCGTCTTATCTCAAATCAAAAAATAATAACAAAAATGTCAAAAAAAAAATTATTACAGAATTTCCATCTCACCCTGTATACACCAATTGGGCTCTGCAATAACCACGCTTTTGGCCACTCATCTACCGATTCTTCCACACACTTCTGCGCCTACTTCTGCGACTTCCTCTTTCAACACCAGGCGAACGCTCAGGCACTCATCCTTGCAGCTTCTTTCCTTTATTTTTTGTTTTTTTTTTTGGTTATTTTGTGGTTTATTGCTGTGTGACCCTTAGCGAGTTGGCAGCGGTAGCAGAATGAAATCCTTTGGATACAACTTGTATTTACACCAAAAGCGCGTGTCTGCTGCAAATACACAGGATAAACACTTGCTGATATACAGACATTTAAAATGAATACTTATACACACAAAATAGTCTATGTTTGTGTGTGTGTGTATGTGTTTGTGTGTGTGTGTGTGTCTGTGTATGTAAAATCCTTTGTAGCTTTCTGCCGCGCCGGCCGGTTTAAATTAAATTTACATTTCCCTATTATCCTTATTCGTATTCTCTCTTTGCTCTTGCTGCAAATTGCTTTATCTATGAATGTCTTTATAAATGCCGCCATAGCAAAGCAAATAGCGGAACAGGACATGCGCTATGTCAGCTGAGCGCCAGAGGATGTCGTTGAGAGTGTGCTCTCTTTGGGTGTTGTTGCTTCTTGAAGGAACGCTGAGTGAACCATTGTGGTAATGAAACATGTGGCATTGGCTTAAGCTCTGTCGCTGAACTTATCCTTCTCTCTTTGTTATTCTCTGGAGAGCATGACTTTTGTAGCAAAAGAGGCGAGTAAAAAGAAATTTGCAGAATTCTGCAAAATCAAATTTGTTTGAAACAAAGAATTTAACGAAGACTACGCTTAAGAAGAAAGGTAAAGAAAGTCTTATAAGACCTGGATATGAGATTTTTGATGTAAAAAAGGTGCTCTGACTGAACTGGAACTGGAAAATGAAAGCTTTTCCTCAAGATTGTTTGTCATGAAGGTGTTATCACCGCCAAATTTTACCTAAAGCAGTGGACCTTAGAAGAATACTTAAGGTTTTGGAACATGTCCATCATAGTACGTAGCACTAACTTACTGTAGCGACAGCATGGCTTGTAGTCAGACCGAATTGTAATCTGCACTAAGTCCAAATGTACTTAATATCCTTGTAGGTGTATTGATGGAGCATCTGCCTCTAAGGGAAGGTTGAATTGGCAGAGTGCAGAGCTTGTACAGAAGAAGCTGTTGGGGAAAAGCGACCAAGAACCACCACCACCCTCCACAATACAAGGTGTACCGCAGTCAGTGCTCTTTAGAACATTTGAAACCAGGAGGTAATCTCAACTGTATTTTAAAAGAGCCTTTCTGAAACCAGGCCGCCTCCAAGCAATATTTTGAACACTGCATCAGCTAATTGTACAGGTAGTCATAGTAAATTATACAACCCCTAAAGAATATATGGATTGCGACGTCTCCTAGTACGTCAGAAATATCTCGATAAGTTCCACCAGGGAAATTCCCGGTCGAAAAGGCACCTAGAGTGAACGGGAGAAATTGTAAGAGCTGGCAAGGCTGAGTTTGTGGGTAAGCGTTACTGTCCCGTCAACCCGGAATACCCCAACAGCATCGAGAAGAAGCATGCGAAGAGCAACTTTTAGTGGCAGATTTTAGAGAAGTCGAAAAAGCCGACTAACAAGCTAAAATGAGGCTTTGTGAATGCAAAAAACATAGAAAGATCGCGAGCAAGACGACGGGAGGCCCTCTACTTCAAAGGCTGGTAATCTGGTGACAGCCGAGCCTATGGCTTCAGCATCGAGGGTAGGCGAAGTAGTCCTGCAACATCTTTCCGCCGCATTGTTGGACCACAGTAAGTAGTGTCGGAATATGCTCTGCAACTACTGCGGGCTCATAATTAGAATATGACAACGCGGGATCGGAGGGTTCTTCACGTATGTATCCAGGCCTACGGAAGTAGGACAAAACTGTATCCTCCAAATAACAAAGACGTGAAAAGCCTGCTATAACCTGAGTATGGCAAAATGTCATGAGGTATGGATAGTGTACATCTGAACCTAAGGAAGAGAAGCCCGGATGATGAAAAAATTAAATCACGTCAGAAGCAAAAGAAGTCGAAAAGCACATTTGTAGTTCCGAATATGACTCACCTGAAAATAGCAGAGGAGACTACAGAACATATTATAGACTTAACAGCCAATGCAGGGAAGAAAGGGACGTACAGCCTATATATATATTAGTAAATCTTCAACGCAACAAACTACTGAGCGAGTCTTCTCAAACTAGGTGAGGTGACGTTGGTGCAGGAACCATAGCTTGTCGGCTACGGCCTTTTCGACGGAACTACCAGTATGAGTTATTAGTTGCTTGGGCAATAAGGGTTCATCTGCAAAAGCTCATCAGTATTGTAATCCTCGATGATACCCCTGGCTATATATATGGCGCCAATTATGCTTTGTAACCGCTGAAGCGATTTTCGGCCGAGCTTCTCCTCCAATTTGTGGTTTTGCGTCTTGATGTTTTTCCAACAAATGGAGGGAACTACAGTTTATACTAAGCCGCCTCCGAACGGTTGATTGGGTTTTTTACGAGGAGCCTTTACTTCATGTCCGAAATACACTCGGAGGGGTGAACTTTCCCACTCTGAGTGAACCCATTATAGCAATAACTACTTGGCTTTATAGGAAAACTTTGGCTTGTCTCACAGAAACCTCAAAGCTTAAATAACAGCCTCTCCATGAAAATATAATACTTGTGATATTCGGGAAACTGTGTCTGTTTATATCCTTCTCGACACCTGACTTCACCGCCGACCTTTCCGTCATGCTTCGACTCATCAATGTAGTAGCTTAGTGCTCTTAGCCTCTTATGATTCTGCCTTCACCAGTCCTGAAACACTTGTCAGTATCTAGAAGTGATCCTCGGCGATCCATGCAGCTGGCAAAACATTTGAACCTTGTCTCCAGACTTTTTCAAAAAATACCTTTATTTTCGGGTTCGTGAGTTGGGAACTCAAAACCTTAGAACTAAACAATTTTTTCTCAATTAAATGTTATTTTAATCTATTGGCAGCACTGTACGCATGTGTACATATGTGTATATATCCGAAAATCATATGACTCAAGCGAATCAAACATCAAAGGAAAATTTGCAGAAAATACACAAAACCAAAACAATACAAAGAGCAGCGACAGACAACACTGAGCGCAACGCTGAGAGTGCGACTGCAGATGATGGCGCAGACGCATTCTCATATAACGCGCGGATGAGATATTTACGATTTGTTTGTTTGCCTATAAAACTTGCTGCTGTTATTGTTATTGTTATTGTAACTGAATTTATGTTTGTTTTTGTTTTTGCATATGCTATTTGTGTAGCTGCCACAAGCGCGTGCCAATTGTCGTTACGTTCCACAATAAGAATGAATAACGAACCAACAACAACTACAACAACAAAGCGAAGAAAAGCACAAAGATAGCGACGAAGGAAATGGTGAGTGTGTTTAGTGGCTGTTTTTGGCATGCGTTGAGCCGGAAGGTGGGCATGCGGGTGGTGGGTGGCCGGCTGTTTTCGACACATACATACATATGTCTGTATGTAGTTGGACTCAAGTTGGAACTTAGCTAAAACCCAGCTCCGTTACTTTGCAGCGGAAATCAACCCTCATTGTCAACGCAATGTTCCAAATGCCAATAACGGTAACGACTGGGAAATCGTCTGCCGGAGCAGCCAGTACGCTGATGGAAACGAACGGTTAAGCTACGCGAGCGCGTCTCAATCTGTGAATCTTCGAACGGCATAACGGTATTTTTTTAATTATTACAAAACAAACTTTTTCAATGGCGGTCACACGCTGCATACATATGTATAATAACGGTAAAGCACCATAGCTATCAAGAATAACAAAAAACGGAAAAACTCTAATTAAGCGACAATCAAACAGGAAGAGCTAGAAGAAGAGGGCTGCCGCAGAGCAGTTAAAGCTGCAGGAAAAGCAAACGCGCTTTTTTATGGTGGAAAATTGACGAAACGCGTTGATGTTGAAAACGGTAGTGTACAAGTATGTATGTATATACAATTATAACGGTATATGCATATAGATAGTATATTAAATAAGTGTATATGTGTTTGTGTGCATTTCCATTCAGTAGCTCAAACGCCAACATGCGTTGGGTTTTTGGGGGTGGTGGCGTCGGCTGTGTAAAGGCAGCCGCTGCGACAGTTGTGCAGCCGCGTTGTAGGCTTCGTGCCAGCGTCGTAGCATCATGGTATTTGAGCCGAGCGCAGTCAATGTAATAAATCAGTTGGCTGCGGATAACAGCGACGCCAGCGTGTTTTTGGCGCTTCATAACCGATTTAAAATAACGTGTGTGCTAACGGTATAAACGGTTGTTTAGTGTTATGGCATTGATTTGAAAACGATTTTGGAAATTTAAACGTGTGTTGAAATGCGGACGCGTTCAAAGGATTTTTGATAAAAAAATTCAACAAAAATAAATAGAAATGTTTTTCTAAGCAAAAAAATATTTTTGAAATCTGAATAATATTTTCACTTTTTTAAATTTATTATAAAATTTATTTTTATAATTCATTTTAAATTATTAAAATTTTTTTATATATAATTTTTTTTTAATATTATTAGTATTAGATTAATACAATTTGTTTATTTCATTGATGAAAAAGCAAGTAATAAATTATTTTTAATATTTTCCTTAAATTAAGCTATTTTCCGGTTTAATGAAAATTTTTATGAACTAAAAATAAGTTTAATTAATTATTAGAAATTTATGAATTCCAACGCATTTTATTTTATGGATTTTTAGGTAAACCATTTTTCATATAAAAATATATTTTTTCTATAAGTTCTCGAAATTCAACATTTATTTTTAATAAACAAGAAAAAATTATTTCCTCATAAAAAATTTATTTAAATATTTTTTTAAAATCATTTTTTACTGAAAATTAAACAAAAATCTTGCAATTTAAAACGAATTAAAGCATTTATAAAAATGAAATATTTTTAATAAAAAATTACGTACTAAATTTATAGCAAATAATATATTTCAAAAATAATTATTTAGACATTAATCAAATTGTTAAAAGTATTTAATTTTATTGTGATGTAGCTTAAAATTTTGTTTCAAAAAAAAAAGTAGAAAAGTCTTTGAGTTCTGAAAAAGAATTAATAAACAGTTTACTTAAAAATATATTTCAAAATAAAAATAAGAAATTGATTTTTTTGGAACAAAATAATATAATATTTTTTTAATTAAGTGTTTAATACCAAATTTTAAGAGAAATTTTTAAATAAAAAATTGTATTTAAGTTTGGATTTTAAAACATTCAAAAATTCAAAAGACAAATTTAAATTCTGAAAAAAAACATAATTAAATAAAAAATTATAAACAAAAATACTGAATTTACATATTTTGCAAAAATTGATATTGACTAATTTGGTTTAAATAAAACCAAATTTTCGGTTAAAAATATTTACATATTTATAATAAAAAAGTTTATCTTAATCATTTGTTTTGAATAAGAGTTGTGACCAAAAATTACAAAAAAATATCTATTCTATTTTGTTTATCCAAAAAATTATATTTTACATTCTATATAAATATTTTGTTAAGAAATAACTATTTTCTTTTTTAATTTATATTTTTTATTATAAATATTTTACATTCTATATATTTTGTTATAATATTTATTACTTTTTGTAAATCACATTTTTTTTAATATATTATTATTATTTTTTTTTAATTTTTATTAATAAAAGAAATTAATTGTTGTAAAAAAATTATTTTTTTAATTAATATATTATTTTATTTTTTTATTTATTTATTTTTTTTTTGTTATCATTATAATTTTATTTCTATCATTTAATTTTTTTATTTTCATTGCGCTCAAATGTTTTATATTTATTTAGTTACAATTTTTTTTTTGAGCCAAATTTTCAGAAAAACTAAAATTTTGAAAGAAAATTTTTTTTAATTTTTATTAATAAAAGAAATTAATTGTTGTAAAAAAATTATTTTTTTAATTAATATATTATTTTATTTTTTTATTTATTTATTTTTTTTTTGTTATCATTATAATTTTATTTCTATCATTTAATTTTTTTATTTTCATTGCGCTCAAATGTTTTATATTTATTTAGTTACAATTTTTTTTTTGAGCCAAATTTTCAGAAAAACTAAAATTTTGAAAGAAAATTTTATGATTAGAATGTTATTTTTTCCCAACAATTTTTTAAAGCTCATTAGCAAAAATTTTGTGGTGTACCAAATTTTCTTTAAACACCCACGCACGCGAAATAACTTAACTAAAATCCACTCAAAAGTGAATCAGTGACTGGTTTTTGAAAATTACTTTTCTTCTGTAAAACGTGTAGTAAGTAAAATGGAAATTAAATATTTTTAAAGACTAAAAAGTGTTAAAAAAGTAATACAAAATTAACTGAAAACCACTAAGACGTTAAAAGAATATTATTCAAATAAACATTAATTAGATAATAAATATTTAATATATATTTAATGAATACAAAAGATTTTAAAATTACATAAAAATTTAAAATATCCATATTAATTTTTTTTTAATAAAAATAAATATCTGAATATATGATAAAGTTAAAACTTACAATTACTGTAGTTATTTTATAAATTCTTCATGTATTTATTTGCATTCCAATGCATTTGTCAACAAACCACCACCGGCTGCGTTAAAATGAGCATAGCAGCGCCGCTATAGTCGGCAGCGACCTTAGCGACAGCATAATGTACACCACCGACAAAATAAATCAATAAATTTTTGAGCACTCAATGCGTACAAACAAAATCATAATGAATGAGAAACAAATACATTTTTTTCTATAAATATGAGCAAGAAAACTTGCCAATAAAAGTGTGCAAAAAAATAAACAAACTATTAAAAAAAATAACTAAATTAAATAATTGAGTGGCAAAAAAAAATGAAACAAAAGCAACATAAAACACTTTTGTGAACTTCAAGTGAAGCCAAAAACAAAGCTAAACGGTATCGAACAAACAGAGAGCGGAGCAGCACACAAATTGAGCAATTATAACAAGACTGAGCGCAGAGCGGCGTCGACGTTTTGCTCTGTGCTTCTGATTTTGTGTATGTTTCAGCTGAAGCTTTGTTGCTTTTGCACAGAAATTGAGAAATTAACTGAAAAGTAAAAGATAAGAGCACAAAAAGGAAAAAAATTACACGTAAATAAACAAACAAGTGTAAAAAGTGATTACGAACTGGTGTAAAAAACTACGAAAAATATTTAAAATAAAAATTAAATAAAACTGCAATAACAATGCAGCGCAATGATACACATGCATACAAGCGGCGCTGCTACAGCGTCTGGAGAATGAAATGAAGTCGCAACGCATGCAAGCAGCGACTGGACTGATGAATGTTGGTGACTAGCGCTTTTTTGTGGCTTATTTTTGTTGTTTTGCTTCTGTTTCTTTTTTGTTTTTTTTTTTGTTTTCCTACAGTCCAATGTCAATGCGTGGTTAGTTAGTGAGAAATAAACGCATTTGTGTGTTAAATATTTAGGAACAAATATTAAAAAGAAAATATTTAGTTTCTGTTAACATGTGCGGGAGAAATATGTTAAAAATCTGAGATACCTACCATTGTTCAGTTGCAGTTTTAGTTATCAAAATGTGTTAATAATTTTTAAGTAATATTTGTAATTCTTTAAAAATATAAATTATATAAATTACTCTTAAGTAAAATATTCAAGTTTCTAACAATAGAGCCGCTTAAAAGTGGCATACTTACAGCGCTGTTTCATAACAGTGCCAGTGTGCATTTAACAGGGAGATGTAAATATATTAGGCAGAGGAAGTAACACTGGGCCAAATTAAATGAAATTTAGGTCTTTGTGAAGGGAATATATAGAATTATGTACCAAACTGATTTCACAATCTTTTTCTTAGTTTGTGGGCATTGATTTTATGTGGTGGGTGGCAATTTAAATATTACTCTACTTTGTTACTGCGATGGAGTTTTAAAAATGCAGTTTATAAAATGCTTAATATCTGCTAAACTACCATATTTCGAGAATTTTGCTAATTTTTTATTTTTGGGGCTTTTAACATTATTGCTTCTCTTATTTTAGGAAAATGACTCTTAAAATAAATAAAATACATGCATAATCTATACTAACGTAATTCATAGGAATTAAAAATTCCTTTTAAATATTATATGCATATTATATTGTCCCTCGGAAAACGGAACGACTGAGAAACAAAATAATTTTTTTTAAATTATTTTATAAAATTCATATATTTTATTTAAGAATAATTTTTCTCAAACGTTGTGTGTTCTTAATTTATAGAAAAAAGAGTAATAGATTTTTTTGAAAGAGAGGGTACTTCTGAACAATCTCCTAAAATTATTCGTTTTATTTACAAAACGCTGGCATTAAGCAGTATTTTTGATAATATTTCTATATATTCGGCGTTCGACTGAACTGATTTATAAACTCCAAAAATAGCCTCCTGCTACATTTTCCATCATTCTGAAAATCTGCATTTCAGTTAGATGTACTCAATGCTCAAAACTATATCCCGTTACTTGGTTAGGTCCACTGTATAACGTGCAAAAAAACATTTATTCAAGTATTATTCATAATAATAAAAATAAAAATATTCATTAAAAGAAGTGAGGTTATGTTCAAATTTATCGCATTTGGAAATTTCAATTTTGAAACTATTTTTCCGAATTTCTCATTGATTTTCTATAATTATCGAATATTTAAAAAAATCGGTACGCCATAATGAAAAAAATTAAAAATTGATTGTCGATTTAACATATTTGTATGAACGTTTTTTGAAATGATGAGCTATGATGATAACTTTCTGAGGACGATTCACTAAGAAGTACTTATCGTCCTTTGGCCTTCAGTAAGTAGACTAAATTGTGTACGCTAGATTTGAATTCCATAGAGTTTTCTCAAATTTGTACTATTGAATTATAGCTTTGAAAGTTAGCCATAGTTAGCTCACTAGTTTATCCGCTTTTTATTTATTTATTTATTTTATTTTTGTTGTGGGTTATCAATGTACCACTGTGCTCAGCAGTGAATCACTTGTAAAGTAAATTGAAATAAAATAAAATAAAAAAATAAATAAAGCTAAACGCCTCTAAATTGCAACAAAAGCTTCAATAAGTAAACTTAAAAGCGCATAAGTGCAGCCAAAATGCTTCACTAACAAACCAAACTACTCAAAAGAAACAATTTGAGATGATTAAGTTTCGGTAGAAGTGAGAAAAATAAACTCACCATAAGTACATAAACATATGAGTACATACATATGTACATATGTGCACATATAAGTTCGTACTAAAAAAAAAAAAAGCAAAGACCATTTGTATCAAAAAGTAGAAAAAAAATTACAGATAAGAGTCTTAACTTTAAAGCAGAGCACTAAAGAGAGCGCCTGCCTTGCTGCCGGGCAACTTTTATAGCTAACATATCATTGAAGCTGCGAAGGTAACTGCATTTCACTGCAAAGGGACAGAAGTGAGACACCATGCGCTGCTGTTGGCTTTGACAATTGCGTGCACACCTACATACATAAGTACTTATAAACAGCTACAAATGAAAACTCATATGTCTGTCATTATGTTTATATGTTTATATGTTTATATGTTTATAGAGAATGTATGTATGTTTGCTGCCTCTTTGTCTGCCTGCATCTTTCTATTTGCCCTTTTTATAACGTCTAGACACCTGCAGACCGCATAGAGGTCTCAACGCTAACAGCGCTGCTGCGTACGCCAATGCCACTGCACTGCTGTTGGTGCTGTTGCTGCTGCTGTTAAAAGCAAACTGGCCACGCTGCCGGCATTTTATCACAATTTTTTTTATTTTTATTTTTTTTTTTAAATGAGAAACGACTGCATTTTCTTGGTTTTGTGCTTTTTTTATTGTATTTTTTAACATCCATTCAGCATTAAAGGCCACAAAATGGAAAGGAATTTTCTTGCTCGCAAAAAACAAAAAAAAAATGCACAAATACACTAAGGTTTTTGTATGCAACGCTGAGAACGTGCTACAAACAGTGTACAAGAGAGTTTCACTCTCTATTTCTTTTATAGCTTTCTACTACGCTCTGTTTGTCTGGTGTTTGTCTTTCAATTGTGGCAAAGAAATGTTTGCAAAAAGAAGCAAAAAGAAGCTAAAAGAAGAAAATGCTCTTATAAACACTTATATTGTATGTATGCATGTATGTATGGTATCCTC
This sequence comes from Ceratitis rosa, assembly GCA_037013455.1. NCBI lineage: Eukaryota > Metazoa > Arthropoda > Insecta > Diptera > Tephritidae > Ceratitis > Ceratitis rosa. The sequence continues at coordinate 14,406,830 of JAWMAG010000041.1, forward strand.
ATGTTCAGCGTCTTCCGTATTGCTGTGATAATTTTAAAGTTGTGGCTCTTTTTGTCTCTGCTTTTTTTTCTGCGTCCTTTTGCATTGCAGACATTTCTCAGATAATTTGGCGTCAAGCAGTGAATTATTTTTTTGAGGTGTTTGTTTGTATGTCTGAGAGCTGTAAAATGATACTGGCGTTAAATGAGTTAATGTTTCTTTTTTTGTTTTTTTTGTTTTTTTTGAGTCGCTGATAATGGAAATTCTTTTTCATAATTGAGCTGTGTGAAGTGGCGAAAATTACTTAAATAAATGAAATGGCAAATTTAACATGTCTTATATTTTTATACAACGAATACATATATATTAAGCATCAGGCAGCTTATCTAACTCTCACAGATAGACTGAAAACCCAGTTATATGGTAGATAGGTAGGCTGGTTTGTGGACCTATTTCTTAAATAGTCAATCCTTAGTCCCCAAATCGTTCAAAAACGGAAGAACCGCTATATGGGAGGTAGGTCTATTTTTGGACCATTTTTGGTTGAGCCTTAAATCACATTAAAAGCATACATACTCACTGAGTTCTGTTGATGAATGCCCTGAATATTCGATTTTGAGTCAAGCGGATGTACTTTTTAATGGGCTTTTAACGGTAAGTAACACACACAGCCGAGAATGTCAACGGCTCCGAGTGAATCTCTGACCGATTCAGCGGTTAGTGGTCAGGATCCTCTTCGTATTCAGAAGGTATTACTAATTTTCAAGACCAATTTTCAGAGAGAAAGTAGAAAAGGCTTCAATGTCCTCATAATATCTTGCCAACCTTCTGAGCAGTTCTACCAAATTTTGTACCGAAGAAATTATGAGAAAAGTATTGAGCGAATTCATTTTCTATGGTGTGGGCGCTGCTTAGGTGATTATAGCACGCTATTCATGTCTTCTTCTAGCTTTTCAGCGCCTATGGAGATACCAAGTGAAGCCAGGTCCTTCCAATGAAGTATATGTCTTTCTTTTTCCCTACTTTTACCAGCGGGTACTACAATACATCGAATACTTTCAAAGCTACAGAGTTTTCAGCCATATCAAGATAATGACATGCCAAAGGAGCCGCTGTTCGTCGAGAGAAGACTTTACTCTTCAAATGCCTTCTCAGTCCAGAGTGGCGCCTGTTGGCAAGAATGGTTCTTCGTTGAATTTCAACACTGACATTGTTGTTGTTGTTGATGATATTATGTACACTTTTAAACTGGCGTCTGTCAACAGTGACGTAGGGGCCCAGACAGTTACGTTGGCTATTTGTTTGTTCCTCTTTCCACGCCAAACCCATTCCCCCGCTTCCTTTTCCAGTCTGGAGAAAGTAGAATGCGGTTGTCGCTAAGACTTTATATGCGCTACTGAGGTGGTTTACCCCACGTTAATTGACGCAGATCTTTGGATTGCGCTAAGCCTTATATACAGCAAAGAAGTACCTTGTCAGTTCTTCGCTGTCAAGTTTGAGTAGCTCAGCTGGTAAGCCATCAGTTCACGCTGCTTTGTTATTCTTTAAGTGAGCTAACGCTAATCGAACTTGTTGTTGTTGTTGTTGTAGCGGCTACGTTAACCCCGCTTAGGGGCAGTTTTAAAATCAATCTGAGTCACCGAGGTCACCTAACGGGAGTTCCAGGAAATGTGCCGTTTCGACGGAATCGGACCATAGGGAGAGGGGGTTAGATGTGTCGGCTTAAGGGGGCATGTGAAGAGGTGGTTAGTGTCATGCGGAGACTCTCCACATGCTGGGCATACGTTGGGAATATCGAGTCTGTATATGTAGGAGTTTAACCTGCTACAGTAACCAGACCTAAGCTGTGCCAGTGTCACGCGGGTCTCTCGAGGCAGATCGAGCTCGTTGTCCGCTATGCGTGGCGCTTTATCTCCGAGCACGCAAGTCGGTGACTTAACCCCATTTAGGTCAATAGGTAGCCAATCGAACTTCATCCCAGTCGGTTGATGGAACATCATCATCAATTGGGATTTCGGGCTCGCCATCGCTGGAGAAGGGTACTCAACATGAGCTCAATATATGCACTGAACCTCTGTCTCCATATCTCCTTCCTACAAGAAGAAGCTGCGGTCTATACTTCTATATGTACGTACACTTTTGACTCTCGCATCCTCTGGCTACAAATGCGGTCTCTACCCAATCCAAGTGAATGTTGCCAAGTTCAATTTATTTCTCAACAATTTTCTTATAAATCTCTAAAGCCAGCGTCATTCAGTTTGAATACATTTCATTGTAGCTTTCAACAACTCTCATACAACATTTATTCTTCCACACACACATATACAGATACACATACGCATTTTCCGTTATTTATTTGCTTTTTCACATGTGTCACATAACATTTTCCAATATCGCCCAATTGCAGTTCCGGCCAAAGGCAAACAAACAACACACAACCTCATGCCGTCACTAAAAAAAAGTGAGATGAGAGTGTGAGAGAGTATGAGAGAGGGCAATAAGCATCGAAATTGATGTATTACAAATATACATATATGCATAAGAGCTATTGCTACCAACAAAATGTTGTTGTTGTTAACAAAAAATAATATAGAATTTAATACTGTTGTTGTTGCTATTATTCCTACACTGACTGCTCTTATTGCATCCAACGCTGTGCCGCCAACGCCAACGCCATCGCCATCGCCAACGCCACCGCCACCCTTGCTGCTACTGCAGTCCCAGCTGTCTAATTGAGTTTGTCTGGCAGACTAGCTGGCCGTGGCTGACGGACTTTAAGGGTGGCCTTATTTAGCAATATGCAGACCACGTTTGTTGTTGTTGCTGCTGTTGTTGTTGGTGTTGACTGTCATTACACTACTATTGCTGCTATTGACATTTTTGCTGTAATTTATGTATGTAACATTTGATGTGTTTTGGTACTGATGATGCTTATTTGTTGTTATTACTATGCTTACTTACATACATAATAAAATACATATTTTATGCGCGCTGCCCAGTGAGTGTTGAGAGTCGTCGAGCTTTTTGCTTCTCGGCAAGAAACTGTGTGCTTTTTTCTAGTACAATTTATCCTCTCGATACACGGAGTCGCCTACCAATAAGAGTTCTATCGCAGAACTCTACATTAAATTCTTATATTTAAGAGAGCCAGTATTTTTTTGAACCGATTCCAGCGAAACTCAGGAAAAATAGGAAGGGCTGATTCCAATTTTCGAGCTCTTAATTGCTAGTAAGACCTCTTCGGCCCTAAAAATGTATGTGGTTGCTGTCGGACAGCAGCGGTGGAAGTTATTAGGTGAGTCCAGTTCTCCTAGGTATAACAGTTCTCTCTGAGACGTTCTCAAATAGTTAGATATTCGAACGTAAAAGGAATTTCCAATTCCATCCGGCAGTCGATTTAACCACCAGCACCAGCAAAGCGATCCAAAACATTAATACAACCCCCTCCACCTAGGCATATCAGAAAGGGAGTACTCGACATGAAGAGCATTATCCATCAACAATCATACAACAACTGCTGGACAGGACGGCGTACAGACAAGCACTGAACGCCATTCACCAGGAGTCAGTCAGCACCTTCAAAGACTCCCTTCCCGTGAATGGCGTACTCGCAGTAAAACTACCAACCTATTGCAGATAACGAGCTCGAGCTGCCTCGAGAGACCCGCGGGACACTGGCACAGCTCCAGACTCGAACCCAGCATACCCAACGTATGCCCTGCATGACGCTAACCACCTCTTCACATACCCCCCTTAAACCGACACATCTAACCCCCCCCCCCCCCCCTCTGGTCCAAACCCGTCGAAACAGCATGTTTCCTGGATCTCCCATTAGATGAGTTCGGCGACTTAGATTGATTAAGCCTGTCCTAAGCGGGGTTAGTGAATCGCTACTACAACAACGAAGACATACCTGTTGTAAAGAGGCTTCTAAAATTAAATGGAAACTCCATTTGATTCAGGTCTTTAGACGAGAACGACCCAGGTTTTTAACGGAAACTCACTCTAGATTCCTCAAAAACCAACTATGTGCCTACAACAACAAAAACAACGTAGGTATGTTAATCTAAAATACGAGTACTATCGAAAGAAGTGCTAAGCTTGGCACTTGGGACCTTAGATTTATCGGAAAGGCAACAGAATAAGTTCGTATAATTACCGTTTAGTATGTTTGGGATCAACTGGTACAATTTCGGTCGGTAAGACTTCATTATCCTATGCACTAAAGATTTTCCTTATTCGCCAGCCACTTTACGGGAAGTTTATCTCACTAGCTTTCCATAAAAGTGGTCCACAGGCCCCAACTTAAAAGTCACGCCCTATAATGCAACCACTTCTTAAGTTAGGTTGGGTTAGGTCAGAGTGCACTTGGGAGGGGAGCGAGCTCCATCGCTTTTGATAAAAGCAATGTAGAGAGTTGAATATTTTGAGTCATTAACATATTCTCGCTTCCGCTGCCTCATGCTGGTCCAAAGGCTAGCGTTCCTAGCGAGTTTAATCGAAACTTTCAAAGTGCGAGGAATTTGTTAAGCTAGTACATCAAGGTTCTGTGTTCCTCCACATGTTTACATCTTTTCTTGGCCCTCACAGTATTTTACTATTTAGATGTATCGTGTAGGAAGACATCCTCCTTCTTTTGAGCGACATAAGCCCTAATTGTCCTTTTCACATCGAAACCTTCTCTTTCATTTTGAGTTTACATCCTAACCGACTCTTCCTCTTATATTAAGCTAAAAGAAGGAGATTGGTACATTTAAGTTCTTCTGTGCCTGTGAGATCGGAAGGGGAGTCCTTTCGTTGAGAGCTCGCGACGTAGTTAGACTTCCCTTAATTTCCTCTGCCCTGCTTATGTTGATTCTCTCCTCGCTTCCAATAGTTCCCTACATTTTTCATTTCACCGAATGGTCTTTGGGGTGATACGGACACTATGGCTTAATGGTGCGAGCATACGATCGTTATAAGTTTTCAGGCTTTGGTTGGATTGACTTATGCGTGGAGCATTAAGTTGCCTTTTGGGCACCGACAAATTTGAATGCCTTTTCGCCGCGCAAACATACCACTTGATTAGCTTTGACCAGCCGACGATCCCGGTCTTATGAATAGTAGTGCTTTAACCATACCGTCGGGAAGTTATACTCCTTTATTACAAGAATCACTAATGTGGAGTAGTCTCCCCTCTCTCTCTATCTCTCTCTCTCTCTTTCTTTCTCTCTCTCTCTTTCTTTCTCTCTCTCCCTCTCTCTCTCTCCTTTAGATATACAATAAAGGGTTTAAAGATCTTATGACAGATCCCGTAGCCAACGACGTGCCTCAACTAATGATAACAACTCACGTTACAGGCTTCGGTACTTGTATAGTAGATTCAAGAGACGGCTTCAGTATGTGCTCGCAGTTCGCAACGGATCCACATAGATATACTTAGGCTTTCTTAATGCTGGAAATATCCATCTGTGGAGCTGCGAGCCCTCCGGTAGTTCAGCATTTCCCTCACTCCTCGACAGCCATCCAGCTTTCCAGCTTGTGATTTAACTTCCGTACAACAATTAAATGTTTATTGGGTTTATTCATTTCGTTGTTGTTATTTATTGTTGTTGTTGTTATTATATTTTGATTGCTGCTTACTATTACAGTCATTGCTGTTGTTATTTATGTAAAACTTCAATCGTCAACCCAGTATCCAGTCAAGCGCTTCCAAGCGCCATAAACAACCCCAACGAAAAGGACGTACACCTCTAACGCAACACACAAACATACATACATACATACATACATACTATACTCGTATATATGTACATAGAAGCAAACACAACATCATTTATTTGCACTTACACTACCGACGCAGCAGACACGTGCAGATTTATAAATGAAAAGTCAGTCAGTCGCAGACTGCAGGACGGCTGGAAAACGCAGACTGCTTGGCTGGCTGGCTGGCTTTGGCTCTTCATCTTCATCAAACGTACGCAATGGCATCATAGCTTATGTTGCTGACTGGCTGCATGCGAGCTTAGGAGTGTTGCTGTTGCTGCTGTTGTTGTTGGTTTTGCTGTCTCGTTTGCCACACTGTTTTTGCTCACCGTCTGTGTTGCTGCTGCAACACATTTCAAGTGTCATTTTTCTCCATCGTCGTCGTCATCGTCGGTTATATCGTCTCTACACAGTTGTCCTTCGCTTTGTTTCTCTGTGCCTGTTTTATTCCCCATTTTGATGTGATATTTTACAATATCTCCTTGCTTTCACTAATGCCTTTTCACCCTCTAATACTTTCTTCGCATCTTTCCACTGCGTAATCGTTGTTGTTGTTGTTGTTGTTGTTGTGTGCAAAAGTATGTAAATGGCAGTTCTTTCATCGTTAGGCGGCAAACTGCTGCAAATCTAAAATCAAACAAGCTTCTTTGCTGGAAGGAAGGCGGGGGACTGCGAGTGTTGGAGCTGGCATTCGGGTTGGCGTTGGTTAAGGTGTGCGTAGGTTGATGTGCGTCAACTTGCGACGACGCATGCATTCACGCAAAGTGGCAACATCTGTCTGGCATCAAAATATTGTTATTTACTGGCGCTTACTACCGACTGTACCCAATGAGCATTTGTTTGGTAGAATTTGATTAAAGTGTGAAGAAATTTGTTTGGTTATGCATAGCGAAGTTTCGACTTGCAGGACTGAAGCACAGAAACGCTGTATAGGACATTATCTCGACAAACCCAATAGCTTATTCACAGAGAGTCCCTTTATAAGCTCGCTTCCATTGAATGACCTGCTCAGTATCTAGCTGTCACCCGAGGTCCGCGTAATACTGGCATAATTAAGGTATGGATACTTTAGTAGACTCATAGACTAATGTAACACCCCTTGTTTCGTGGTTAGACAACCTTAACGGATTGATAAAGCTGCTGCAACAACAACAACAAACCATCAGCTCGAATTCAGTTCTAATTTAGCCTTCAAATATGAAATGAGTTTAAGTCTGAGGATTCGCCACTGGATTTTCGAAACTTATTTCGGCCTGCGAACGTGAAGAAACCAGATCTGAAGTTCCATGGTTGACACTTGAAACTAAGCCGAACCTAACTTGAAAGAAATCCCTGGTGCCTTCTACCTGTTGAGCTGGCCGCATGTGAGATGACACCACTGAGTTTTTTGTTTGGGTATCGCTTCAACCTTATGACAGAGAACTCCGCCTGGGAAACCATTGGCGTTTGTTCCAATCAGACATTTCGGCTATAGTAACACCGTATCCTGCAGCAGAGACATCTTCAGTGAAGGTCAGACGACATCAAAAGTCTTGGGCTCCCTCTCCACAAACTCTAGGATCATGGTTAACTCATAGAGAAGCAGCAAAAGACAAGAAATCTTACTGGGCAGGACGCGAACAAGCAAAATCTTCCGGTTAAAGAGCATCTTGATATGCCTCTCGTCACATGCAAATTGCTACTAATGGATTTCATTTAACAACAGGTAGCGTTGTGGTGGGAACGAGACTTTTCCTGTCGGCAGTCGAGGCAGACTTGGGCCGAAATGGGATATGGGAAGATCGTATGTTTTATATTCTCTGTAAAGGGAGGACATTTCACAGGTAGTTGAGATTCTGACGAGACACTGCCTTATAGAATCTCATGAAGAAAGGCTAGAGACCTCTTCTATAAGATGCTGTAGGACCTGAGGAAGAGTGAAGAATGTGAATATACGATTTTAGAGCTCTTTAGAGGTTGCCCTGTTCTAAGATGGAAACAAAATATTTCTTAGCTATTTGGCGGAGGTTGTAAGACTTTAATAATGAATTTATCATTGATCCTTGATCCTTGTATAGTACAAAGCCACACACTTTTCTATAACTTTGTTTATTTACAAACATAATTTTTTTTTGAACTGCGTAGACACACCTGAATTGTGTCTCAGCCAAATGAGTACTTGAAAGCTAAATAAAGAGAAATCGCTTTGAATGGTTACAAGGAAGGGGGTTTCCAGCAAGTGTTGCCAGACAATATGGCAGACGGTCGAGTTGTTCTAAAGCACAAAGGGAAAAATACAATTAAATAAATATGTACAGGAATATAGGTTTACTCACCGCTAGCTGACATCCACGAGGTGCAAAGAGCAACATAAAATGTGAAGAAAAAGAAAAGCATAAAACTCTTAAGCGTTGCTGTGCTTTTTGCTTGTGTTTTTATTCAAAATAAAATTATTTGTATTGTATATAATATCTCAGTGTATTCGAAATTCCTCAAGTAAGTAAGTAATAATAACAATAAGTAGGGTTATAATAACATTTACAAGTGGCGGTGGCAGCAGTGCTGGAGGAGGATTCAGTGGTGGCAGTTGCGGCGATGTTAGCTTAAACCAAGCTGCTGCTGATTGTGTTGTTCATGCTGATGCCTCTATTGCTGCACTTCACGCCTACTGTTACCTACTTACCTGTCTACGTCGTTATGCCTTTCTCATACTTTACACGATCTTCTGTCTATCCATTCATCATCACTCTCCTCTTGGAAGTCATAAAAATGTGTTGCTGGATCGCCTGTATGATTTATGCTTTGCCATACGCACTTTGTTTGTTCTTGTTTTTGCTGTTTTTATCTGTTTTTTTTTGTTTGCTGTTAAACTTGTTTGTTTGTTTACCGTTGCTTGCTGTTAATGTTTTGATTGCTGCCACAATTACGCGTTCCACACGCATCACTGCGTCGACACTTTGTTGTTCTTTTTTGCAGGTAAAAAAATAAAAAATAAATAAAATAAATTAAAACAAAATAAAATAAAATAAATTAAATTTAATGAAAATTAATAAAATAAAATAAGAGAAATAAAAAAATATAAAATAAAGCAAAATAAAATAAAATAACAAAAAATTAAAAAATAAAATAAAATAAAATAATATAAAATAAATTAAATTAATATAAAACAATATAAAATAAAAGAAAATAAATTAAATAAAATAAAGTAAAAAAAGCAAAATAAAATAAAATAAAATAAAATTAAATAAAATAAAATAAAATAAAATTAAATACAATTACATAAAATAAAACAAAATAAAATTAAATAAAATAAAAAAAGCAAAAAAATTAAATTAAATTAAACTAAATATAATAAATTAAAACAAAACAAAATAAAATACACGAAAATGAAATAAAATAAATCAAAATAATATAAAATAGAATGAAGTAAAATAAAATAACATAAAATAAAATAAATTTAAATAAAATAAAATACAATAAAATAAAATAAAATAAAATAACATAAAATAAAATAAATTAAAATAAAATAAAAGAAAATAAAATAAAATAAAATAAGGTAAGAGAATTAATATAAAATAAAATATAATAACATAAAATAAAACAAAATAAAAAATTAAAATAAATAAAATGAAATTAAAAAAAAAATAAAATAAATAATATAAAACAAAGCAAATTAAAATAAAGTATGGGGAATAAAATAAAATAATATAAAACGCAATCAAATAAAATAAAATAAAATAAAATAAAATAAAATAAAATAAAATAAAATAAAATAAAATAAAATAAAATAAAATAAAATAAAATAAAATAAAATAAAATAAAATAAAATAAAATAAAATAAAATAAAATAAAATAAAATAAAATAAAATAAAATAAAATAAAATAAAATAAAATAAAATAAAATAAAATAAAATAAGGTAAGAGAATTAATATAAAATAAAATATAATAACATAAAATAAAACAAAATAAAAAATTAAAATAAATAAAATGAAATTAAAAAAAAAATAAAATAAATAATATAAAACAAAGCAAATTAAAATAAAGTATGGGGAATAAAATAAAATAATATAAAACGCAATCAAATAAAATAAAATAAAATAAACTAATATTAAATAAAACAAAATATAATAAAATAAAATAAAATTAAATGTATTAAAAAATCAAATAATATAAAAAATTAAATAAATTAAAATTAAAATGAAATCAAATAAAACGAAATTTAATAAAATTGAATATAGTAAAAAAAGAAAATCAGAAAGTAAATAAATTTAAATAAAACATAAAAATAAAACAAAATAATATTGAATAAAATAAATTAAAAATATGAATTAGGAAGTAAAAATATATACATATACTCGTACATTCGTACGTAGCTGAAAATAAAATATCGATATTATTGCAAATGTGAGCAAGGTGAAATCATCGCTATATATATAATAAAGACTTATAAAACTGAAAATAAAAAAATGCTTGCTTCGCTCAGCTGTTATCATTGGAGCAGTAAAAGCCCAATGTTGCAAACGTACTTACTCGTACATACATACATTTATTTCAAAAAAAAATAATTTTGCTGGTGTTGGTGGAATTTATATTTCTTGCATAATTTTTTTTTGCAGATTTGTTAAGCATTTGTGCACTTAAAGTACAAATTACCAACTTTAAGCTTAAGCTTCATATATGCCACCTTAGCGTATACGCAACATTCCTTTGTATTATACAATAGTTAATAATTTTCTCCACCTAAAATGATTTTCTAATGAAAATTTCTTTTTTTCTTTGCAGCGCCTCTTTGGTGTCGCGATTAAGCTTTTATAACTGAATCTGCGTGAAAAATTAAATACTAAAAAATATGAAAATAAAATTATTGAAACGGCAACAGTTGTAGACTCCATTAAAATCATAAACTAAAAATGAAGTGTTTTCTTTTTTATGAAAATTTATAAAAATACAGGTATTTGAAATTAATAATATTGAACCAAAGATTTAAAAAATTTTATAACAAATGTGTACTGATTTTTTATATAGAAGAAATTAAGAATTTTAATTAAACATACAAAAAAATGTTATAAATAGAAAAACTAAAGAATAATTAATAAAAGTGAAACTTAAAAAATAAGAAAGAAATAAAAATGTGAAAAGAATAAAGGTGTTATAAGTTAAAAAGTTTTGTGGTAAAAAAATAAAAAATTATTTAAAAAAGGACAAAACTTCCAAAAAAAAACCAAAAATATTTGAACGACTTTTTTATTTAAAAATATTGTAGCTTCAATACTCTAAAAAACTACATATAAAACACAAAATTGTTTTAAAATAAAAAGACAAAGTGAAAAAACTCGAAGACATCAAGCTATGGCATCGTAAAAGTGGTAAGTTAATCATATAAATTCAGAATATTTTTAATTTAATATATTATTTTTATTTTCAAAGCAATATTTAAGCTCAAAAATACTAAAGAAATTCAATTGACGCTATTAAAGTGCACTGCATATTAAAAATAAAGTACATATCCTTTCTTTAATACAGATATCCTTGATTTTGTTTTTTTTTTTTTTTCAAAAATAAAAATAAGCTTTTCTGTAATTACATTTTATCCTCACCATAAATTGCGTTCACTTTCATATACTTACATATATTTTTTCCACATAAATTAAAACTCAGAAAGGACTTACCTACTTATTATCTATGTATGTGTGTGTGTGCTCATTCATATACAGATTTAGATATCAACAACACATGCTGCCTGTTGCTCATTCCTACGGCAAATGATTGATTTATTGCTGCTACACAGCAACAATAACAACAACAACAATAATAATAATAAGAGCTTACAACCCACAAAATAAAGGTGAAATATTAATTATAAATGAGGATTAGAGCTCGAAACGGTAGAGACTTAAGATGAAATGAGACATGAGACCAGAGATGATTTGAAGAGGGATAAAGGAAAAAATGAAAGATACTGGAATAACATAAATATATGCTTGTACACAAGTGGAAAGTGTATAGTAAAGAGATATGCAATTGCTGAAAGGAAATCGGAGCTTATAATACAAGAGCAACAATAATTTTCTGTGGAAGATTTTTTTCTTTTACGAAAATGTATAACAAAGCTCGGGCAAATTGAAGAAATGTGTGCTAAGAAATTTGTAGTACACTTAAGAGGGTGTAAACAACAACCCTCAAAAGGTGTTGGGATATATGAATTATATTAGAGAAGGAAAATATTGTGTACATATACATTATACTCGTATTTATAAACGCATACACATGCAATGGCACGTATGTCTTACGTGAACGTCCTTTTGCCTGTCCATCGAACTGAGATATTTATTTTGTTTTATTCTATTTTATTTTATTTTATTTTATTTTATTTTATTTTATTTTATTTTATTTCATTTTTTTTATTTTATTTTATTTTATTTTATATTATTTATTTTATTTTTTTATTGTAATTTATTTTACTTTATTTTTTTATTCTATTTTATTTTATTTTAATATATTTAATTTTATTTTATTTTGTTTTATTTTATTTTATATTATTTTTTTTATTTTTTTTATTTATTTTATTTTTATGTTATTTTATTTTATTGTATTTTATTTAATTTTATTTCATTTTATTTAATTTTATTTTAAATTATTTTATTTTATTTTATTTTATTTTATTTTATTTAATTTAATTTAATTTAATTTAATTTAATTTAATTTTATTTTATTTTATTTTATTTTATTTTATTTTATTTTATTTTATTTTATTTTATTTTATTTTATTTTATTTTATTTTATTTTGTTTTTTTTTTATTTTATTTTGTTTTTTTTTATTTTATTTTATTTTATTTTATTTTATTTTATTTTATTTTATTTTGTTTTATTTTATTTTAGTTTATTTTATTTTATTTTGTTTTATTTTATCTTATTTTATTTTATTTTATTTTATTTTATTTTATTTTATTTTATTTTATTTTATTTTATTTTATTTTATTTTATTTTATTTTATTTTATTTTATTTTATTTTATTTTATTTTATTTTATTTTATTTTATTTTATTTTATTTTATTTTATTTTATTTTATTTTATTTTATTTTATTTTATTTTATTTTATTTTATTTTATTTTATTTTATTTTATTTTATTTTATTTTATTTTATTTTATTTTATTTTATTTTATTTTATTTTATTTTATTTTATTTTATTTTATTTTATTTTATTTTATTTCATTTTATTTTATTTTATTTTATTTTATTTTATTTTATTTTATTTTATTTTTTTTTTATGTTATTTTATTCCATTTTATTTTAGTTTATTTTATGTTATTTTATTTTATTTTATTTCGTTTTATAATATTTTATTTTATTTTATTTTATATTATTTTATTTTATTTTATTTTATTTTGTTTTATTTTATTTTATTTTATAGTCTTATATTTTATTTTATTCTAATTTAATTTATTTTGTTTTATTTTATTTTTTTGTTTTATTTTATTTTATTTTAATTTATTTTATTTTATTTTATTTTATTTTATTTTATTTTATTTAATTTTATTTTATTTTATTTTATTTTATTTTATTTTATTTTATTTATCATAATTTATTTCTTTTTAATTTATTTTCTATGTCACCCCTTTAACATAAACATTTCCTCCAAAACTTCTTTGCCAATTTTTTCCTGCTTCCTACTTCATGCAAATAATAGAAATGCTTTTGGAATATTCTTTTTCTTCAATTTTAATTTTGCAATTTTTCGTGCCTGCCAAAGACTCTCTCCAACATACACACAAATTTAGAATTTTCCTATTATCTGCATGCGGGCTGAGGGTTGCCCCTAAAGTGAGTTAAGGGTTGTACACATCGGCATTTATGCATTTCCTTTTGGTGGTTGTTGGCTACACCTACACACACGCGCGCACATATGGCCCCATGTCTACAAAAACTTTGCCGCGCATATCCACACAGTTACCCGGCACATTTCTAGTTAAATTTACAACATTGACTTTGACATTCTCGCACCGCGCACATATGTATGTATGTAGCTACAAATGTGTCCCTGCAGTATTTCCCCCCGCCAAATAGTCTAAATGCCTGCTTTTCTTAGCTAGCTTGCTACTTTCGTGTAAGTGCTTCGGTAAGTTCACGTGTGTAAATATGTATCCTGTTGGGGTGCCCATTTCCTTTTGGCACATTTACGTCATATAATGGCATTTCCTGGCATTCCCCTTTCGTTATGCTTATTTCAGGCACAAACACACACACACACACACAAAAGCGCAATATAATATTTAGACACATACTTGGCCTTTCCTTGGTTGCTTTGTGTTCGCTTATTTTGTTTGTTGTCTTCACTTTTAAATTCTTATTCTGTTACATTTTAGTTGATTTTCTTTCATTTCAACGCTCGCAATTAAATTTTCTTTTCTTTTATTTTGTTGGTTATTTTGCTTTATTTTATTTTATTATATTTTTTTTTCATTTGTTAAAAAATCTTTTGTACTCGTTGATTTTCCTTTCGAATACATTTTACTTTTGTATTAATAGAAGAAAAATTGTGGGAACTTGAATGAAATATAACTCTGAATCGTTGATGGAAGCATTGTGGTGAATGGTATATGTACTTGCTCATGCTTATATACATACTTATTTAATTTACGCACTGAAATACAGAGTGTTATTTTGCCTTTTTAATGTGGTTTCAATTATTTGCTGAGCAATTATTTTTGATCCTTCAGTTATACGCATAAAACGTACATATGCCCGAATAGCAGTTTCTAAATCCTAATTCATAAAGGTGGGCACTCTAAATCCCACGTGATCCTAAGGCACGAAGAAGTATATATGTAGAGAAGCACCTTCATTTTAGTATCACTTCTTTTTAAACCTTCACTAAGACCCTTCACACAACCCTTAATAACTGCTCTCAAGCTAGTTTTGGCGAAAGAGGAGGGTTGAATGACTGGTTTCTTTCTCTTAAGCAATAGGATGGCAAGAACCATTCCTGCAATCAAAGTGTAACTGCAATGCTACACTCTTCCCGCAAAGAGCCAGCTGAAAGAGACCAACAGTTGCATGAATAGTTAGGGGGTGCGTGGAGGAGCATTGAGGGATCAAAGACCACAGGCAGCAATGACCCGTCTCTCACATCAGAAAGAGAGTACTTGACATGAAGGACAAGGACACCATACAGCAACATGTACAACAATCGCTGGAAAGGACGGCGTACAGACAAGCACTGAACGCCATTCACCAGTAGTCAGTTAACACCTTCAAAGACTCCCTTCACGTGAATGGCGTGCTCAGAGTAAAACCACCAACCTGTTGCAGACAACAAGCTCGAGATGCCTCGAGAGACACGCGTGACTCTAGCACAACTTAGGTCTGGATACTGTAGCAGGTTAAACTCCTAACCATCCAGACTCGACCCCAGCATAGCCAACGTATGTCCTACATGTGGAGAGTCTGCGCACGACACTAACCACCCCCTTAAGCCGACCATCCAACCCCCCTCTCCCTCTGGTCCAAACCCGTGAAAACAGCACGTTTCCAGGACCTCCCATTAGAAGATGTAGCTAGCGTACTGCTACAACAACAACAACATCAACCCGTTTCTTAAATGGCTTCTGGAAAACTTGAGGAAATTATTTCGTCTGTTCAGCAGATCTTGTTAATGGCGGTGTTTAGTGCTTTTCTGAAGGAACTTATCTAGACGTCGTAATCGGATGGGTATTTTTTCAAAGCGGCACTGCACGGATTACAAAAGTGAGACTGAAGATTAACTCTGTCAAAGATATTATGGCGAAGAGAAACTGATGAAGCAGCTGCAAGGGAATCTCCAGCTCGAGGCGTTGCTCGAAGTACAGACGGTTTTAGAGAACATAACTAGACATCATCTGAGTTAGGTTCGGTTTGATTTGTTGTCAAACAGCATCCACTCAATGCTACAGAGTCTTACGGAGCTATGCGACAACTTTAAGCCATAACTTTTTCGGGACGAACATCTTCCAAAGCCCAAGCCAAGTAGTTTGGGGCACTAAGGACGCTTCTGTGGGAGGAATCCTATCGAGGTGGCGCTGCTTGGAATACGCACATCAACACAATGAGTCTACTTAGTGGTCAACGTGAGGCCGCTTGGGTTCTGGTTTTCAACACCCCTTTCAACCTAGCAGCCAACCAAGTATTCCGTTGTCTTCAAGGCTATTTTTTAGGATGCCAAACTAGCACCAACCTCTCAGACTTTCTTTTTGGGTGAAAAATATATCAAATTTAATTCATGAAAATTATTAAAACACACGCTGACTCCAATCCGTCAAAACAGCACTAAAAGTTCAGTTGATTGCGCTCACTACTAATCCACGCGGCATGCACATGGCCCAAGCGTACAATCACAGCAGTGACTAAAAAGAAAAAAAGAAAATTTCTGCCTTCTCTTCTCCACCGCTGCAATTTACGTTGATGCCTCGCCGAAAAAATAGGCATAGCGGAGCAATAAAAAAGGCATAAAACTGTAAAAAAGGACATAAAAGTTGTCCTTGAATAATTTGAAGCGAACACACGCACGCTCTCGGGTTTGAGCTGAAGGGTCATGAGGATACATATATATATAAAAAGAGGCTTATAGAAATACATACATTTACATGTATCCGGACTTACATAATATGAATGAAGAGATTGATGTACTTGTATATGGTTGCCATCATTCTCTGTGTTAGTCTGTGTGTGGGTGTGTGCGTTCTGGCGCTTTCTCTACTTGCTTGAAGCTTCCCTTGTGCGCCATTGTTGAGGCTGGAAATGAAACTGAAATTGACTCGAAACACTTTCGACAGCTGCACACAGAGGCATAGCAGCAAATACACTGTGAAAACCTGTTATATAGGTACATACACACATAAATCTACAACCAACTCAGTCATTGCTTTGAAAATCCAGGCGAGGCCACCAGCAGTGAGCTAGATTTTTTCACAATGACTGACTGCGATTAAAGTGCGAAGCATAAGTAGCCGAAAAAGCGATGAACACGTTGAAAAAATACACCGAAAGGCAGCACGGAAATATTACAAGCGCACACATGCATAGAAAAAATACCTTAAAAAATGTATAAAAATTCCGCAAATTTTTTTTTAGCAAAAATACGCAATATGAAATAAAAGCCATTTTTCTTTTTAGTTGAAAAAAAATAAAAATAAAAAAAAAATAAAATAAGAAAAATAAAATTTTAAGGATATTCGATTCGCTTGCCTCCTTTCATGGCAAATTTCATCCTTGATTTCGTCTGAGAGTTGATTGTGTGGTTGAGCTAAGTTGAATTGAGTTGAATTGAGTTGAGTTGAGTAGCTGTAGCAAATGGCGTTTGCTGTTGTTGTCAGTTGTGCTGCGAAAGCCCGCTTTAAAACCCACAAAAAAATGTGCGAACAATGGCACAAAAGTCGTTTGCACAATAATATAATATAAAAATACACTTGCTTATTGAGTTAAGTAGGCTGGCTTTTTGCAGAAAATGTTCTTTTATCACAATTTTATTTATTTTCCATTTTTCCTTTTTTTTCCCCCAACTCAGTTTTGGCACTTAACTCACCACCAGCTCGCTGTGTGTGTGTGTACGAGTATTGTGAGTGCTGCTCTTTGTGTGTGTGTGCGCGCCTTCAATTGGTTATTGTGCTTGAGACTTTAGAGTGTGCTTGTTCTATTATAACAAATTGATTGAATAGTGGCAACACCAATCAATGTGAAAGGAGAAAGAAAGTAGCAATCTGGCACAACACTTGATCTCTTCAATTTATCAGCGTACTTATGTACAACTATAATATAATATATATATTATATATTTATGAAATTTGTATGTTGTATAGTGAAGAGTGTTGATTAAATAAAAGAAAATATAATATAAAAACAAAAAATACTTTTTGAGAGTTTTTAAATTAAAGAAATTGTATTTTTAAAGTCAAAAGCTACAAAATAAATATTTTCTTTTATTGCTTTCGTTATTTGGCGCCAAGTGTAGCCAGGACTTTTTTCGCTTGATACTTCCATAGGATTGAATGTCTTTCTCTTTCTCTGCTGGGTACTTTATCGAATACTTTTATAGCTGACTCGTTTGGGCCCATACGAATCACGTGACCTAACCAGCTTAACCGCTGTCTCTTGATTCGTTGGACTATTTCAATCGCGCTGTATATCCCTTATACAAGTCATGCTCTTCTGCTGATACGAATATTTCGCAAAGATCCATAAATCTTCCGCAAAATCTTGCAATCGGAAACTCTTAATGCCGTCTTTTCTGATGTTGTCTGTTGTTTGTTGTTTGCTGCTGCTGCTGTTGTTGTTGTTGTTGTTTGCTGCTGCTGCTGCTGCTGTTGTTGTTGTTGTAGATCAGTTTAAATCATCTGTTTCTACTCTTACGACTGACTGTTTTACACTCCGGAGTTAACCCGGATTTTATCCGTCCAAAGCCTGGCACCCTTTCGGCGACCTAACCCCATTTAGGCCAGTTGGTAACGTTTCTGATGTTGTTATCATTCACGCTTCTACAGCACGAGAATGATGATGGACTTGTAGTGTTTAGTTTTTCTTGGTCAGAAGACGACTTTTCAGTTGCCTATTTAGTCCAAAGTAGCAAGAGTCAGTTTGCGTTGGATTTTAACCTAGATAGACGGCGGTTCGGGTTCGCCATCTCGTAGCATCTTATTTTTCAAGCCTTTCAGCAGACTGCATAAGTCTTCCCTCCATAAATAAAGTACGCTCTCGACATCGATTACCATATTGCCTCCTTAGTTCTCACAATAGCACTCGTATGATTCTGTCTTTAAACTTTTTCTAAGTCTCCACATCTTTCCGTTCACCAATCTTTTAGTACTCACGCTTTTCGAACTGTCGCATTTTCTGTCTGCATATGTGACTCGCTTCTCTTTGCAGCTATCTGTATCTAGCCCACCCGCTCGTGGTGTTGTCGATGGCAACGTTTCGAGGTAGGCAGTCTGATTTCTCTCCACTCCGACACGGTAGTCCTCATCTTACCAGCTTTATACTCCAAACTTATTCATCTTTCTCTGGTTGGAGAGCTTAAAACTTCGTCCCATGGTTCCCTTATACCAAGTTGTTAGTGATAAATGCCTACAGAGAGCAGGAGTGCAAGTTGGGTAGAAAATCGGCTGGCTGGGTGTTACTATAGAGTTTCCACGCTGAACCGGACATTGCTGTGCATTTGCCGGCTGTGTATCATCGTTCGTGACTTCGTGACTAGATAGTGATCCGCGTCAGTCGATGTTAGGTTCTCGGAACGTGCCTACACTTAGAACACTAGAGACATGTCTCCCGTCTCGAAACCGTAAAGACATTCTCGTTTTGGCTGCCCGATTTTCGATACAGTGACATCCATAAAGTTTGCGCCTAAACTTGGTGCTAAAAACATAGCCATGTTTCGTCATGACTACTGAATTTACTGAACGTACCGAAGTAACCTTCTTTGCTCACCCTATCGTTAAAGCTGCTAAATACATTTTTGACATCGTGCCGAGGGCCACGCCCATGGATGAGCTCTAGGCGCTAATAGAAAGCATTTTTGATCACGTTATCCGTTTCTTCTGTCGGTACGTGGAGGACGCAAATTGGCGCTAAATTGAAGAACTTTGCTTAGAAACGGATTATGGCGAGATGTACCTGCAACGAAGTGAATGCCAGGATCAGACGGCAGAGTTTCTGCGCCATCATAAATCTGCACTTCTTGATGTGGCCGCTGTAATAAATTTCAATAAATTAAATAGGATCCACCTTCTTTTTATTCCGTTCTTGAACCCTTTATCCCCTCTCTTGGACGGCAGCTAGGCGGCGGCACTTTCCCATTGAGCGGTTGGACATTGCTCAGTGTTAGTCAAAGTGTTCCATATGATGTTTAGTATTGATTTTTTTCATCAGAACAGATTTCTATAGAGTTGGATCTCAAACCCTCTGCACTACCAAAGAGGATCCGCTCATTCATTTCATAAGTGCTGAAGTGATTTCCTGACAGACTTTTCCTTCTACTTTTTGATCATTTTTATCAGCATATGGAAGAAACTATAGTTTATACTAAGCCACCTCCGAACGGCCAATGGATTTGTATGAAAACTTCTATTTCATGTCAGACATGCACTGAGGAGTTGAGAGTCGGCTGCAATGAGAAGAATTATTTTTTCTTTAAACAATATTTTAGTATTATTTGGATATTGTATTTAAGGGTGAGAACGCTTGAGCCCTAACAGACATTCCTTACCACTCGGTCGACATCAAAAAAAAATAAATAAAATAAAAAAAAATAAATAAAAATAAAAAAAGATTATAGTGAAAAATTAATAGCACAATAAGCTATATATTTCCTTTATTTAATCCCTATCGAACATGATTTTTGCTATTGTGAATAATTATTTTAATGAGCTTTTTAATAAATCATTGGCAGTATTTAAACAATTTATTTCTGCACATTATTTACATTGACATACATAAGTACTCATCAATACTTGTTTGTCATTTAAAAATCAATAATAATCATTTCATTAAGCTAATTAGCAAAGTTAACATTTGATGAGCACATCAACTGACACATTTAACATGGAAAATAAATAAATTAAATAGATAAATGTGATTTTATAAGAATTATTGATGTATAACATATACACATATATATTTATATATGAAGACAAAAATAAAGCAAGGCTGTCGTTAATATTAAAGCATATTTAAAAAAACTCGTTAAATTAATTTAAATTAAATTTTATTACATATTTATAAAAATAATATAAAAAAAAAGCTGAAACGCTTTCAATTTCCTAAGGATTTTTCTTGCTTTTATTAAAATAAATATAACAGTGCATAATTGACCTTTAAAAAAAAGTGTGCGTCTGTGTCATAAATGCTTGTTGAAGCTGCACAAACTGATTACATTGCTAATAACGTACATTATTACACACATATAATATTTAAAAAAAAAAAAACAAAAAATATTTGACCTATTTCTCAATGAGTTTTTCAAAAACAGAATTACATTTACTATAAATGCTTGAGTAATAAACGAGTGGAATGTTAATAAAGAACAAAGAGCAAGCAAAATTATCATTTAAATTATAATTCACTGAAAATATTTGCCTTTGTAATTTGTTTTTTTTTTTTCTGTAAATACTAGACTATATATATTAATTAAAAAATAACATAAAATAAATTAATTTAAAAATACGCACATAAACTTCAAACTAAGCGACTTGTATACATGCATGTACATATACTCGTATATGTGTAACTCAGCATGTGTGCGCCGATGCTCTTGTATAAAAGTTGTGCCATTAAAAAATTGTAGAAAAACTTTTTGCATAAATTCCCATTAGCAATCAGCACTACAAACAAAAGCAAAAAGAGCTAATACTAGAAATAAATAATTTTTTAACAAATTTTTATGGCATTAAAATGTAGAGAATAAAGAAAAAGTCATAGCTCACACACATTAGCTGGGCTGAGTGGGAACTACTTTGGGTAGATATTAACCAAATAAATATATATGTATGTCTGTACTCTTATATAGATATGAATAAAGTAAATGGCCTATATTAAAATTGTGAAAATTGAGCAAGAAAATATTTAAAATTATATAGGCCTTGCAATGACAGTAATAAAGAAATATTTTAAAGCGCCAGAAAATGGCATTCCAAAATGTCGATCTCGGCTATGGGAATAATTAAAATTAAAATGGTTGTTTATGGGCTAGAAAATGGGCATGTTTTTTAGTGTATGCAATAATTTTTAATTTCCACATAAATTTCTCGTTGAAAGAAAAAATTTAAAAAATACAACATTATTATTTTTGCATTATATACCAAGAATTATGACTAAACTAGTTATTGTATATATATGTTATATAATATAATTGGCGCTTTATAGCACGGTCGAGCTCTTCCTCCAATTTCTGATATTTGTCTTTATGCCTTTCCAAAAAAATGGAGAGACCTACAATATATACAAAGCCGCTTTCATTTATTTATGCCAAAAATGCACTCGGAGGGCCTGACATTCCTTGCCGATGGTCGACAGTAATTATAAAAATTAATTATTTTGGCATTTCAATTAATTTTCTTTAATTTTCTATAATTTGGTCGGTCAAAGGTCTCGAGCTCATGACCTTCCACATAAAAGAATGTGCTGCTAACCATTCGATTATTGCGGCTGCTAGTATCCTTTATGCATATCAGACGATGCTAAATTCTGTATGAAGTCTATCTCGCCTGGTATTATCCATTGGTAGGGATCAAATCAAATCTTACTCTATGGTGCTCTGGTGTGATGGACCACGGACCGCAGTAAAAACTCGCACAGAAAACCAATTGGAGTATATATAGCGGCTTGCTATACCCTTCATAACAGAAGTGCTAAGAACTACTACTATGACGTGCTCTGCTTCGGAGGGTTATTTACACAACCAACTAGTGGAAATCCGCTCGGAGATGGGTGTTCTTAGTTGAATTTTCCTGGTAGAATAAGGAAATGGTGGATAAAAAATATCACATACCCTCTCGCTTTTATCTGAAAAGAAAAGTTTCAAAGAAGGTGGATGATGCGGAATGTATACCTCGCCAGTGGAACTCGTAACATCTACATGAACGAATAAAAAATAGCTGGCAGAGTGTGTGCTATTTTGTTTAACCCTAACTCTTCAAGCGTCCCATTCTACGCTCTCTTTGGTGTGAGCACAGCTTAAGTGATTGGACTGAATTAACCGTAGCACGCTGATCGTTTCTTCACTTAGCCATCACTTGATTCTTCCCGTGGAGGTCTTACTCTTACTCATCTTGTACCAGAGGGAACTGCACTTTCAGAGCTGGGGTGTTTTCCTCACTTCGGATGACGTTAAATCTTCCCTAAAAACCTTTTATTGAAGAATTCCATTCTATCAGTAATGTCTATGCTTCCGCAACATAAGGTAGGACGAGAATGATTCGCGGTTTGTAGAATTTGTACTTAGATTGTCGAGAGAGCACTTTACTACCGTAGTATAGCTTCTGAATATATCCAATATTTTCTAATCGGAGATCTCTACTTAAAAAAAAACATCGCTAAACTAGCTAACATCGCAGGAAACAACATGAAAAAGGTAGTGTCTTCTCAAAAGACCTACCCCTTAGCTTTCTTTTAGGCAACTCTATCATTACAGGCTGAAATTTTAGATTTTATGCAGGGAATGAGTCGCTTTGCTCGCTTACAAAACAAACAAAAATTGTGCTGGTCTGTCGACAAACTCTGAAAGAGATGGCCAAATGGAATAGAGTACCTCTCTTTTGAGTTTCTGATCACTGGGACGTAATAGAAAATTCTATGGCTCGAACTCGTCCAAGCAGTTTCTGCCTGAAAAGAACGCATTGGCATGACTTTTTCTATATGCAAACTGCTACTCAAAGACTACTTAAGAGCAGACCGAATAAAGTTGGAATCACACTGCTATTTCCAAACTTTATAGACAAACTTGGTAGA
Organism: Ceratitis rosa; assembly: GCA_037013455.1. NCBI lineage: Eukaryota > Metazoa > Arthropoda > Insecta > Diptera > Tephritidae > Ceratitis > Ceratitis rosa. The sequence continues at coordinate 14,430,004 of JAWMAG010000041.1, forward strand.
AATCAGACAGAAAAAGGGAAGCCGAAATAGACAATATCAAAGGGAGGATATCTCTAATGTTGTAGGAGATCAGTGTTTGATGGGACGACATGCGGTGAGATGCTATAGAAGCTATAAGAACGATGAAAGCAAGAAATGAAAGAGCGTTTCATCGCAAATGTGTCTGTATTGCTTTGGGCAGAGCAAAGTTTCGATATTTGGGAAGTGATTCCATCGTTGATTTGAACAAGATAGCAGATATTAAGTTAATAATTGTCAATTAAAATTTATAAAAGAATCGAAGTGGGGGTATAGGGAAGCTTGGTGATCGTGTAAATACTGTGACACCACAATGAGTCTGGCTAAAGCATATTGATGCTTACACATTGTTAGCCATTTCAACCTAACCTAACCCATAATCTCTCTATAAAATATTTTTTATACTCAATATATCTATTCTCCTATAAATTACATTCTCCACCTTTATTTCTACCTATGAAATGCATAAATATATAATATTCCATCTTAAGCTCTTTAAATCGCAAACGTTAAGAATTATAAATACAATTCCTACTCACTTATAGGTAGGTATATTTTTTTAAATACATATATCCATTAGCAGCCTTGATTTTTTCTTCTCTTAAATTTTTTATGGATTTATAATGAAGCATTATGCTTTAGCTTACATATATTATATATATGCATATTTTTTTGTAATTTTTCTTAATATTTTTATGTATTTTTTTTTTTGTTATTATTCGCGTCAAGCCTAAACTTTGTCACTGCTTTACGCTTTGTATCATATGTCTTGCTTTGTTAATCGTTTATTGTTATTATAATACTTTTAATTTTTTTTTAAATTTTTTTTTAACTTTTTAATTCTTTAATTTTACTATTGCCGCTAAACATCAAAGAGTCAAAAATTATTATTAGATTAGGCTGAAAAAAAAAACAAAAAAAAAAAATTGCGAAATATACGCATTTTAACAAATCGACAACTCGCTTTGACGTTTTACGCACTTACATACATACATACCTACATACATAGCTGCTGACTGAGTGTGTTGGCACCCAAGCGATGCTGTTAATCGCCTTGAGGGTGTTGTTGCTGTTGTCGGTAAACATAAAAAATTGCCGACATAACACTTTGGTAATTATGATTACATGATTTTTTTTCTTCTTAAGTGTTTTTCTTCTCTTTTTTTCTGTAGCTGCAGCTGATCGCAACATGGTTTCTTAATGAGTTGAACATAAATACTGAAATTCGTTAATCATTTTATGTTTTGAAAAGGTTTTATTTTTGAGCATGTTGGTTTTAATTTTGGTTAAACATATTGATATAAGTATGTATTCAGATACGACAAACGAAAAATTCCTTTCAAACTCAAAAAATAAAAATTTCGTAAAGCTGAACTGATAATTTATATTGTCGAATTTGCTAAAGTGGCTCTAATTAATATTTGTAAATATAGTTCATGTGTTTTTTTATTGTCAACTTCAACTTTTTGCAATCAAACACCATTTTAAGAATTTTTTTTTGGCTTTAAATGAAATAATTTTGGACTGATTTCTGTTGAAATTCTTAATCACTCTTTAACCATTGCCGTTTTAGAGTCCGATACTTTCCAGCTCCGGATATTGATATTCCCAATTAACAGAAATTTTCAATTATTTTCATTTTAGGCGATTCTATAACTTGCGAACCATACCAAACTAGCCAGATATAAATATTCTTTGAATCATAGATATCTATTGTTATTTTGTTTAAGTGTTTGCCGGGCAGCAGCTCTCCTAAGCATTCGCAGAGAAAGTGCCATAAGGTTTCAGGTACTTCTTCTTGTCTGCAATTTCTGCAAAAGTCGTTACATGGTACGCCCAACCTCTTTGCGTGTCTGCCCAATAGAATACGCCCTATAAGGAGACCTATAACTGTAAGTATCTTTTTTCTTTTTAGCTCCAAAAAGGTCACTTACTTGAGCTTCTTCTATTCCATTCTGACCATATTGTCTTGGTCATATTGCATACATTGAGACCTATCCAATTTGAGTTAGCTTATAAGTCAAAGAGAACTGCTTAGCCATCACTTTAAGTGAACTGCGGCAGCTCTCGACGGTTTTCTATTTTACTGTCACAAATTCGAGGGCTCTTAATGCAGCCTGGCTATCCGACAAAAAATGGATATGATTTTCTGAGAACACTATTGAGCTGAGACAATTGACAGTCGCATATACCTACAACCAACCAATACCGCCTGGAAAAAACTACAGTGATCCGGTAAACGAAAGGATTTGCTTATATTAATATCCTTTGACTTATCTAGTTTTGAACCCATCCACATAAAAATGTATCAAGTCGGTGCTTGTCATGTTCCAAAGATTTATATCCGGAATAACTTCTTTAAAATATATGGTAAATTCAGTAAATTATAAGCAGAAATCCCTTTTTTATGATAGACGGAATCATATTAAGATATTAGTATGCCCATGGGTTATTACTTTCCATCCAAACTCTTTTTGTAGTCTTACTGCGGCGCAAGCAGCTTAGTGCAGTCCCAGTATGTCGGTGGGGAGTAGATCTAAAAGTACACTTATAGCTTCATCTGGTGAGGTACGAAGTACTCCGTTAATGAACAGCAGCTTTGTCCTCTACACTCTATCGAATTTGAAAATGGTTGATTCTTTCTTGAGTACTGGCCACCAGACTACATTTCAATTGGATGACATGCCTCATTTCCGGCCTATCGCATGCTTTTCTCTGAGTTCTGTGACCAGTTTAATTTCCTGTTCAGGATGAGTCCTGATGATATACCAATTAGAAAATTTAATTTTCTATAATTTTGCTTATTCCTATCGGTCCAGTACTCAAACCCTACTCTTCCGAATGGTAATATTCACTCCTAACCACTCTGCTATTGGATCATAATTTTGGTAAAGTCGAGGTTTTTATTCCTAAATGCTTAGCTTATCCGCGCTTTCATTCCATTGTTGTCTCAATAAACTCCAGTTTTTACGCTTCGTTGTCGATATACCGTCGGGCTTGCAACGATGCCCATACTGAGCTAAAAAAAAATATATATTAAATTTTGACTCTTCAGCGTATAAAACCATATTTAGATAAGCGAAATCCTTACCCCGAGTGCTTTTTGACAAATTTTAAGCTGCTCTTTTTGTTTTTAACGTCTATTAGCATCTACTTTGTACTACCAAGGTACACGCCAAATTGGTTTTGGTTGCGAAATTTTATCCAACTCAGCTGTACTTCATTGGCAATTCTTAGAAACGACAATCTTTTGTTTTTCTTGGATTTTCAAGACGTTATAGAGGCAATACACGTCGGATGAGAAATCGTTAGAACGATCAAACTTCAAACAACCATGGATCGGTTTCATAACACGGGTAGGTAAAGCATATCCTTAGAGAGGCCGTACAGTGCGCACCGAAAACGCTATTGCTACCGTGAAGCAGAGAATCGAGAAGCAGACACATTAATCCATTCGCCATTGCGAATTTTCGGGTTTCCAAAATCCAAATGGTGTAAGAATTGAGGGCGAACGTGATTGCCTCCGATCCCGAAGGCCGTGATTAATGACTTTTTCGTGCCTGGATTGGAGGATGTTTGTGTGGACTACCTTTGGTTCCAACAAGACGGCAACGCTACATGCCATACAGCCAACGAAATAATCAATATAATGCTAGAAAATATATGTCTCATGATGGGCCTGTGACGTGGCCTTCAAGATCGTGTGATTTCATGCCGCTGGACTGTATTTTATATGTAGTCTATTGTTTACGCATATAAGCTCAAGATGCTTGAAGCCTTGGAGTTTATTCTCTACCAACACACTGAGTTTATTCTCCTCCAAGGCTTCAAGCACCTCGTGCTTAACTGCGTAAGCAATAGACTACACATAAAATACAGTCCAGCGGGTTAATGCTGATTTTAATTAATAAAATCCTACAAATCCATTATCGACTTTCTACTCTAAAAAAAAGTGATTATTTTTGTTCAAAAACCTGCTCATTTTTTAAATTAAATAATTTTATATTTAACCATTATTATTTTATTAATTAATACTAAAATTGTGCATAATTATTCAGGTTCTTAGTTGATCCATTTGCGGTTTCTTACTTTGTCTGCAGCCAGTACAAATGATTTAAATACCACAAACAAACTATCAAAGTGACCACTTCCAGTTTCAATTCCAATTCCAGTTCCAGTTTATTGCTAATTGCATGTGATTAATTTCACTATGTATAATTTATTGATTTCCATGGTTGTGGCTTTCGTATTATACACGTATATTCGCTAATTTGAATTTTCATTCAACAAGTAATGGGTTGCGATATTACAAAATTATAATAATAATGAACTCGAATGATTGGTAGTGACAGATTATTTGTTTGTTATGTGAAGTGCGAAGAAATAAATGACATTCTAATATTATACAATTTTTATTGTGCAAAAATAGATTATTTTTTTCTTATTGTTGAGCTGAAACTAATTGCTCAGCTCGTAAGGTTTCGTAAATGTTATCCGATTGGGTGCGATCATTGTTATCTTTTGACTGGATCTTTGTAAATTTGAAAGAAAATACACTTTTTTATAGTCTTTTTCCTCTTCATTGGAGAAGGCACCGCTTACATGACTATAGCCGAATCAACAACATTCGTTTCCCTCTTCGCTGTTTGGCATTTATTGGAAATACCAAAGAGAAACCAGGTCACTGTCCACAAATGATCCTTCCAACGTAGTGTAGGTATTCCTCTTTCTTGTTTGCTTCACACACTGAAGTGATTTCATCCATTCGGGCGATATTCGCTGAACTATGTCAGTGTCAGCGTATAACCCGTGCAGCTCATCGCGCAAAAGACCGCAAATGTGCCCCAAAATCCTATGACGAGCTTCGGGTTTCTACTGGGGTCAGCTCTCCGAATGCCGGACCTTTTCACAAAAAATGAGAACAAATGGAGTTCCTTCATATTCGCCTTCGTACGAGTCGTAAAAGTAAAGGTGTGGATCCTGGAAACTACCACCCAAGAGGGGCAGTAGATCCTTGCCGCCTCTAAATAAATGCAAAGCCGATTTTAAGTCAGGGGATTAGTACATTTCCAGGGATAAAATAATTCCTCGCCGCCTCTAAACATTCAAACTTTAAAAAGAGGGGGAGTAGCACTTCACCGTGACTTCTCCAAAGGGGAAGTAGCACCTCTCAGCCTCTAAATAATTGTTATAAAATAAGAGATGAAGTAGTTCCTTCCTCGTCTTCTCCTGATACCTAGAGTAATCTGCCTCACACTACAACAGTTGACTCTCTTCTTATTCTGTGGCTTGTCTTTTGTATAATTGTGCCAGCAGCAGACAATTAATTTCGACCGTGGTCATGTGTACTTCACTGCATTTGTTTCACTGGTAATCGGCTATTACAAATGTGTTCGTGTGTGTCGATCCTCTCTTCAAGGGTTTTCCTCAAGAATGAAGAATACCTACTAAATGAAGCTTATGTCAGATGGACGATTGCTATACGGTCTTCTTTGTGGTCGGGCATTGGAACGTATGTTCCCTCAGTAATTTCAGTATACCCTGTACATCAGTCGCAAGTTTACCACTTTAGGTCCTATATAAGTATGCTCTAGTCTTGACATCTTCTAAAAGACGCTTAATTCGTGGTCTGTTAGTATTCTCCTCATGTTTTCATATCACGTATCTCAATCCTTATCTCTTTCTGTCTGTAAATGTGTCTAGCGTCTCTCTCACACAGCGTGTGATGCGCGGTCGATCTCACTGTGTGTGTGGCGGTCTACACTACGGAGCGTCAATTCTCATCATGCTTTTATCTTGCCGAAATACAATTTTTTCTCTGTTGGGTATAAGAACGAGCGTGAAATGTCGTCCCACATTTCCCTTATACCGAGTTGCTGAAAAGTGCTCTTAAAAAGCAGTTGTGCAAGTCGAGTAGAGACCCGTTCGACTGTCATTTATGATTTCAGCTGTTGTGGCGTCGAACCTTCCTTGTGTTTGTTTACGGTCGTTCTTTGCTGCTACAATATTTTGGTCCGATTGGGTGTGTTGAGTTCTCGTAGTGTACGCTCGTCTAGCTAATGAATATCTGACTCTCCACTAATTCCAAATACCTCCAACCACTCAACAAAATTACATTCTTTAAGACATTACCACAATTTAAACGAGCGTCTACTTAAGAAACTACAACTTTGCCATCTTCTAGCCAACCGTAGGGTTCCCTCACCACCGTCTTCTCGAAGCACAACTCAGATTTTCCACTCCATTTCATAATTAATCACTACGAATAGTGTGAAAGCGTAGAGGAGGAGTCGCTAGTTGGCAGCTCATTTTGCAAAAGCCACATCCGCTGAGCCCTAACTGATGCCACTGCTCCACACCGCTGCTGCTGGTGCTGCCAATCTGCCAGACAGACAATGGCGCTGAAAAACAAAAGCAAGCAACACTATGAAACACTGCCTTACGCGCTGACACACAATGCACGAGCAGAGAAATGCCAAACGACGTTGCGGCAGCCAATCTGAACTCATCTGTCATGTGTCAACCAAATGCGACTCAGCGTTGCGCTACTATGACTAACGGTACGCGTAGCGTACGCACAATAAATGCATAGTTGAGTAAAGTGAAAAATGGAAAAAAGAACGGCAAGAAGCGGCGCAAGCCAGCAGAAAAGTACTTACTTACAAGCGCATATGTAGTATAACAGTGTGTAGTGATAATGATAGTGCAGGCGTGTGAATGAACGGCGGTGGCACACGAGGATAAGTGAAATAAAAGAAATAAAAAGAAAAAATCCCGACCAAACATAAATGTAAAGGCGCAAAAAAAAAAAAACAAAACAAACAACTGACAGCGCCAAGGACGGCAGACGAGCGCGTTGAGAAGTGTTGAGAAGAACAAAACTTTGGTCGAGCAGACAATATGAGTAAGTGATGGAGAATAAGAAACCGTGAAAAAGCATAAAATGAGAAAGGTGAAGAACGAGCGAAGTGTAGCGAATGCCAGCAAAGCGACAACACTCTGTCTGTGTCAAGTTTAAATGTTAAGTCATAAAGAAAAAGAGAAAACTGTCAACGACGACGGCAACATTGTTAGGGCGTTGCGGCGTAGGCATGGAGAAGTGTGGGTGGAGAAGAGTAAAGAAATCAACGCTACGGAAATTTTTTACAATTGAAAAAGCTGAAACACTGAAGGTATGAAAAAATAAACAAAAATGATGAAAAATTAGTCGAAATAAAAATAGACAAAGTTGTGAAGCAGAAAACTGGACCTTTTGCTGACAATAGCGCTCTCTGTTGGTTGGTTGGCTTGTGCTTTCTTAAGCGAAACAAAGTGAAAAAATTAAATTGAAAAGTTATGCTGCGAAAAAAAATTTTCCGGAAAGCAATGTGAACGTGGAGGAGATATAAAAAATCCCCCCTCCTCTCTAGAATGATAGAAAATTACTAACTACTGATGACATTAAGCGTCAAGCTGTTGCATAGTAGTGGTGCTGGGCACACAGCAGGAAAGTCGAGCTGCCACGGTCCAAACGGAAGGAAAAGCTCTACCACAACCATAGCAGTGGTCAGTTTCACAGAATTTTCGCGCGAATTGTAGTGCAGGTCTGCTCCTTTGTTGACCATCAGTAGTGCGGAAGAATGCTGCAGAGGAGAGTGGTGACAGGAACCCCCTTAGTAATACTTCTTCTTTAACTAGCTAACAACAGCGCTCCATTCATTCCTACCATTTGCTGTTTGGCGCCCTTTGGAAACAACAAGTATAGCCAGATCCTTCTCCACGTGGTCTGGAACGGAGGTCTTCTTCTTCCTCAACTTCTACCATTGAGTATTGCATGGAAAACTTTCACATTCTTATCTATGTGGACCATGTCAGTCGTTCTCATCGTCCATGCCTCCGCACCATATTGTAGGATGAAGGACTTTTAGAGTTTGGTCTTTCTTCGTCGAGAGGTGGTTTTATACTTCAATTGTCTCCTAACTCCAAAGTAGCTAGAGTTTATACTGCATTAGCTATCAAGGCTGCCACTGTTTTTGGTGTTAATACTAGTTCCCAGATAGACGCAGTTATCTACGACTTTAAAGTTTTGACTGTTCACAGTCACGTGGGTGCCGAGTCCCGAATACGATGACTGTTTGTTGGATGACAGGAGATATATCACAACCAGACCCATGTCCATCGCTTCCTTATCCAGATTGCAGAAAGCAGAACTCTTGCCGCGGTTGTTAAGGCCAATAATGTCAATATCATCGCGTACGCCAGCAGATGTACACTATTTTAGAAGATTGTATCCTCTCTGTTGTTGTTGTTGTTGTTGTAGCGGCTTACTTACCCCGCTTAGGGCAGGCTTTGTCAATCTAAGTCGCCGAGGTCATCTAAAGGGAGGTTCAGGAAACGTGCTGTTTCGACGGGATTGGACGGGAACGGGACAACTCTCAAGACAGCCGGTTCTACGCACCGGATTTTATCCGGCCAAGGGCTGTGACCCTTTCGGCGATCTAACCCCGTTTAGGTCAACAGGTAAAAAACAAAAATTGTACCTTCTCTAACCTCGTTTGGTATCAAACGGCTCCCGATCCTACTGGAGCTTGAGCTCAGTAAATACTTCTTATTATTTTATGAGGAATCAACCAAAGTTTTTAAATATTTTATAGACTTAAGACAACCCAAAATGGATATCAAAGTCTCTACCTAAAATATTATCCATTCTTTCGTCTACTTCCTTCGCTCCTTTCATTACCTTCTTTTTCCTCGTCATTTTCAACACCACTTCCTGCCAACAAATTAACAAGACTCCTTCACGCTTCTACCGTTTTGGTGCTGTTTAATGTAATTTTCAAAAACAATCAAAGCGAAAAGAACAAATGAGCGAAAGAGCGAACGAGCAAATTATAGCTGCCTGAATGCAAATACAAATCATAATGAATTCAACGTTGCCACTTAATGCACAGAAAAATAAAACAAATAAAAAATCTGAAAAAATCTGAAGAAAAAAAATGAAAAAGAAAATTCAAATTAAGCGCAAAAGTATAACAGCAAGCGTGGAAAAGAAAAGAAGGCAAGGAAGAACAAAAAAAAAAAAAAAAAAAGAAAACCGTAAGAAGAAAAACTCGTCTGCGAGCAGGAAACCGACTGCGTAGCAATTAATGAGCCATAGCTGTGACATGCTGCTGCTGCTGCTGCTGCTCTGTCGCCTGCTCATTTGCCTCTGTACGGCGGTAGGTGTCTCGTTATGTGGGAGCTGTGCGGTGCACGCTACTTCATACGGTTTCCTTCACTCATTTGTGTTTTTTCTTTCGTCGTCTTCAAGTTGCAAGTTTATTTGCGTCTCCCATACCCAGTTTTGTGAATTTTATTAATCAATTTCGTGGTATTATCGAGCTCATCGCTTTTGTTGCTTCTGTCATTGGGAGTTTTGTTGTTGTTGTTTTCGCATCATTTCTGTCATTGTCAAAGTGTAATTAAATTAAATGCGTGTTTTTTGTTTTTTTTTCTTGTTTTTTTTTCTTTTTGTTTTGGGTTGCCTTCTCACCCCTCTGACATTTCCTGTATGAATTTCATTCATACTCTGTACTTTTATCCCAATCTTCTGATTTTTTTCTACTTTTTCTTCTTCCGCTGACACAAATTTAAGATTGTGTAATGAGTTCCCAGCCGCAGGGCTGTCATTTGAAATCGATAAATTCTTGAGCTTGATTTCAACTGCTCTGAACACTTTGGTATTACTTTAGGGCTTCCGTCAGCCCAACCGACAAAGAAGTGATGCATGATGAGGTGACCGCTAAAGTGATTAATAAGTTAGCCGATCCGAACATTCACATAAGGGTAGGTTAAGTTGAATTGGACGAGAATCCGAGAATCTATCGTCCAGATTGTTACCAGATACTTGAACTAAGCTCTCTTCTGCTATACTTCTTTTTGGGTCTTTACTATTTAGAGCTTTACTGTTCTCTCAAAAATTTGAAGTAGATATTTTCAGCACTCTGAGAGAGTCTCTGCGCATAACCTGAAGGCAGACACGTTTGTTATTTGAAAGAACTTTGGTCCATAGAATCTTATTTTCGTCCTTTCGATACAAGCTGGCTTCCTTGAACTCTTCATTCATAGTTATGTCCTCAAATGTCCTCGTACCTAATAAATGGGTTTTTTTCTCCACCCTGGTCTTCTGATTATCTTCTTACTTAATTCCGCCTCTGCCGACTGATGATATAACCTCATTCTGTGCCCCTAGCAATAGATCTGGGGATGTTATCGTTTGGGTAAGGCAGCAAAAGAAAAGGCAACTAGTCACTCTTCACTTAAATGAAGCTTGTTTCATAGTGAATATAGGTTCCTCTTCTGCCGATATTACGTTTTTGTATATATTCGACGGCCTGGTGGTCCAGCACGCATATATTTATACTTTCTCTGGGAGAACTTGATTTTTTGTTACAATTTGCTAGCTCCAAAACCAAATCTATACTTTATTAATCTTCATTTCTTTCAGCCTCCCCATACCACATTCACTGTTGTTCATTATAGATCCCTTTTTCACATTCTTTTTTTACACTTTCTCACTTTGCCTGTGAAATGAAAATTAAATTTAATTATACTTGTCGCTTGTCACTCCTCATTACAACTACAAGCGGCATACAGACGCACTCGAACTCAAAAACGAACAGTGAAATTAACAGGAAAAATAAGCGCGGGGTGCGCTTTTTTTGTACATAGTTATCGAAGGTGTTGATGTACATTTGGCAACAATTTTGTAAACCACCCAAAGCGAAGTGCTCGTAAAGTGAAATCGCTGGCCAAACTGCCAGCGCAAAAATCTATGGGAAAGAGTAGGACAGAGAGAGAGAGGGAGAGAGTTGTTTGGTAGTTTACTCTGTTGTCTCGTTGACAGCTTCTTCCTCTATTTATTTGATTACAACAGCAGCAACAACAACAACAACAACAACAACAAGAAACGAACTCACAAAATATCACCACTCAACTCTCACTGTGTTGGCTCATTCGCTACAAATTCGTTCAAACGAATTCAATTAATGCAGTTTCCTGTCCACTTTACAATGATTTTACTTCCGTCCCGCGTCGCGTTTATTGCTTCAATTTGATATTTGACTAATTCTCATTTAATTCTATTTACTCGCCTGCTTAAAATGTGTCAGTGCTTTTGCAATGGCTGTGACAAAAGGATGTTTCCGGCACAAATTGTTGGCGAAAAAATCTTTATTTAAATTGGAGCGTTAAGTCTATATTGGTTTTCAAAATTAAATTTATTGCGCAGTGTGGCAGCTTTAAAGGGCAATAGAACTGTTTCATTTAAATGAAATTATTCCATGGAACTATTTTAGAGTTCCTCTTGTGCAAATTGTTTGAAATACTGCATTTTAGCTTTGGAAAAATCAGTGCGAATTTCCGAGAGCTTCGGGCAAGAAGAAACTTTCAAAGAACTTGCGAAAAGGTTCCTAGAATATATCTAACAAATGCCAACAAAAGACGAATAGAAGATATTAATATCTACTCTAAGGAGAGTTTTAAGCACTTAATTATTCAGATATTAATAACTATACTATTGAGGATATCAAGCGTTATGCTAACGAGTAACAAATTACTGTACTATGGAGGATAAAAATTTATTTACCATCGAGATTGCTAATCACTATACTATCGAGGATATTAAAAATCTCTTTATCATCGAGGTTACTAATAAGTATACTTTCGAGGATAAAAATCTCTTTACAATTGATGTTACTAATCACTATACTATCGAGGATATTAATATCTGCACTATCGAGGATACAAATCATTATACTTTCGAGGATACTAATCACTATACTATCGGGGATAATAATCTGAGCACTATCGAGGATACAAATCATTACACTTTCAGGGATACTAATCACTGTACTTTCGAGGATATTAATCACCAGAAATATACTAACCACTATAATATCGATGATTCAATCACTATCCTGTCTCTTTACAATTGTGGATACTAAGCACTATACTATTGAGGACACAAACTACTATAATGTTAGGGATATAAATCACATTGCTATCGAGGATATTAATTACTAAACTGTCGATGATATTTATCACTACTTATTCAAGGGTTTGAATTTACCAATATTTATAAAGAATAATATTAACTGAGCTACATTTTTGTTTAAGCATTTCAAAAGCTTAAACACAAACTTTACAAAAGCATTTAAAAACTTTTCACGCCTACTGAATTTATAATGTGAAAATTTTACAAAATTATGCTACACAGACAAAAAAAGGGAATTCTCAACCGCTTAAACATAGGTATATTACTTGATACATAAATATTGAAATATGTGTGTATTTAAAGTTTTCAAAAGTATTTAAAATTCCAAAACTGACATGAGATGCCAAACTCACACTCCACACGTGCTCCACCTACTTTTTTAAAGGAGATATACTCTCTCACTGCTCACTCTAACCTACTTCTCACTTCCGTGCAGCTATGAAGTGTCCTTTAAGCTAGAGTATGAGAAGCTGAACACGTGTATCTACATACATCTACTAGCATATCGCTGTGCCCGCTATAGCTGATTGTAGACAAAAAGCTCAAAGGAAAACCACAGGTGTTGCGCAAACAAAACTTTTTCACAATATGCGCAACTTTGACTTCGCCTTCTAGCTGCACAGCGGCCAAGGTAGGAAGACTGTATATCAGCAGGCTGTTTTACTGCAAATCCTTATTGTTTTTGTTGGCGCTTTTTGCATATCAATTACAAAATCAATTACGTGCGCGTAACTTTTTGAAGGCAACAAAAAAAACCAAAAAAAAAAAAAATATGTTAGAAATTAAAAAAAGGAATAGGATGTTGAGTGATAGCAGTAAGTACGAGTGAGTATAAGTAACCCAACGTGTTTAGCCAGGTGGCTCAGTAGCTTAGCACCCAAGCGAATACTTCAGCATTAGCTTCTCGGTCGTTTGATATTAAAAAGCTTAAAACACTCTCATAATTGTTAAATAAAATAAGGGGAAACAACAGTAACAACAGCAGCTAATGAAAAACAACAGTCAGCGCTTTGAGCTGAGCAGGAAGAATTCGGGGGAATAGCTGACAGTAAACTTTTTTGAAAGTTTAGTAAAATTTGTGTTGTTTATCGGAATAAAATTTTTAATTACATTTATATACACATATTTACACATATTATTTTAAATATTTTATGAAAGATATGTTCACAAAAGAAATAAATCATTTCGTAGAACAGCAAAAAAAATGTTAGGGTGATGCAGAGTGAGTAACAAAAAAGTTCGTGTAAAAAGTATTTTTAGTTATACTTTTTCTATGGCTTCTAGACGAAATATGGAAGGTAACAAAAAAATCATTTTACAGATGATTTTCAATCCGCCTGAAAAAATAGAATTAGAGGGAGATTAAATTTCTCATGGTGCCACTTAAGTGCCTTCATCATTGTCAGAAATACAGTACAAAATATCACAGAACATGAACCACTGTACTATCGAGGGTATTCATAACTATACTATGGAGGGCATTAATCACTAAACTATCGAGGATATTAATCACTATACCATCGGGGAGACTAAACATTAAACTATAGAGGATATTAATCGATGTACCATCAAGTAAATTAATTATTAAACTATAGGGGATATTAATCACTGTACTATCGAGGATACTAATCATATTAATCTCTACACTATCGAGGATACTAATCACTATACTATCGAGGATATTAATCACTATACTATCGAGGATACCAAATATTAAACTATAGAAGATATTAATCACTGTACTATCAAGTCAATTAATCATTAAACTATAGAGTATATTAACCACTATACTATCGAGGATATTGATCACTAAACTATCGAGAATATTAATCACTATACCATCGAGTATACTAAAAATTAAACTAAAGAGGATATTAATAAACTTACCATCGAGTAAATTAGTTATTAAACTATAGAGGTTATTAATAACTATACTATCGAGGATATCAATTACTGTATGTCGATTTAGAATGCTTCAAATATTTATTCTGAGCTTTAACCTTGATGATCATGTTAACAAATGCAAAAAATATAGTCTCCTTAGGACACGTCTCCCAGAGACATACGTGTATGTATTTAACCCCTTAAAGTATGCCTAGCGAGTGTAAGAGGGCTTAGGTTCTAGGCGGATGACTACAGAAAAGCTACTATAGAAAATTTATGCTGGATTACTGTATACATATTACTGTTTTTCGAAAGAGTTTTCTGTAGTTGAGGAACACAGTAGTTTCAGCGTTTCTTTGCTATCCATCCCAGCAGTACCAATAAATAAGTAGACTCTATGAAGAAGCAACAATTCATCAAAACTTCCAATATATGAAACCGTTTTATATAAATTTTTTTCTATATTAATCGTATACATATAAGTATGTATATTTAATTTTTATCCTCGCTGTCATGTTGTGGTGAGTTTAGTTCAACTAGAAATTTGCATAAACTCCGCATAAATTGAAAACTAGCACCAGGTAGAGGACATACATATATATATATATATATGTACTTGCTGCTTAAGTATACGAGTAGAGGTATAGTCTGTGAATATACTCAGCGGAAAACTGTTAGCAATGGTGGTATAAGGAAATTAAAAAATAAAGAAAAAAGTGAAAAAAAGTCCTGCTGTTCCACTAACATTTGGTAAGCCTTCAGCAAATCCTTGCGGAAAACAATGTGGTCTACCTTTAAATACTTTGGTATATTTTACCAAACAGGCGTACATGCATATAAGTATGTATGTACCATACATGAGTTGAAAAAACTTTCCTTTACCTTTATATGGGTATCACAAATATATCATGGGAGGAACAAAATTGTAGTAAGAAGACAAAAAATGCAAAAAATTAACAAAAAAAAAAAACAAAAATAAATAACATAAAAGAAAAAGAGAAAACTCGACGCTAAAGTTTCAGCAGAGTTGTGCATAAATTTTAAAATAATTAAACCTGTGACGCAGCTGGCGTGGCGTAAAA
>JAWMAG010000041.1:14447500-14620000 GCA_037013455.1 Ceratitis rosa
AAAATAAAATAATTAAATTTAAGTTAAAATTAATTAAGAGAAATTAATATTAAAAATATTAAATTAAATAAATAAAAAAAGTGGGAAAAATGATATTTACTAGAGTTCCTTGTATTATTATAACCAAATTTCAATGAAATTAATTATTAAATCACTCCTTCAAAAAGCTTTAAGTGAAGTCTCTCGAAAAACTCTTCGTTTTTCCAATCATTAATCACCTTCATAAAAGTATGTGGTTAGTTGAAATTGTATTTGCCGCAAGCAAAGTGTTACTCACTGATAAGAAGCATAAAAAAGTAGTAAAAAGTGTAGTATAACCTAACGCGGCTTGATTAAATGACACTACTCTCTCCAACACCACATTATTCACGCTGCTCATACCCAAGCTTGAGGTATGAAAGAGTTTTGTGCTCTCTGCGCATATTGCTCACATTTTTCAACAGTTGTGTGTTTTGTTGTCAACGGATACCTTTTAAATGAATGATTTTTTTTTTCTATTCATTGTGCTTGTTTTTATTGTTATTTTTATTTATCATACTGCCTACCACCCATGCTACTGTAAGTAATCAATCATTGTCAATTTTGTCAAACCCAAAGTGGATTTTTTTCCAGCAATAAACTTAAATAAAATACCTACAAACATATCTACATGCGCAGCCAAGCAAACAATGTATGTATGTACAATATGTAAGCATGTTAAAGTAGTAGGTATCCCCTAAGTGCCAATAGTAGATTTATAAATAAATACAAAACTTTTGGGTAAATAATGATAAAAGCACATAAATAACAACAACAACAACAACAACAATAATAACTTGTCAGCAGTAGACACAATCAAAGTTTACCAGCAGAAGCCGGGGTAATAACAATGGAATTATTAAATACGAAATAACGGTTGGGCTGTTGATAAAATTCAATTTTATACCCGGTGAACAAAAAAAATTATTTTTGTACCAGGAATTAGATTATAAATGAGGAAAACTTGCTCTGTAATGTAGCAAGGACCTAAAGAGTAAATTTACTTTTCCACTTGTAAATTCTTCGATTAGAAATAGGAGGACCGTGGTGTGCTTTTTTTCTGCTAGACTACTTTCTACGGACCTTTGAAGACAATATAATTCATATTTTTTGTAGATATAATGGAGTTAGCGTTCTTTTTGACTTGAAAAAACATTCTCAAGCAACAATATGTTAACTCCAAATTTATTTTAAGAGCACTAGAGATTAAACATTTCTCAAGGCTTGCTTATAAATACTTAGAAAAAGATTCCTAATTAGGTTATACAAAAATGCACTACACTTTGCTTAGAAAACCTTTAATGTTGTCTAAGGACCTCCTCAATCAAATCAGTAGCTACTTAGCTATGTGTATTTTAGTTAACTTTGTAATTTAATTTTCTCGTCCTTTACTTCATTTTTATTTCCTTATGCTATTTTTCTTATTCCATAATTTTTTTTTATTTCTCCATTTTTTATTCTCACCGCTACATATATTTTGCATAACTCTATCTGCGCCTCAGTGACTCCTCATTTCACCCTACACATTAATTTATAAATACATTTCTCAGACCATTCATATTGTATGTAATTAAAATTTATTTCCAAACGAAATGTCGCGCTCCAAATAGCCAGCATAATGCGGCAGCGACGCGCCTCAGACACATTGGAGGCTAAAACAAAGCAAGGAGTTGGTTGTAAGTAATTTTTTCCCCATCATTGACCCCTTTTGCACTGTTTTCTTGCGCCTTTAAACTATGAGTTTTACTTAAACCCTTGCAACTCAGACATTTTTTATGCTCTTCCTCTTGTTTTTCCTTCGCCATCCTTATGCTTCTTGCAGATTTTTATTTTACTTTCATTAGCTTTTAGTTCTTTTGTGGTGATTAGCATGTGTGTGTATGTGTCAAAGGAAGTCATCTACACTGCACATTAAATATAGCTCGCTGTAGTTAAACAATTCACAGGCGGACGGATGAGTGAGAGCAACTCAAATGAAGAAATGTGTAATCAAAATCCTTGATAACTACATTTACTCTTGCTTTTTGTAAATCTAGCTTCAAAATAATTCTTGTGGTTTTAATTAATTTATAAATTTAGGACAGAGTATTACTTTGAACACCCTTTTTGTTATGGTTACTAAATATTTTAACAAAAAGGATTGTTTTTAGTGTATTTTAAATTATTTTATTTTAATTTATTTTGTTTTAATTTATTTTGTTTTATTTTATTTGCTTTTGTTTTGTTTTATTTTATTTTTCTTTCTTTATTTTATTTTATATAATATTATATTATTTTATTTTATTTTATTTTATGTTATTTTAATTATTTCATTTTTTTAAATTTAATTTTATTTTATTTCATTTTAATATATTTTATTTTTTTCATATTATTTTATTTTATTTTACTTTATTTTATTATATTTTATTTTATTTTATTTTATTTTATTTTATTTTATTTTTTTATATTTATTTTTTTAATTTTATTTATTTTATTTTATTTTATTTTATTTAATTTTATTTTATTTTATTTTATTTTATTTTATTTTATTTTATTTTATTTTATTTTATTTTATTTTATTTTATTTTATTTTATTTTATTTTATTTTATTTTATTTTATTTTATTTTATTTTATTTTATTTTATTTTATTTTATTTTATTTTATTTTATTTTATTTTATTTTATTTTATTTTATTTTATTTTATATGATTTGATTTTATTTTATTTTATTTTATTTAATTTTATTTTATTTTATTTAATTTAATTTTATTTTATTTTATTTTATTTTATTTTATTTTATTTTATTTTATTTTATTTTATTTTATTTTATTTTATTTTATTTTATTTTATTTTATTTTATTTTATTTTATTTTATTTTATTTTATTTTATTTTATTTTATTTTATTTTATTTTATGTTATTTTATTTTATTTTATTTTATTTTATTTTATTTTATTTTATTTTATTTTATTTTATTTTATTTTATTTTTATCCTGTTTTATTTTATTTAATTTAGTTTAATTTAATATAATTTAATTTAATTTAATTTATTTAATATAATTTAATTGTATTTATTTTAATATAATTTAATTTAATTTAATTTTATTTAGTTTAATTTTATTTTAACCTAATTAAATTAAATTTATTTTTTTTATTGTATTTAATTTTTTTATTTTATATTTTTTTATTTAATTTATTTAAAGTAAGTTATTTACATTGCTTGTTTTGAGTTTCTTAAAGAAAAAATGTGAGTAAAATCTCGGTGGTAAGGAAATAATTTAAATTGTTTAAGAATTTTTGCAAATGAACTTCATTGTTAAAATAAAGTGAATTTCATGTTTATCGAGGCAAAAAAGCAGTCATATAGACGATATGGAAGATATTGTTGCATACATACATACAGGTATACCTAGGTATTTATTTATCTATCTACGTACAATAAGCACCAAAATCACTTCGGACAACAATACAAATAAATCAACACAAATCAAATTCATTTAGTTCATCAAAAAATTTCCGAGTATTTGTCGCCAGCACACATTGTTTGCCACTGGCGTTATCTGACTTATGTACATACATACATATACAATAATACTTGCACACAACGGCTGATTACCAAATAGTAATTGTTGAGTGAGTATATTGAAAGACGTTGTTGTTGGTTTGATGGTGGAGGGTGTCATTGGTGGCAATTTATTTTATGTATTTTATGACATTTTATTTAATTTCGAATCAAAATGGAACAATTTGCGTGGGTAAACAGGCAGTAAAACTCAATTTAGAGAATTTAGTAGCAACCGAAACATCACCCATAAGATGTAGACGAATTTTTTGTATGTACAAAAGTACGCTCTTCAAGGCTTTTATTTATTTAATTAAAGTGAGGTGAGTACACGCTGCTTCAAGCTAAGTTGAGCAGCACAGATTGAAGTGCTGGTGTGTAGAAATAAATTGAGAGAGAGCGTACTCACTTTCGGTAAATGGAACAGACACTTAATTTTTTTTAAATAAAAGTGAATTTGAGGTCACATCCAAATGCTTAACAACAGGGAACAGTTTTTTTTTGAAGAAAATAGTTTGAATTAAACTGGCAACAGTTTCAGGGTTTGAGGATAGGCGTGTAATACAGTATATAACAATTAATCGTTAAAGACGTGCGTTTGCAAAACGTTGGAGGAAAATTTAATTGGTGGGAAGAGATATTTTATAAATCGACAACAGTTCAAAAGTTTGAGAACAGTTGAATAATACAGCAAACAATTATTTGTTTCTAGCTTTCTAGTGCTTGTGAAATGTTTGGAATATTTTTATCGGTAGGAACAGATTTCACTAAGCTGAGAACAGTTTTAGCGTTTGAAAAGAGTAAATGATACTGTAAATAATTATTCGATTTTAAAAGAGTGTGTTTAAAAAACAATTTTTTTGGTGGGAACAGATTTTTATAAACTGAGAACAGTTTATTTTGAGTGCAGATATAAAATTAAAATTTAAGAAATATACAAAAGTATGTGAGTATCATATATTTCTCTGCATTTCCTCTTGCATTTGCTTTTATGCGCTATTTGAACTTCACGCTTAACTCAATCTTATTCTCTTTTCACACACTTTCTTTAAATAAACAACATTTTCATACAATCTACATATTCTTGGTATTCTTCGTTGCCATTTTCGCTTTGCTTCACAAAAAGCTCTTCCTCATATCTCAAATCATAATTCATCTATAGGGAATAATTTTAGGCTGATAAGCGCCAAGGTAGGGCAGTGTAAACACTAGTGTTGCCAGGAAAATGAAATTTTCTTGCGTTTCGTTTTGCTTTTTATGTTTATTTACGCATAAAATGAGGCGAGTAGTCAATGTCCTTGCCTAAAGTTACTAACTACAACCAGCGTCAGGCTGCGTATACCTACACCAGTCAGCCTTTACACAAATTGTGTCACTTGCCAATTGAGTCAACGCCAGGCAGTTATAACAACAACAAAAATAATCGTAACAACAACACCAACAATATAAGAACTATTATATAATAAAAGCTATAAAGTCGACAGCGGAGGCCGTAGGCCATACAAGAGCAGCACGGTTTTGTTCGTTTAAATCGTTAAATGTTCGTGTGTGTGTGTGTATGTGTGTGCGGCAGCCAAATGCCACTTGATACATGAAGATAAGTCATTTTTATGTGACACTTTGCTTTAAATATTTCACATTTGCGGCCATTTGCAATTTTCCACACTCCCACAGCGGAACGCTCCTGTGCTTGCTTCCTTCGCTTTGCTTGCGGCACTTATTATATATGTGTGTATGTATGTATGTATGTGTCTGAATGAAATTTTCGTAATTTTTGTGTGGGTGTGTCGTCCATTCACAGCCATTTGTTGAGATTTGGCACTCACCACTCATCGGCCCATTTTTTTTTTTTACTCGTCTTTACAGCTATTTCTCTCGGCTTCTTGCTCGGCCTTCATACTATGAAGCTTTATGCTAAAGAAAAAAAACGCTTGAAGTAGTTAAGACAAGTGGTTGTAATCATAAAAATGCGAAAATTGCAGATGTGTCAGTGGAGAATAAATGTGGGTGGTCGCTTGGTAGCAACGGACGCAGGGCAATAGTTACCATCTTCCTACACACACTTACATCGATGTATGGAAATATGTGTGCGTATGCTTCAGATATATTTTTCGCTGCTGGTGCCCTATAGTAGTAGGCCCATAAAAATGTGAATGACACTTAAAGTAGATTTTCTTTGCTCACTCTTTGCAGCCAAAGCGTGGGAAAGTCATATGGCATGTGATGTATGTATGTAGTATGTCTGTTTATTTGTAGCAGTTTTGAATAAATGGCGTATAGGCATGAAAATGTTGCTTTGGCGTGGTATACATTTGTAAGTATGAATGGCAGGGAAATTTTATGATACGCAAAATATTAGCGATAACTCTTCGAAAGCGATTTTGGCAATTGGAAAATCGGAAATATTTGCCTAATTTATTGTTAGTCATTAAAACGAAATATTGTAGTAATTGTGTGTGTGGGTCTGGAAGAATATTTTTTGTTTTTTCTTGGTTGGTGAACAAAATCAATATTGTATAAAATGAAGCAATTTTAAGGGATTTAAGTTAAAAAAATTGTAAGAAATATAATAAATAGAAATTCAAGCGAAATGTTTCTTTAAGAGAAGTTATTATGTAGACAAATCACCACTAATGTTGGGTGGGAACAGTTATGCATTGAATGGGAAGAGTTTTTATTGCATGGAAAATGTTAGAAAAAGGTTGGTTACATAAACGTTGTCATAATTATATGGTTTTGTATTAAAATGAAATGGTGGGAACAGTTTTAATAAAGTTGAAAGCTGTATTTAATCAAGTTAAAAGCTCTATTTTTCCCCTTTTCAGTGTTGAAGGTTAGTTTATTTGCATAATTTAACATATTAATTATGGTTTTAGTAGGCTGTTCAATTACGCTGATAAGTGAGAACAGTTTTTAATTATAGCATTGCACTTAACTTTTATTTGTTAATATTTTTTTTAACAAGTGATTTTAAATGATCAATTTAAGGTGTTTAAAGTGCTTGTTTAACTAGGAACAGTTAAAGTTTTGGGTGAGAACAGTTTTCAGTGATGAGTAATTCTCTTTATTTAAGCAAAGAAATATCAAAACTTATATTATACTACAATCTAAGTTTAAACACCACACACTCGCTTGAGCTTTTTGTAACTTTTATGAGCTAAAAAGTGCTTCTTTGACATAAATTAATAAAACTGCTCCCAATTTTAGGCAATACAGTCCCAATTTGATTTCCTATTACAGTAAAATAGCTTGAATTGACCTTAAAAGAGCTACTTCTTATTTAGTAATTTATTGATGTAATTAAATGAGTTAACTATTAGATGAGAACACTTAGCTGACGTGAATTTTGCTCTGATTGACAGCACATGAACGCTCTTACACCCATAAAAAGTTACATACAACAAATACTTTTGACACTGGCATCAGTCCCAACATAGAAAACACTAATTAATGCCGATGTAATTGATCTAGTGTCAAATGATAAATTGCGAAAAAAAGACAAGAAATTCATTTGAAATGGCACAAAAGTGTTGTCGCGCATACAAAACGGTGTATAATTTTTTATAGCAAAGCCTCTAAGGCACCGCAGCTATGCAAATTAGGGCGCAAACGAGACATAAATTAAAAGGCTCGATTTATGAATATTAACTGCAAACAGTATTTAATTGCAATGTGTGTTTTTCAAAATGTATTTTCATTTGTTTTTGCAACTTGTTTTACCGGCAGCTTTCCAGTGTATTTATTTATATGATTTATAGCACTTGAAAAAATATGTATGACTATTTTGAGTCACATACCATACATTATAAGTGCGTATACTCATTTGTATATTATTTCTCGCAGCGTTTTAATTATTAAAGTAACGCCTTCTTTGGTTGTCGCCTGTAATTAGACCAGTTTGTGGCAAAAAGTTGCACTTAAACTTAATATTCTTTCCAGTAGCCAATAATATTTGTTGTATAGTGTGGATTTAATTTGCAAAACGCTGTCGGCAAATATAACTTTGACAATTTTTAGTTGTAATATAATATTACATAAAGCAAGAACTAGATTTCGAAGTGGACCTAAATTGAGAGACTTATAATTAATATTTTTATATGTTTTTTTAAACGTTTTTGTTGTTTTTTGTGTTAAAAATACCCTAACTGATATATTCTACAGCGAATATTTAACGCTTTTGCACCAATTATAGTTCATAATTTGATAAATAAACTGTTCCCAGCGTAATTTTTTTCTATTTATGTTTTCTAGTGTATCCTAAATATTGAGCATTTTCTAATTAGAATGTTTTTTAGAAATAAAAATTATTTATGCCTCCGTAAAAACTGTTCTCACTATTCAAACTTAATGAAAGACTTCTAAACAACCGCTTGAAAGAGTTTATGACTTTGGCAGGCATGAAAAGGCGAATGTAAGTCAACTTCAAACTGTTCTTATCCAAACAGAGACTGTTATACTATTACTGATCTCCTCTCACTCTAAATGTAACTGTTCTCACTCGAACTCAAACTATTTTCGCCCTAAATTTAAGCTGTTCGCACTCAAACTGAATCTTCTTTCAGTAAATATAATAAATATTTTTAAAATTGTTATCCTCAAATATTATAGCAATAAGTAATATTTATAAGCAAGAGTAATGATTTTATTCAAATGAAAAAAACTGTTCCCAGTTGTAGCAGCTGATAATCTTACATGGCGATGGGCTGTGCTCTTTGAAATATATATATATATGTAATCAAATATTTTTATTCAAATCTAAAATCTGTTAAAAAACGACCCAAATAAGATTTCTACACAGTTCTCAATCAACCCAGAAGTATTTGCTTATCAACTACTGTGCGCCAAAGCAGGCTATTACCACCGAAACATCACTCGCTCGAGTATGAACGGCTTACAGCTCTAATTTTTTCCCCCTTTTCTGCTACTTTGAAACTTCATACTAAACTATTTCCTAATAAAAATAAATTCTTCCCACCGAACTTTAAGACAAATTAAATTAATAATGTATCGAAATTTGAACTTCAGCGAACATTAGTAAGGTTTTTACAAAATAAAAAAGAACTGTTCTCACTTGTAAAAACAAAATTAAATACTTAAATAACTGTTCCAAAGGTACGCACTGTGTTTACATAGTACTTGACATACATTATGGCTGCAAAAAATTCTATTCTCACTTTGTTTGTTACACTGTTGCCAGTTAATTTAGAGATCGCCCAATAAAATATAAAATGTGCCTGCATTTTCGTAACTAATTAAATTTCAAGTATAATGCAAGCATTTCCACGCAAAAATAAAATTATTACAAATTAAAAAACTGTTCCCACTTGTTAAAGTAGTTGCACAGTTAGCTGCTAAATTAATTTACACATAAAATACAATTTCTTCCCACTTTTACAAAGTATTCCCATTTTCAGAAAGTGTTCCCACTTCCAACAAAAACTGTTCCCACAAGCGAAAAATTTTACCACAATAAAAACAGCTGTTTTAACGAAAATTAGATATGCAGAAGATATTTTTATTGCTTATATTTTAACAAATATTTAAGAATTCCACATTAAATTGCACCGTCTTCAAAATATTCTCTCTTAAACACCTAGAAATACTTTAAGTTTCCAGAAATATATGGCTAAACTCTTACCGATAACACTCTTACTCCGTTCAGCACCTGTTATGCATGCCTACATACGCTTCATTAAATGCCGTTGCACTGCGGTTAGCATACATACACGTACATGCCTATGGAGGTATGTGACTGAGTACGCAGTCACCTATTTCCATACTTATCGAACAAGTGTATCCAGACATAAATATTTGCAGCTTCAAACCACAACTTACAGCTGAGGAGGCTCGCATCCACTACATAAGAGGAGTGAGAGAGAGAGAGAGAGGGGAGATAGTAAAAAAAAAATGTTAGTAAAATGCATGCTTGCACTTGTGCAGATGCTTAGAGGTGCTTAACTCTAATACAAACTTACACTTGTTATACTAATGTTTATATTTCAACCAACATGCCTAGCATAATATATGGAACGCCATATTATTACTTTTTTTTATATACGTAGAAGAAATATGTGCCTAAGTTCCCACTGTTAACTAACACCTTTGGTATTTTAAAATTTTTTTTTCAACTTGTTTTTTTTTTTTTGAATACATTTCTGAAGTAGTTTGCATGTTTGTTGTTGCATTTGATTTTCTGAAATGCAAAATATGCAGAAGAAATTCAAAACCATCAACAACACAACAACACATGTCACATTGCAATGCTGGATGTCATGAATTCCAGCTGTAATGCCGAGGCGGGAAGGGGTATCACGTAGCCGCTGCCGCTGCTGCTGCTGGTGCTGCTGGAAAAATAAGTCAAGTGCGTACAGGTGAAGAATTTTCGGATTATATTACATTCAACTGGGGACTAGCTAAATGCTAGCAACCAAGTTTCCAAAGCAGCAACAGCAAATTTGACATATTTGAAGTCTCTGGCCGTCGGTTGGTTGCTACTCGCAACAGTTGGCCTATTCGCTGTGGCATTTGCACTTGCTACTGCTATTTCTAGGTAATTTGAGCTGTTGCTCGCCACGTTTTTTCATGCGCTGTTGTGCTGTTGCCTCGACACCTCTTCTTGACGCATTAATAGAGCGTGTTGGTAATGGGTAGCGTCGTGTTGGTAGTGTTGAGTGTGGCGTTTTGTTGGTTATGAGCGCGTTCGTTGATGATACTTGGCTGAAGGTGGGCGACTGGAATTTATGTCAATTAAAATTTTTTTGTAATAAGAAAGTCATAATTACATATTATTTTAAGTTTAATTAAAATAAGTATTGATTGCTTAGGCTTTTAAGTGAGGTTTAGCGTACTTAATATTATGTTATTGGCGTTTTGTAAAAGCTGAAGCGATTTTTGGCCGAGCTCCTGCTCGAATGGCTGTGGGTTTTTTATGAAGAGCAAGCGATTCTAAGTTAGATGTCATTAAGGCAGATGACTTTTTATATAGACAAAGAGTCGGCTTTTCGATTTGACTAAGATTATTGGAAGAAAGGAACACGGTCTGCCTTCCATACGTATTGAGTGTTGAAGGTTATTGAGAATTGAGTATTGAGCTTTCAATATTCAGTAATTAGTATTGAGTATTGAGTATTAAGTACTGAATTTTGGGTTTTGAGTATTGAATATTGAGTTTTGAGTATTCAGTATTTAGTTTTCAGTATTGTGTTGTTGGAAATTTGAGTATTCAAGATTGAGTATTGAGTATTGAGTATTGAGTATTGAGTATTGAGTTTTGAGTAATGAGTATTCAGAACTGAGTATTGAGTATTAAGTGTTGAGTACTGAATATTCAATGTAGACTATTGGGTAGTGAGTATTGCTTAAACTCACATAAAGTGTAGTTCGAAAACGAAGGGAGTGGATTTGGCTTATGATTTTTATAGGGGAGAAAAGTTCTCCAAGGATCAAGCGGAATGATTTTCTTCACAGCAACAGGTGCTGCATTCTTTTCGTCTTTCTGAATTAATCAACTATCGCAGCTTTTAAGTACTTTCTCTGTTCTTTTTGGATTTTACTGCCTGAAGAATCTCAAAAGAAAAACTATGACGGCTTTAGCTTTTATCAAAGACAGATGAAATCTTTTCGACTGAGCTACATTTTGAACTTATTTCAATTTAATGTTCTTAATGCTATACCGACGGACCGCCATTAACGGTCATACAGTCACTCAAATGAGTAGTCATGCCATGAGGTCGTTAACTGCTCACCTTTAGTGCCAGTGGTAAGCTGCTTACTAGGTGACACGCGAGATGTGTGAGTGTCGAAATAAAATGAGAAACAGACAGACAGACAGACAATCCGTAGATTATGAAGCGAACCAAAGTACTGCTCTGTTGTGTAAAAACAACCGCATAGAGTGGGAACAATATCGAAAGTGAGGACTTGGAAATTTCTTTAATTTTCGAAATTGTTTATTTTTGTTTATCAGCACTAAGCCGCAGAGAGGTTTTTTTTCAATGCAATTACTCCACTATCTGTTGTTCTTGACTGCCGTATTTCTTTCTTGGTTTTTTATTTAATTTAATTGTTTTTTAAATTTTTTTTTCATTTTTTTCATTTTTTTTTCTTTATTTTTTTATTTTTTATTTATTTATTTTTTCTTCAAGTCACACGTGATGCCGCTGGCGTGCTGAGACTTATGTAAGTCAACACTAACAGCTTAAGCCACACACTCACAAATACAAATACACGTTTACTCACATACATATGCGTAGGTAAGTATCTGCCAGTAAGCCCACAAACACGAATTTCTCGCGGCCTCTAAGCCTTCACCAACAAATAAGTAATTACTTACAACAACAAAAGCGGTTAAAAAAAGTTTTTGAAGTAAAGCTTTGTCACAATAAAAACATTTTCATTATTATTTCTTCACTTTGCATGAACATACATACATACAACACATACAAACACACGAATATTCCAAGCCGATCGCTCGACTTTATTAGGTGTGATATTTTTGGTGTTGATTGTGGATTTGTTTTGATTCCAATTCACTGCATTAATTGACAAGTGTCTACCTCGTTTGGTTTATAAATATTATTGTAAGCGTTTGTTTGGAGTTATATGTATGTCTGTCGGTTTATGTGTGTGAGGGTGTGAGGGTGTGTGTTTGCTGTAATTGCCAAGCAACGAGTTATGGCTACACTTATAGCCCGCTTGTTATTATGGTTTATTGTTGTTTGTTGTTTGTTGTTGTTGTTGCGGTTAATGGTGTTAATGTTGTTGTCAGTGTTATGCTTATGTATTGTTGTTGTTGTTGTTGTTGTTGTTGTTGTTGTTTGTTGTTGTTGCGCTTAATGGTGTTAATGTTGTTGTCATTGTTATGCTTAAGTGGTGTTGTTGTTGTCATTGTCATAATATTGAATGTTTGCAGAGAATTTTGAAGTATTTATGCGAATTTGTTGCTTTTAATTAAAATCGTGAGTACATAAAGAGTGAGTTAATTAAAGTAAATAAATAAAATTGAATCTCAAGTATATATGTATATATAACTTAGTGAAGAAATCGATGGAGCATATATGTAATTATTGAATGAACTTCAATGGTCCATATAATCGAGCCAACATCATCATCAGCTGCGTAGTATAAAAAGGGAACTTATATTTAAGGACCAATCTGGATCGTTTCAAATACTGTTTTTAATTTACTCTGTATATAGTGAAGCCCACACTTGATGTGGTGTAAGGAGAAGTTCTTCTGAGTTTCGGTTTATTTAAGCCAGAGGACAAGTTTTTCTTGACCTCAATTTACTCTTATCTGTGCCTATACCTTACATATAATCATGTCCAACCAGTTGGGCAGTGACACCTACCCAATTAATGGAATTCGTCGCCCTTAAAATTATTGCCGTAATTTTGATCATAATTGATTTTCTCATCCGAAGTATCATTGGTTCTTTTATTTTTTTATGCGGCAGGTCCCAATCCCAGCGCATAACCTCGCACGAGGGATATTAAATGAAAACGTAACCGTTTTTTTTTTCGCAGTGTGGCGCAAAGTGAAACCAAGTTCATCTCCATCATAACCTCCCAAAAAAATGTGGATCGACTTCTTCTCAAGCCAGAGTGTTCTTTTGAACGATATGACTTAATCAGAGTCACCTCCGTCTCATTATTCGCTGAACTAAACCAATCTCGTCCGGTAGTTTGTATAGCTCATCGTAGCTTTGCCTGCAATATTCGCCGTTGTGCGTACAAAGACGACCTCAAATCTACCGCAAATCCTCAGTTGAGAACACTTAAAGCTCACAGATGTTGTCAACCATACACGAGGATAGAAATTATGATCGATTTAAGTTGCTTGGTATTTGTTCATCCAATGAGAACTTTACTTTTCAGCGCAAAGTAGCAGCGGCTTGCAAAAATGATTCTACATTGGATTCACTTTAATGCTGGCTTTCGCTGTTGAATTACAGACAAAACAGTTGCACCACAGCTCATGGCTCATGATTCTTGTCTGAAGTTCTAAGTGCCCCAGAGATGACTCTCTCAAATAAAGCATATAAAAAAGCATGATTTCAACTTAAACTCAGTCATCAGAAATCCTCTTAACAAAAATATTCAGCTGAGTGCATGAAGTCGGTGTTTATAGATGATCTCAAACAACAAAATGCAAAATGGGACGACCTTTCGCAAAAGTCTGAGAAGTTCGTGAGGGATCGAGTGATAGCTTTTTATTAAAAAGAACGTTTAGTGTTAAGCACAACACTGTTAACAAGGCAAATTTTGCTCCCCTATAGCTCACCTTACATCAAAATAGTGCATGACTGTCGTCGAACTCTATAGGAGATGACCAAACTGAACTGACTGCCTCTCACGTGGGTTGCTAGTGATAGTGATATCAAGCAATTTACAAATGTACAAGTTGCGTCAAGGTGGAATGAAACTATAAACTGCCAGAAACACGGGTTCGAAATGGGATAAGAAAATATTACGAGATATATACGCCTGATACGGACGACAAAAGAAGGGATTAGTAGCTCTCTAAAGAAGATGCTGCAAGGATGATAAAGAGTAGAAAACGGTCACCCGACTCTTATGCGTCTGTCGTTGAATTTCAAGAAAATCCAGCCATATCATATCCCCCGTACAACCGATTTGTTCAGAAATGAGGCATTTTGCAGAACCCTGTCAAAAATCTAAGTTTGTAGAAGTTTGGTATATGCAAATAAATGTACAAACACAATGCTGCAATAAAAACAAATAATGCACGTACAACACAAAGTAATAGCAATAAAATGCAATGAGCTGCAAGACTCAAGCAAAATCCAATAGCCAAACCTCAGCACACCGCACATCACACACACACGCACACATGGAACTATACAAATATGCCAACGAATAAATAAATAAATGTTAATGTGAGACTATAAGTATTTATAGTTGATAATTTAATTTGCAAGCAAAGTTAAGTGTTTGTTGTTGTTATGCGAACACTTGTTGCAATCAAATGCACTTCAACACACCCACAGCACCACTACCACCACTACAACGAACCAAGCATTTGGCATTGAGTGACACTCGAACAGCGCTGAAGTGCAATTGTGAATGGTTTGGGGAAATGAGCTGCGCTTGAGGAGGAGTTGGGAATGGAGAAGAGCGAAAGGAGGCATATGAAATATCGGTGGATTATGTTTGTATGTTTGTATGTTTGCATGTAAATAGTGCATGGTAATCAGTATTTTTATTTATTTTTATTTTTATTTTTTTTTTTTTGCAAATTTCCCAGCTCGGTCGACTGCCAATGCACTATTATATCTGTATGTCTGTATGTCGGTATGAATGTGTGTCCGTAAGTAGTTAGAATGCACTCTAGTGCAGATAGTGATGATGACTGATGGTTTTTGATAGTGGCGAGTTGAATTATGCATACTTACATATATACATATATAGTTCCGCTAGTCACTACTATTGTACTATTGCTATTTTTACGTCTTTCAAATATGTTGTTGTTGGCATTTCTTGCATTGATCGAGTGGCCTGGCACTTGGCTGAACGGATACGGTACAATAAATGGTTACGCTTGCATTCCCCGTTGATGTGTTGCCGTTAGCAGCTGTCGCTTGAAGTGCTTCTCCTAGATTTTTCTTCCTCTCTCTCCAGACTCAACTTGAATTTCATCAAAGTTTTCCCATTCCCAGTGATGTGGGAAAATTTGCCAGTCATCAAAGTGGATTGCTTTCTTTGCTTTCTCAATTTGTTTTGGCATTTGATTAAAAGAAATATGAAAGTCTCAGACTGTGGGTGGGAAGTACTTAAGATAACCCATAATCTGAAAAAGGGAAAGAAACATATTAAAAGCAAAGAAGACTTAAGATGAGGAAAGGAAAGGAAAGGAAGTCAATATTTACTTTATTAAAACTAATTTTCACCCAAGAAAAATTTGGTTCAAAATTATACAAAACACGAAAAAAACGCGTAAACTTTTTACTTATCCAATATTTGATTCGAAGAAAATACTATTTTATTTAAAATTAATGAAATTTAGATTTTTTATTTTTAATAGTATATTCATATTTTTATTTTAGTTATAAATTTGTAGAATGTCGGTTCAAAGTTTCAGTGAAAGTCGGTCTCTTTAGATTGCTTTCAAATGCATGACAAAGTCGAATTACTCGCATGAAGTTGCATAATATATTGGGTGTATGCATTAATTCGTACGGTTTTATTTTGAAAAAATTATTATACATTTAATGTTCAAAGTATTGCCCATCGGAAGCTACGATGTTTGCCCATCTTTCGGGCAGTTTGTGGATCCCATCCCAAAAGAACTTCTCCGGCTGAACAAGTAGTAATCGGAAGGTGCTAAGGCGGGTGAGGTGGAACTTCCCACCCACAGTTTTCCAAATAGTTTTTAACTGGCCTTGCAACATGTGGCCGAGCGTTGTCATGATGAAAAATTATTGATTCGTGTCTGGTCTCATATTCTGGTCGTTTTTCCACGATGGCCTTTTTCAAACGAATCAATTGTTTTCGGTAGAGGACCCATTGATTGTCTGACCCGATTACAATAGCTCATAACAGAGGACACCCTTGTGGTCCCACCAAATACATAGCATAACCTTGGCACGATGGATATTCTGCTTTACCGTGGATTTCGATGGTTGGCCGGGCTTCACATACGATCTCTTGCGCTTTGGGTTATCATAATGAATCCATTTTTCATCACCAATGCCAATCCGTTGCAAAAATGACTTCTTTTAGTGGCGTTGAAGCAACATTTCCGACATGCAGAATCGACGTTCGACGTCTCTTGGCTTTAATTCATAAGGCACCCAATTTCCAAGCTTCTGGATGAATCCTAATGATTTTAATCGTCTGGAAACGGTTGCTTGATCAACTCATAATACTTTCGCAAGTTCTTCTTGCGTCTGGCATGCATCTGCATCGAGCAATGTCTTCAATTCTTCGTCTTGAAATTTTTGTGGCTGTCCGGGTTGTTCTCCGTCATCTAAGTCGAAATTGCCACTTTTAAACCGTGCAAACCACTTTTGGCACGTTCGTTCGGCTAAAGTATGGTCACCATAAACGTCCAGTAAAATACGATGGCTTTCGGTAGCACTTTTCTTCATGTTAATGTAATGAAGAAGAACTCCCCGCAAAAACACTTTATCTGGTATAAATTTCGACATTTTCAAATGAATGAAACAAATTGTTGTTCACGCTAAAACAAATGACATCTACTGAAAACGATGCGAAATGACATTACCTTTGAAACGAATATAACCACAGGAGCTAAACAAACCGATCACAATCGACAAAACATCAACTGAATCTCTTTAAAAGTCTGAAAGCTGACGAAAATCTGGGGAAGGAGGTTTCAGAAGCCATTGAATATAATTCTCTCTTTCATAAATAATACTGATAATGATACTCTAAAAAAGAACCATTCAAAATTTTTTGTAATAAACCAATTGAGAATTCGAGCAGCAAAGCTTTTAAATGAATGAAAATGAGATCGAAAAGCTTTTAAAAACGTATACATACATACATTGGCATGCATAGTAGAGCATACGATTTTGTACGAACATTTTCGAGCAGCACGATCATTTGAGCAACAAATACTCGGACACACACCCATGCCTCATTTTTCGAAAATTTTCAAACACGAGTTCAACCAATTCGAGCCCTTTAAACATATATATTGACTCTATTCTCAGTATTTCTTTCTATAATTTTAAAATTAATTGTGAAAATAGAAAATATCATTGAAATGTGAAAGAATTTTTGACAAACAAAATTGAAAAATTACAATAAACATCTAATAAGTGTTGTTTTTTTCAATAAATAAATATTATTTAATAGACTTTTGTTTTGACAATATTAAATTTACTTTATCAACAAATACAAAAAAAAATTACTTAATATACTCATCTCCTCCTCTCTTTTTGCAGTTCAAAAACTCTTAATTACGTGCGAAAATCGTCACCATACAACAACAACAATTTGGTAAGTCAATTAAAAATTTATCAAACGTAATAACGGTATTACTGAAAATAATTTGCACATTTGACACATAAATATTTTAAGCACACCCAAATCAGCACTAATTACTAAGCGATTTACCATACTTAAGCGTCGTTGGTGCAACACAGCGTATACGCAATAACTGAAATTACACAAACACACACATACATACATAATTATTAAATAAATACAAATCAAACAAATCAGCAACAATTAACTATTCAATTGCCACATTTGACAAATCACTAATTTTCATAAAAGATTACTCACGCGTTGTTGTTGTTGTTTACGCGTATGTATGTCTTTATGTATGGATTTTGCGGCAATCGCGCTAATGAAAATTCATGCAATTTTAAATATTTATTTACGAGTATTTATTACCAATATGCATTTGGTTGGTTGGTTGGCTGGCAGCCCCCATTCGGTGTGGTTTGGCTGACTGTTTGCGGCAAAACATGCGGCACGAGTACAAGTTTGTCTAATTAGTTTATTTGAACACGGCGATAAACATGAAAAATGCATTAAAAATGCACGTTAAATGGAAAATCTACTGATTAATGCTAATATTGGTAAATATTTTGTATGGTAAAAAATAATTTTTCAATTGACAAATCATCGTATAAAATGTTGGCACTTCTGGCTTTTGCTGCGCGTTTGTCAAACTGGTTTTGGTTGAGGTTACTTCGAAAAAAACGAAAAATTTGCAACACTTGCCACTACCTATGCGCCAACTACCATATAGGTATATATATGGTATGTATTTATATAACCACACAATTTTGCAATTATTATTTGTTGGCCAATAAAGAGTGGTAAATATTGTTGTTGGTTGCATTTAATGTGCACACGTTGCTTCAATTAATGACAAAAATTGGTCGTAAATATTTTATACTGATTTCTCTCATAAAATTCGAATCAATTTCTGACTAATTGTGCAATTAAAAGCGGTTAAAGTGAAGTCATTTCACTACCAACCATTTAAGTGTGACCAAGTGGCGCAGTCAACAACAAATGAAGAGTCGTCCCTACCCATGAGTGGTGGTTAGTCTGCATAACCACTAAATTTTGACTAAACCTAAGCTATTTTAACTTCACTTAAACTGCTTTAAAGTGTTATGTCGGCACTAGTTTTGAAGACAGTCCATCTGTCATTATTTTTTAAGCTGTAAATTGAGCTGAAAAAAGCCGAAATCGCACAGAAATTAATCACCACATTTATTTTATTTTAACATGCCTTTTAAGGTATTTTTTCAAGCTTTGAGCTAGATCTCGAAAAAACCTTCAAGCTACCTTAATATTGTCTTCGTGATAAGGAAAGCCGCTGAAGTAGTCAACACCTCAAAAATTTCATATCGAACATCCATATATATGTTCTCAACTAGGCGACACTTAAAGCAAAAATCTCACAACGTTTTCTGTCAGAAAATATTCTTAAATGCTGGAAAGCCGTAACTAATGTATCTGCAGAGAAGAAACTGCATAGCTATCTGTATTCCTGGTCACAAGGTCATTGTAGAGAAAGAAATAGTTGATGAATTGATAGATGATGGGTACCATACGTCTAACCACCGAACCAGTACAAGAAACAAAATGATTCCAAGACTTTGTAAAATGATATTGACAAGAGAGCGGCAAGAAAGATTAGGTCGAGATGGAGTAGTTTAGGGGTCTGCAAGACCGCTAAGGATGGTAAACACACATTTTACTTACTCCATCTCGAAAACACTGCAGAACAATTGTAGGCTGATAGACCACAACCGACTAGCGTAAATGGTGTGAGAAGATTGGGCATTAGTAGCAGTGTTCTGTCAGGCAGATTTGGGGGAAATTCTAGTTTAATTGCAAGTGAGGAAATGTATTTAATGTGTTTTTTATGGAGGATAATCGGCTTAGCCAGCCATCCACCTTACGATTTCCTTCCATGTTCTTATAATCAAGAACCCACGTGAGGAATAGTATTCTGCTTGGCCAGCTCCTTTAGAGACCACAGCCAGCGATTGGTCGTTTATCGTATCATAACTCGTTTCAATGATACTGGTAGCATCGCAAACCTTCATAGAGTCATGGGAGTCATCAAAAGACTGCAACGTCACGTGAGATGGTTCAAAAAGTGTAGATGCGATTTGAGCGAAATCCCCGACGAAGTGCCAATCAAATGACAAAAGAAACTGAAAGATGATCTTCAGATCAAGCCTTATAAGATCCAAAAAGAGCATGATCTCACACCCAAGCAACAACAAGTCAGACTTGAGAGAGCGAAGGAGTTACTTCGCTTAGCCGAAAGTGGAGATTTCCAAACATTTGTTTTTTGACGAGACAATTTTTTGCAGGTTAAGAAATCTGTAAACTCTCGAAATGATAGGGTTTACTTGACCTGCCGTTCATACAAGAATTTGAGTCAGCTATTGGCTACCAGGAGGTATCATCCGTCAGATATTATGGTTTGGGCCGCTGTAACCGCAGATGGGCGCTCTCCAATCGTTTTCAACGTGCACATTTCGGTGGCAGACCATCACATAAAGCTCGAGTGAACCAAGAATGGCCGAAAAATAACGTTCCGAACTTCATAACGTTCACACAATGGCTCCCGAATTCACCAGACGCTAATCCAATGGATTATTCTCTTTTGGCCATTTTGGAGAGTGAAGTCCGAACTAATATATACATCAGTCTCGAGGTGCTGAAGAAAGCCGTTAACCGCGAGTGGACCGAAATACCTGTGTTAACTGCGGGATATACTTGGGGCCGGAATTCCTCATGAAGTCCGGAAACGGGGATCAAATGGGAGCCGATCTTCCACAGCAATCCAATCTATACAAAAAAATATACACCTACTCTTCTTCCGAAAATGAGACGTGAACTCACCTTGATGTCGCTGCTGTGAAGGTTGTTATCCAAAAGAAAACCGTTTATGCGGCAACATCGGCCTTTATAGATTCCACAGAAGATGGAAATTCAAACCGGAATGGACAACAGGACTCACTCCGAAAACGCTCCGTCATCTCATTTTCCAATACAGTAGCGACATCTTGTATATGAGGCGTTTAATTATAAGCAGGGTTGCATGCATAAACAACCTACAAGGCACATTCGTGCAGCTTACGACTTTGGACCGTATCAAGCCCAAAGGTGGTCATATCGAGCAAAAGTACATTGTTTCATCCTTCTCAGCATCCTTCTCGTATCTTTCAACTATATTATTTCTCCAGTTTAGTCTCTTCTCTGAAATAACTCATAAAAGTTTGATCTTCCTCGCCGGTGAGCGCTGTTGGGTTAGAAGCAATGATCTGGTATCTTTTTGTTAATAGCACTAGCTCGACCCTGTTTCAGTAGACAAAGACGATACCTTTCTCAGTTTTTCCTGCATCACTTTACTCAGGGTTTTCAAGCGCTTATGCTGTAGTGGTTTCATTGGCCTAGGCAAAGACTTGGTTTCCGCCCCAATCTGTTCATTTTAAAAGCATATTTACTATGAAGTTCCAGAGTGATGTG
This sequence comes from Ceratitis rosa, assembly GCA_037013455.1. Classification (NCBI taxonomy): domain Eukaryota; kingdom Metazoa; phylum Arthropoda; class Insecta; order Diptera; family Tephritidae; genus Ceratitis; species Ceratitis rosa. The sequence goes on from JAWMAG010000041.1 coordinate 14,468,554, forward strand.
GCGTGTACTCTGTCTTGAGAGGTAGCTTTGCTTACTTATATAAATACTTGATAGCCTTAGTTATAATCCTTCGCAGGAATAATAATACGGCTTAGTAGTAATTGATTGATTAAATCTGTTAGCCAGGCAAATAAGCATAGAAGTGCTTCAGGTGGTAACCTTTTTCAATTGATATCGAACCTTACGCGAACCTACGATATAAGGCAGCTCAAATAGTTGAATTTCTTGAGACTTTATTTATGACTGAAATACCGCAAGTAAGGTATGAATCTAACAACTCAGGTAAATATAAAGTTAAAGGCATGCAAGTAGAGCAATATCCAAGTGCGATGTCCTCTCTCTGATTGCATGGCAACTCTCTCCACTGAGTTCGCTTTTGACTTGAACAGATTGAGGTAGCGATCGGTAAAAATATCATGGTTTGAACTCTTGGAAAAAACCCGATAGGCTCTTGACGACATGTAGAAACGTTTAGGTTTCCTTCTGAACGATTCTAAATGAGCTCTCTGTTCTCCTTTACTACTTCCCTCGTCTAGCATGGTATAAAGAAGTGGGTGGTAAATGCTAAATTAAATATATAAACTTAATGAAATTTAACTGAAAATGAGGGAAACATCACTAAAATACACGTATGTAGAACAACATAAAAAGGGTGAAGAATAAAAATGTGTCTTTTTTATAATTTTTTTTTTATTTGAGCTGACTACGACTCAAACCCATGAGCAGTCATGACTACTAATATAATATTAAAAATTTAATGAAAATGGCTGGTCTGTTTCTATACACTGAGGCATTGAGATTTTTCCTTGCAAATTTGATCTGTCAAGATCTCTGGTGCATGGCGATCACTCGGAGGATGCTATGTAAGTAGAAGAAATAAATTTTTGCACAAATGTTACTCCCAAATGACCAGTGAGAAATGTCTATTCAAACATTCTAAGTTAGTTTTCTCGGCAACCTTTGTTTCATTTTTTACTATACCACAATTATAGTTTTCATATACTCATATACCCCCCACCCAAGTCGATTGCTACGCAAATTTTTCTAGCGCGTGAAGGCATGAAATTGCCATTTAGTGGCCAACAAAAATAGCTGCGTGCCAACAACCACAGCTCCGGCGTCCATAAACTGACCTTGTCGTCGATGCTGCCACAATTGCCGCAGACGAGACGCACATATGCCACGAGTAGAACCAACAAGGCTAGTACAAGCCTTTAACGCTGTTACCATTTTGGCTTGGTTGAGCTTACTTTTTGCCACATTCTACAACAAATGTGTTTTAGTTTCATGCGTACTTTTGGCATTGCTTTTGTCTCGTCAGTTTGGCTGCTTATTGCACGTAGTATTGTAGTTTAAATTAGTTCGTATTAAAAGTAGGTGTGAATATTATTTTGCATTTCGTTTTGTTATCCGTTGTTGGTTGCTATTTACACGGCTGATGCGTTTTTAAGCCAGCTCAACGGCACCTTTAATTGGCTTTATTCAACAATGCGAGGGGCACGCATCGGTTTATTTGGTTAGTTAACGGAGCGTTTACATATGTAATGGTAGTATAATACATATACATATGCATATATATTTAATTCGCTGACTCACAGAGTAGCCAGTGAGCTTTTATGTTTTTGGTGTTGATGGTCTGTAGTTAATCTTCTTGGTTATTTTGAGTGATTTAATGGGTTACCAGTGCGTGTTACCTTGTGGAAGATCATGAGTTTTAATTAAGGTCGGGAATTAAATTATAGAAAATTATTTTAACAGTTTTTCGCATAAAATAATTTTAGGTACTGGGATACAGATCACATTAATTATATTGGAGTCTTAAAAACTTTCTACAGAGCTTTTAGAGCTTTTATCAAAACTTTTGTTGAGCTTTCACATTTTTTTAAATGCTATGATTTGTAAAATATCAATTATTGTAACTTTTTTCACAAAATGATATATTGTTTTCGGAAACTATTACTTGCATAGCTTTTAGAGCTTTGATAAAACTTGAGCTTTCCATTTTTTAAATTCAAATATTTTGGAAAAATTAACTTAGGTACCTGCTTTTTTTTCAAACAAGCTTATATGATTTTCGAAAACTATTAATTACATAGCTTTCAGAGCTCTGATCAAAACTTTTGTTGAGCTTTCACAATTTTTTTGTAAATGCTATGATTTGCAAAATACGAACTATTGTATTATTTTTTACGGCAGGATATATTGTTTTTGAAAACTATTAATTGCATAACATTGGGAGCTTTCATCAAAACTTTTTCTGAGCTTTCACATTTTATTGGCAGAATTTCGAATATATTTTCTCACACAACTTTTTTTCGCAAAACTATATACAGCATTCATCAGCTTTTTATGCATAATATTTTTCATCAAAGCCCGCATATTTTTTTTATTTGCGAGGATTATTAAAATTTATATTTAATTTAATCTCTTTATTCCCCGGGTATTTCCGACTGATGCCAATTTATAAGTTCTCTTGACAAACTATTACTTGATAATCGAAGTGAAGGAAGTGAGTAAAGTAGTGAGATTTGTTCAATCTGGGTGTGCTTTATTCGGTCCTGGTAATTCAAAGTTCATTGTAAAATTTCAAATCGGGATCAATGTTAACTGAATTCCGTAATTTTTGGGCGATACTTCTGTGTTAATCTTAGTTTCTTTATCAAAATTCAGCAAAACGAGTTTTATCAAAATTCTATGCTCAAACTTTTTTAACAACGTGCATGACATGAGTTCCTTAATAACCCAATCCCTGGTGTTTCGACGATTCTCCATATTTTATATTAGTTTTTCTTAATCTGCCACCATTTGATGTTCTGCAGTAACCAGTTCGAGCTTCTTCATTTACAATTTCTCAACCTTCTCTGCAAAGCTTTAAAGACTTGTAAATATTCTTTTAAAGCAGAGCTCTCTCATCATATGCCACTGCACACGTTTCAAATATTTTTGGGCGCTAATCTTATATATTCTATATATTTTGGGCTTTCAGCTATAAAGCAAATTTTTTTGAAAAACTATTTTGTCAACTCTCCCTATAAAAACTTTTATTACACTAGTTTCCAAAACCAGTAGTTGTAGTATCATTTCACCTGCAACACGCGTGTATCATCTCTAAAATCACTTCGCCAGCGCATTAGCATTAATAACCACCATCAATGTAATAATAATGAAGTGGAGAAAATGGATTATCAACCGCTGGTAGCAGCACTTTTGCATATTCATACATACCATACATATACCTATGTATGCTTAACGGCTCGTTGGCCAAAGCACTTACTATGTGTGAGCAGAGACGGCCACAAACAGACAGACACAAAAGAACGTACTCACTTATGCAACCATTATTTGCCTGCACACATTTCGCTAACCACTCACAATTGCAAGGATAATCGCCACCACATCAACAGCAACAACAACAACAACAGTTTAGCACTCACTGATAGTCTCTTTTGCATGCTCCGACGTCTATAAGCGTTTAGTTCATGAATTTTGAATGACAAAAATGTTGATGACTACTGCCAATTGACTGCCAACTGCCATTACAATTGCCATTTGGTACGCGAATCTTCTTTTATGCATACCCGCTTTTTAGTTTTTTTCATTCTTTGCTTTGCTCTCCAACAATTGTTGCTTATACGTGTACGCCCGCCTGGCGTCTCGCTTATGCACTGCCAAAGTGGAATGCTGCTGTATGAGTGGGTGAACATGAATTTGTGTGTATGTTTTTTGTTAGCTTGGAGCAATAAAAGAAGCAAATGAGCATAATCGCTAAGAATGGCCAACAACAATAAATGCGAATATGAACAATAATAACAAGGGAAAAGTATATTATGGGGATTAGAAGCAACAAAAGTAAGCAGTACCGTTACGTTTATAACAATTGTCTGGAGGAAAATTACCGCAAATTTGAGGCAAATTAAATAAACGAAGGCAGTATGAAAACTATACAGGGTAGCGCCGAAAAAGATGTCTAAATTTTAATGTGAGCAGAGATTTGGGTGGGAATGTAGGAGAATAAGGAAAGCTCAAAGAACAGTTCTAAAATTTGTATGAATGATAATGGTACTGTAAGTTGTAATGGTAATGATATTGATGGTAATGGTAATCGTGATTTTTGTGACATTTATTTTAATAATATGGAAAATTTTTGTTGAGCTTTCACCAAAACTTTCAATAGTATAATGAAAGCTTTGTTTATTAGATAAATTTTTCAAGTTTTTACAGCAATGTTTAAGCTTTCCACTATGGTTTAAAAAATCCAGATCGTTTATTTGAAAAGCTTCAAAAAGGTTCAGAAAAGCTTACACAAGCTTTCATTATTTCTGTGTATAAAATAAATTTACAAAAGGAAAACCATTTGCAAAATATTTATGTACTAAAGTGAAGAGAGAAATACACACATACCATAAACGATTTTGGAAACTTTTACCATAACTTCGAAAGCTTTTATCGAAAATTTTGATAAGCTTTCGTTTTTTTTTTAAATTTGTAATTAACTGTATTTTATTTTAAATTAGTATTTATGATTTCTGAAAGCTTTTTTTGCATAGTTTCTGGAACTTTAATAAAAGCTTCCTTTGGACTAGCAAATTTTTTACATGCTACGATTTGTAAAATATTGCATACCTGAATAATTTGACAAATATATATCATATAGGTAAATGAATTTAGAAACTTTAGTTGCATAACATCTTGACCTTTCATCGGCACTTTTTTGAGCTTTCACATATTTAATATGGGAGAATTTGAAAATAAAACTTTCATGATTTCATTTGCTTTCTAAAATAATATATAATTATGGAAGTCTCGTTTTACAAATTGTCTTGAGCTTTCACATTTTATATGCCGGATTTCTGAAGTAAGATTTTCCTCTTTTGCATAGCTTTCAAGGCTTTCATCAAAGCTTTTTCTGTGTTCTTTCCTTTTGAAACTCATATTTGTATTGGTAAATTTTGTTTCAGAAATTTTCGAAAGATTCTTGTTTGTCTGGCTTCTAAAGCTTTCCCATAACTTTGACTGCGCTTTCAAATTATGTTATGTGCGGAGATTTCGAATGTTCATTCGTAAATTTTTAAACAAATTTGTACGATTGTCTTAAACTTTTTAATAATCTTCGGTAGCTTTCAGTGGAGCTTTTGCTGAGCTTTCGTCTATTTTTGTACTCAATGATTTCGAAAATATTTGCCAGATTTTTATTATTTTTCAACTGAATGTATGACTTTTGAAAGCTTTTGCTTGCCATTTTGAAGAGCTTTCAAAAAGTATTGATCCAAAACATTCAGATTAGGGATAATAATTATTATATGTCCCTTCAGAGAAAATTCTGTTTGGATTTATAGGCGAGCTTTCAGTTAGCTCGCTGCTTTCAAGCAGAAGCTTTATTTAATGTGAAAGCTTTAATATGCTGAGCTTTCGTTGTTGTCTGAAAACGTGAATTCGATCAAGAAAATATTTTTTTTACTACTTTTGCCGTCACACATTCGGCTCTCTATAGAATGAAGCGAGAAATAATCGCAAAGCTTTTCTTGCTCACTACAAAATCACGTTAGCTTGAGTAAAAAAGTGTTAAACAAATACATAAGCTTCAATTCAATTAGTATTTTCAAAATCTTCTCGCTTTGAGCACATTCCTTTCCACAGAAGCAATCAAAGTAAATCTTTTTAAATTAAATTTTTGAGTTGTCACTAAAAATAACTCAAAGGACGTTATAAAATTTCAAAAAAAAAAGAAGCTTTTTCGCAGTATTTCTTTGACAAATGCCGAAGAGCATGACAGCGTGGACAGAAGTGATAAAATACGTACCACTATACCACATACATACATAGTAATATAAGCTTTAGTGCATTCATTTTGCTTAGTGACAAATCGTTGGTCGGTAACTAAACTAAAAAATAAATCATGCAGCCAATCAGTTAACACCCATTGCACAAAGCAACCAATTAAACTAAACCAACCAAGCGACTAACAAGCCGCCCAATGCTTTGGCTGCTCTATTTTAACCCAAACCGAGTGCTTAATGCTACATTCTATGTGGAACGGAACGACTCCCTCCCACCCTACTTCAACTCCATATTATGACCACGAACCATGCGCAGCTTCTTCATTCAGCTCATCAAAGTAAGCGTTAGTTTGAAATGTATTCAATCAATCTATCAATCAAACTGTGAATCAATCAGCTGGTCAGTCAGTCAGTCAAATAAACAATCACTGTGAACGAACGAACACACACACACACACCCGCCCTCCATACATAACTACAATTACTCAAAAGCTCACTCAGTTCGTCTCTTATATACTCCGATGTATATGTAGGTATGTGTAGAGTAGTGCATTCATCACCAAATGCACTCAAGCATTCTCTCTAACTCCCAATCAATTGGTCACCACCATCCAGACAGTCAGGCAATTGAACTAAATACATACATACATACATACATACCTACATACATATGTATGCTCTTACCAATAGCTTTTGTGCATATTAAATTTAGCTTTGACTTTGTTTTGGATTTTCAATCAGATAAAAGGTGATGCGATTCATCAAACGTACTTGTTGTGGTTGCAAAAAGGTGGCAACACTATTTATACAATTTAACCAAAAAACAGGAAACTTTTGCTTGATTTCTTTGATGAATTCTTTAACTAACAGCAAGGCGAGAGTAAAAGCGTTTGAGAAAAGCCGAAATGTAATTAAATGCTTGAAATTGGGAGAGAGAAGCTCCAACTAATTACAATGGATGCAATGAAAATCGTTAAAAGAGCTTGATTAAAATGAAATCTTTGTGGTGACGAAAAACAAAGAAATCAAAGAAATGCATTTAATAGTCTTAAAATTTGAGAATTACTTTAATTCAGAGAATTGCAAGCTGTTTTCTCATATTCCGCTGGGAGTATAATGTTTTTTCAAAAATTCCGCACCAAATCCTTTCGAAGGATCAACGAAAATTGGGATACCATCTACTCTCTTCATATATTTTTCGGCCTTTGATAATTCATCGTCTTCCAGGCCTGCTTTTGATGTGAAAAAGGAGTATTTTATAGTTCACTGAGCTTTAGGATTATGAAATCTTCCATTTGACTTGAAGCTTCTTAGCTATAAAAATTTACATACACAGCTATGCTACTTCCTCTCTCCCCTCCCTCCTACTGGCCGTAGTCAGCGGCCCTTGAGTCATTGAGTTGGTTCATTATGCTCGCCTGTTTATCTGAACTATGGCTTGGCGTACACTTCGTTTGATGCAGTGAACTACATTTTTTTCTTTCGCCACTGCTTACCTATATTTATAAGGCCAGAACTTGGGGTATTATAAAATATTAGGTCAAGTAAGAAGTTCGTCCGGTTTTTATCTAAGAGATGCCGTTATTGTCCATAGTACTAGTTTTACGTGTCGCATCATGTCATACCAAAGCGACTGAAAAAATTAATTTAGTTTATAGGCCCGATACTGTAAACGAACGTGTAGCACAAAAGTGGTTTGCTAGGTTCCGTTCAGGCAATTTCGATGTGAAAGATGCAGCACGCGTCGGGAGGCGTGTCGTCGAAAATTTCGATAAAATCATGGAAATAGTGGAAACAGACCGTCACGTGAGCACTTATTTAATTGCTGAGGAACTAAAGATAAGCCAGAAAACCGACTGGAACCATTTGCATAACCTTGAATGGAGAGAATCGCTGCTGAATCGCAACAAAATCGACCCATTTCTGAAGCGTTTGGTGACTGGCGATGAAAAGTGGATCACTTACGACAACGTCAAGCGAAATCGGTCGAGGTCGAAACGCGGTGAGCCGGCGGAAACGGTGGCCAAGCCAGAATTGACGGCCAGGAAGGTTTTGCTGTATGTTTGGTGGGATTGGCAAGGAATCATCTACTACGAGCTGCTCCCCTATGGCTAAATGCTCAATTCGGCCCTCTACTGCTAACAACTGGACTGCTTGACGGCAACAATCATCCAGAAGAGGCCATCTTTGATCAGCAGAGGCCGAATTGTGTTCCATTAGGACAACGCCAGGCCACACACGTCTTTGGAGATGCGCCCGAAGCTCCAAGAGCTCGGATGGGAGGTCCTAATGCACCCAACCGGACTATAAGGTCTGGCACCAAGTGAATACCATATTTTCCTGTCTATGGCGAACGCGGTTAATGGAGAAAAGTTGGCGTCAGGAGAGGCCTGTGAAAATTGGGTCTCCGAGTATTTTGCCAACACGGACGCAGCCTTCTACGAGAGGGGTATAATAAAGCTGGCATCTTGTTGCCAACAAGTTAACGAACAAAACGGCGCATATTTGACTTAAATTGGACATTGGATATTTTTAAAAATCAATAAAAAACCGAACGAACTTTTTACTTGACCTAATATATAGATGTCTTACTTAAAAGCAATGGAATTCTCACACGATGAATGCTCGGCTTAGTAAGATGTTTGAAAATCCCAGAAAATATCACTGCCTTTGTATCTCTCAAATCCCCTTGGCTGCTGTCGGGAAGAATCCAGAATAAAATCAGCTTCAAATTGACTGTTTCTTTGTCTCCCGAAGCCTCATTAAAAAATAAAAAAAAAAACCAAAAACAAAAGAAACATTATTTTAAAGCTAATGTATTTCTCGTTGTAGTAGCCGAGTGGTTAGCTCTGCGTACTGCTATTCGGAATGCCTTGGCTTTGAGTCCTGCTCCGACTAACATCCAAAATGCAGTCACTCCTCGGCGAAGGAATGACAATCCCTCCAAGTGTGTTTCTGACCTGAAATAAACCCATTAAAAGAAGTTTATAGCTCAAAATGGGTTAGATTTTTAGAGATGCCTAACTTTACTAAATTGCGTAACAATTAACTAATTTAACAAACTTTTGATGGAACCACTTTTATATTTTTTTTTTGAATAATTTTTTAAATTTTTGGCAGGCTTATAATTTGCTCGGAAAATTGGAATTTTCCACATTTTCAATATGGAAAGGTTTCATATGTGAAAATCTGTGACCAGTAGTTTCATTCGAGTGTAGAATAGAATATTTAGTCAGTTTACACTGCACTTGTATTCAATGCAACACTACAATCACAATAACCAGACAACAGCCAGTCATCCACCGAGTCAGTCATCTCCCCATCTAGTCAGTCAGTCTCTGAGTCACATGTGAGGTATTGAATAAAAGACAAAAAACGGAGCTGCTACAATTGACTAGACTATTTCTTTCGTTGATATTTTTTTTGTTTTTTTTTGCATTTCTCTAAAAAAAGAAAATAATCTACTGTTGGTCAGCGCAACACAAAAATGTATCCCAAGGGAGCACTCATAATGTTTGTGTGTGTGTGTATCTGAGTGCTATAGTATCGTATAGTTGGGGGAAAAAATGCAGCAACTGATATTTGTATAAAAATGCAGAAAATTTTCAAAAATACCCACAGAGGCACACTTTGCGTTATTCATATCGAGTAGCTATAGATATACGTGTATGTATCAGTGAAGGTGGTGCGCACCCCTCAGATTTATTCGGCTAGTCATTATTATACTAAAACTCGTCTGAATTGACCATTTGGCAGTTAGCACTATGGGCACGTTCGTTGGATAAAATACTCATGTTGCTAATATACATATGTATATACATATATGTATGTTAAGTGCAGATGTGTGCATATGCAATGACGGCGAGTATCTCCCCGGCGCCAGGCAATCAACTAACTAAGCATTGAAACTATTGGCGCAGCTGACGATTTCCATTGCCAAACTGTGAAGTTAAAAAAATAATAATAATAAAAAAAATAAAAAAAATAAAAAAAAATTAAAAACAAAATAAAATAAAATAAAATAAAAAATAGAAGAAAAAATGTTTCGATATATTCTAAAAAAAAATATTGGTTCTGCAGTTTAATGACGAATTTTTATTTCTTTTTCAGTTGTTTTTTTTTTTAATTTTATTTTAGATTTATTTTTAAAAATGTTATTTTACTTTATTTTTTAAAATGTTATTTTATTTTATTTTATTTTCCATTTTAAGTGCCTTTGAAATGCTTGAAAGCGCTCGTATTCATATTTTAAATATTTTGGAAAATAAAAATAATTTTTTCAGTAAATATTTTTTTTAGTAAATATTTTATTCAGTAAATATTTCCAAAAATATTTAGTTTGCTTTAGATTTTTTATTTTTGTTTTTTTTTTTTCGGCAAACAAGTTACAGCAATTGAAACTGTACGTTTATTTATTGACAAATTCCATTTGGTCTGCGCAAACCGCAAAATTTTTGTAGCTACAAAATTTGTATGCAATGTTTTTTTTATCAAAAAAGAAAAAAATTGTAATTCGGCTTTTAATAAATTTCGCAAAATTTCGCTATTTATTTAGCTTTGAAAAGTCTATTTAATATTGCTCAATTTATTTGCCAACATTTGCATGCTCCAATGGCGGCGGCATTAATAGTCTAGTGGCAATATTATTTTTTTTTTAATTTTTAACAATTTTTCTCGCACTCCTTATATATGTATGTGTGTGTATATTCACTCACTAAAATCGCTGATATTGTTATTTAAATGCAAAAGTAAATAGTCAAATAATCAACGATTTGTGTAAATATTTTGAATTATTTTAAAATTGTTTAATTTTTTGCTCGCGATTTATATGAGTTTTCATTGCAATTAAATGCGATTTTTTACTTAGCGTTATTAGCTATAATAAAATATTATGTTTTTTCTGTAACTCATCCAGTCCAATATACTATGTTTTTTAGTAAAAAAAGTATTGCCATTGCTAATGAACAAACATGCAAATAGTGTTGTTATACAACAAATATCCGGTGAAACAGGAAATGAAGTGAGAAAATAAAAGAGGTAAAAATATTTTAAAATCATTTAAGCATGATGAAATGTTTAATAATAGTTTCTGAGGCTTATTTTAAAGCGATAGATTTTATAATGATTGAAAATTTTCCCGAAAGTGAATAGCAAAATTGATGAAAAGGTCTATAAAAAATCATAAAATAGCTCTACTCTTTAGATTCTTATGAATTTTACTGAATTAAATTTCAAAATTTAAATAATGTTCTTTTCGACCTTCTAGATTGACTCTTATTTATAAATATATGTCTGCTAAAATGTAAACCATTATTTTTGTACTAAATTGAAGGCCTTCTTTACCATAGTTAGGGTTGTCCATTTTAAGTCAAATGTGTACCAGTTTACCAAATAACTTTTGCCATTTTAAAACTTATATCATTGTGACCCTCTAATCGAAACCCTTATCCATATGGGCAAAAAATTGAGGCAACCGATCTTCATAGGCTTCCCTTGAGACCAGTTCTTTACCAACCAAATGATTCGCCACAGGCAGAAACCGATGGCAGTCACTTCGTGCAAGGTGCGCACTATAAGGTGAATGCATAAGAATCTCCCAACAAAGCTTTTTTGAGTTACTGACGAGTCAATATTGATGTGTGTGTGATCTGGTGCTACCCTGATGAAATACAATTCCCTTCCAGCTGGCCAAATTTGGGCGCTTCTGGGCGATTGCTTACTATTTTCAGATGATTAAGAATGTCACCGTAGAGCAGCAGCTCATAGTGGATGATTTTATGCCAATCAAACCAAATATTTTTGAGCGTCAAACATTGCTAGGAGACAGTTTTTTGCCGACTCACTGCCATCCCACCACGACCTTTTTTCTTTGACGTTGCTGTCCTTGATTCGCTTTTCATCACCAGCCAGCCCCCATCTACTTCAGAAATGGTTGGATTTTCTTACAATTCAGCAGCGGGTCGTTTTCTCTCGTTAAGGGGGGACATCTGAGTAACTCAAAAAAAATAAGCGGATTTTCTGGAATTTTTTTTGACCAAACGAAAGAGCCAATCGAAATTTTGTAAAGTAGGTTTTATAATATGCGATCCGATGTACAAAATATGTTTTTTTGAAAGAAATCGAGAACAAAATGGCGGCTGTGCAGCATTTCTTCGTAGGCCCTATTTTTGGGAAGGGGGTCCATGGCCGGAAAGCTAACGTCCTTAATTTTTGATCTGGAACAAAAAATAAAGTTTTGTTAGTTTCTTTACATCAACAGCTATCGACACACGTAGGATTTTTTCGATATATTGATTTTTCGCAAAATGGTGCGTGATCGAAAAAAAAGTTCAAATTTTCACGAGGAAAAAAAGTCCAAAAATTGTTTATAAAAAAAAAGTAAGCAATATAAAAAAAAATTATACGTGTGTCGATAGAGGAAGGAATTTTGAATATACTGTCAAAATTTCAGATCGATCGGTTAAGATTTGCTCGAGTTATGTTTCCGGCCGTCTAAAAAAAAGTGGTTTCGAGAAAAACGCGTTTAAAGTTATTATATATATATAGAATATGCCTATGAGGCATTGCCGCAGAATGTAAAATTTGGACATTTAGACACTTTTGCCGGATTCTATCTTGTGGTATATTATTTTTAAGATCCTAAAGCATCTTTTAAACGAAAAAAAAATTTTTTGATTTTTTCAAAATTTTACTCAGATGTCCCCCCTTAACTCATATGACACCCATACATTGAGCTTCTTTGTATATTTAATATTTTTCGAGTGGTTCCAAACTGTTTTTTAAGCAAAGTTTAGCTCGTGTTCGCATGACTATCATACTCGATAATTTCCATTATTTTATCGACATTTTCGACGGAAGACCTTCCACATGGTTAAGCAACTTTTTCATCAAAATTACCGGAAGGCAATCAACGAAACCGAAATTTGGCATGATTGACTGTTACAGTATCAGGAACATAAACATTATTCACATTTTTAGCTATCTGTTTGCGTTTTCGCCTCTAAGAAAACTTGTAGAATATATAGTATTTCCTCTTTGCTGGTATCTTCGACATGTGCTCAAAGACTACTGAGTTAAGTGATCGAGATTTCTTCCATTATGGTTTTTGGTACAAAATAATATTCTTCTAATCCCGATCTGTATTAGTTAGATCACTAAAGCCATCTAAAATTCTAAAATAAGGGATTACATTTTTTTAGACCTAAAATTTAGCATAAAACCGATTTCTACTATGACGAAAGCACTGCAAGATATAATGATTGCAGTAGATCCCTCCTCTCGACGATCTATCGATATAACATTAGACCTATTGGAACAGTTGAGAAACACAGAGTGATTACTCGTATAAGTGAAACCCGATTACTTGCATTAGTTGGAGTATGAGATATCAACATTGCAAGATAAAGTTTTCTCAATGCTCTCACTTACTTCCAATATTTTTTGATATTAAAAATAGGGTTTTGAAGCTTAAGTATAGTTTATTACCGTCTGAAAATTTCTTTCTCTTTCAAAAAAATTTCTGAAAAAACGCTTTATTACGGGTTTTAACGCGAGAACCTTTGTTTAAATGCCGAATAACTCAAAAAGTATCCATCGGATTTGCTTTCAACTTTCAGAGCGTATTTTTGAAGTATAATTTTCTAAGAAAGTGAAAGAATAATTGACTTTTTGTTTATAACTACCTTTAACCACTGAAGAAAAATTGAAATGTTATAGAGTCGGTACCACACAGTTTTTGGTGTAGGTTGTTAGTAGTAATGACTCACGGGCTGCTCACTTTCGAACCGCGTGGTGTTGTGAACTCCATAAAATGCTTAAAATAAATTTTAGACTTCAGAAAACTTCCCACTAAATCTAATATTCTGTGAGGATGCAGTTCTGTTCTAATTCATCAATTGATCAATTTATTACTTACTCATGTGTTTTATATTCAAAATAACCGTTAGATAAGTTATTATATGCATCGCATTACATTATTACCTTAGTTGTTGATACCACAATGTGTGCCTTTAATAATAACTAGCGCATTATAATTATAATTATAATAATTAATGAGTACCATATTTAAACAAGTTATTACTTTTGCTACTACCATAAATATGTATGTTTGTATGTATGTACAATAACTCTTGTACTCGCTAACCATTAACACCATGTTAGGCTACTTGCGCTGCAATTAAAGGTAATTTATGCTATTGGCAAATCAGGCGAGGGTGTCACTACTGGTTCATTCATTGATTAAATGCAAATCCAGGCCACGAGATATTTTGTTGAATAAATGGAATGAATAAATTTGCTTCTATTGAACCCAGTGCATGAATGCTGAGGTGTACTTAGAACTTTGGTGGGCGCCACAGCACACTCTAGCGTAGATTTTGTGGTCTTCTCTCTTTCTTCTTTCGGCGTAAACATCGCCGAATGAAAAACAACGCGGCGTTCTTTTCTTCTCTTTGCCATGAGGCGCCAATTGGAGTTACCCAGTCAAGCCAGGTTTTACTTCACCTGACCTCACCAACGTTATGGCGGTCTTCCACTTCCTCCGCTACTACCGGCCGGTGCGGTATTGAAAACTGCCAGGAGTGGGCAAATATAGTGAAATGTTTGCTTAGGTAAGAGCTCCTCTGGCTTGTCAGGCCACAAGGCACTTAAAACCATATTTCTCAAGTCAAATATTGCACTGAGTACACGCGCTGGGTATAAAATATGCACGCTACCACCCTGACTTATACCACGTCATACATATTTTTGCGTTGTGCGCAAACAAAGAACTGGATTTGCAGAAAATTCTTAACTGGTTTAGTTTTCACCCCACATACCAATGTCAAGCAGACTTCGTAGTGGAGCTCACAGTGCAGTAATATAAAAGCGGCAAGATCTGTCAGAGTTCACATTACAGTGTTCAGCTGAGCTCAGCTACACTGATGTAATTATTATCGAGCGGAGAAGTTAAAATCCGAAAGAAAGCCAAAATGAGGACCGCAACGGTAAGCCTCTTCATCGTTTTCTAAAGTAATATAAATTATTTTTTCTTAACCTCCTTGCTTCTCGCAGGTTCTACTTTTAGCTGCAATTACCTTACTCTGCTTTGCGCAGTATAGAGCCAGCATTATACCCTTGACGAGTGGTGTGCATCAATTGCCTTATTTGATAACTGTGCCTAGTGTGGTGACCATTATTAGAGCACCAGAAGACGATGGACAATATAAACCTGTGCCCGGTCTGGAGGGCGAGTATGTGCCCGGCGGTGAAGATGAAGGTATATCGAATAGTATAAACGGAGCTGATGGAGCTGGAAATGGCGCAGGTGCTGGTGCTGGGGATGGAGCTGGCGCTGATGCCGGTGTTGGAGCTGTGGCAGCGTCAGCCGATAGTTCTGCTAGTGAGGCAAATGGAAGTGCCGCAGGCTCCGGGTCTGGTGGTAGTGGTGAAGGTAATGGATCAGCTGAAGGTGGTGCTGATGGAGTTGGAAGTGATGGCTCCAGTAATGGTAATGGTAACGGTGGCTCCGGAGATGATAGTGGAAATGGCGGTTCTGGTGGTGACAATGGCAATGGCGGCTCGAATGGTGGTGGTGCCGGCAGTGCAGGTGGTGAAGGAGGAAGTGGTGGCACTGTAGGTGCTGGAGGTAATGCCGGAGGCGGTGGTGGTGGTGGAGCAGGTAGTGCGAATGGAGCTGGTGGAGTTGGCGGTAGTGGCGGTGCGAGCAGTAGTAGCGGTGCTGCAGGTGGAGGTGGTGCAGCTGGTGGTGGTGGTGGTGCATCTAGCGGTGGTGCTGGAGGTGGTGGTGGCGGTGGTGGAGTCATTGGTGCAGGCGGAGCAGGCGGTGGTGGTGGAGCAGGTGGCGCAGGAGCTGGTGGCAGCGGTGGTTCAGGAGGATCCGGCGGTAGTGGAGGAAGCGGAGGTGGCGGTGGTGGCGCTGGAAGTGGTGGTGGTGGTGGAGGAGGAGGAGGCGGAGCTGGCGCTGGTGCTGCTGGTGGTGGTGGTGGAGGAGGTGCTGGTGCAAGTGGCGCCGCTGGTGCTTCTGCTGGTGGTGGTGGCGGCGGCGGTGGAGCTGGTGCTGCTGGTGGTGCTACTCGCAGCGATGGTAGTGCCGGCGATGCGGGCGCAAACGGTGCGGATGCCTGGGGTGGTGGCGCAGGTGGTGCTGGTGGTCTTGGTGCTCCCGCTTTACCTTGGATATATGTGTAAATTAGAAAATCTTACAAAGAACACTAAAGTTCTTTAAAAATACTCGAAGCAATGGAAATGTGATTGTACTTACATACATACATACATACATACATATATGAACAAAAAATTAACACACTGCAACTACATTAGCTTAAGTCTAGTCGCCATTTTGTTTCTACTATTATACGTAACTACTTAGCAAGTGAATAAAAATATTCTACTGTAAAAACAGAAAACTTCAATAAAAATTCAGAGTGAAATAATCTATATACATATATATATTTACATAAAAAATTTTGTCCTGGATGATTGACGAGTCAACCCACAACCGAAGCAAAGCCTGAAACTTGCAGTTTGTGTTCTGCGTTTGATGTCGGCTTCCGATAAAAAAGGATTTTTCGGGAAGTGAATCTGGACTATTTGCCTAAAATGCCATCGGTAATACTTTTTTTTCAGGGAAGTGGACCTCGGACCAATCTATTTGAAAATATCGTGTTTGGGGTTCGATTTGTACTTTCGGGAAGTGGGCCTGGGACCAATTTAGTCGAAGAGGAAGAGTTTTCCGGTTGCCACAGAATTTTTCAGGGTTTTTTTCAGTTGAATATGGATTTCAACGTCACATTGTTTAATGAGTCAATACAATTTACGAGTATGCGCAATTGACCACAGCGCCCCCTATCGTACTCATTGCCTAATAAACTCCACTTCCATTAAAAAATTAAAAAGAAACAACTTTTTTTTTCATCGCCATTGCTCTATAAATATTTATTCACCACAAATAATGCGCAATTAAATTATTTGTTAGAATTTGTAATATTAATTCCAACAACAATAATGCATTAAATGTAATATGCACTACTCATAACAAGTTCACTGCAATTGCTGTTGTTGTTGCTGTTAATTTGCATAAAATAATATTTACTGTATTTTGTGGCAAACTAAACGAGCGGCATTCATATGTTAATGAGCAATATATGTCTGCATCCATGTACATATGCTTGTACTTAGTAAATGGCTTGAATGAGAGTATGATGTAATGAATGTTGGTAAAGTGGTTAGATAAAATACAGAAATATACTGAAATATTTACTAAGTATTTATTCATATAATATGTATGTTAAAACGACTACTATTGCAAGTCCTTCCTTGAACTCTAAAACTATTTTAGAACGTATATACATACATATGTGCTTTATTAAACATTTTATTAGAAATGTTCAATTTAATTTCGGTTACAATGTTGCAAAGGCAGAAGAATTCACTGCCCAATTAATGAATTAATATATTATTTAACGAGTCCATGATTTTTTAAATCTTATAAAAAAAAATAAATCAATTGAACTCAGAACTCAGCAGTACAAAAAAAGTATTTTATTTAAAACGTTCGTCCATTAGATCTTTTTAACAATAAATACCACCACAGACATTTCTAGTCTCATAACAAAAACTCTTATTGAGCAAAAGCCAGGCGTAAGCTGCATTAAGTATGAAAATTTTAAATTGTATGGCAATAGATCCCTACCCGATAATCATAGATAATTACGGAGCAAAATATAGAGAACAGGAAGCCCTAAGTTGCTATAATTTCGTCGATTTAATCTGGATTTTGTAATCTAAATCACATGAAAGCGATATGCAATACATTACTCTAGTAAAAATAATAAAAAAAAAATTTTTGTTTTTAAATCTAAAAAATTAAAAATAATTAAAATTGAAAATATATATTTTTTTATTATAAATTTTTTGTTACTTGGGCTTTCTCAACGTTCTATCTCCCAAATTTTTGTTTCCATCGCTTTGAAAATTAAGAAAAATAGTCGAAGACAAGGCTGCATCATACGGATAAATTTCACGTTAATATAAATAATTCACTCCTTTCGGTTGAAATATTGTGAAATGCAGTTAATAAAATAAATTTTATTTCGTTTTTTCCGAAACAAAAAGCTATCGTTAATATTAAATCGTTAACAGATAATGTTAAGCGTTAACATTGCGCTGTTAATATCATAGCCAGCAGCCATTTTAAAATTAGCGTTAACAAAAAGTTTGTGCAGTTTTAATATTAACAATTTTTTTCGTGCCGAAACAAAACATAATAATTTCCTTAAGTTTATTATTTTTCATATTAAAAGACCGCTCGCTTCGTTGGTTGAGCATCTCTGATTGTAAGAGTAAACTTATGTGCTTGTTTTTCAACTTTTCGAATCGTTTTAAAATTTTTGAATGACAATTATTATTAATATTATTATTTTTGTTATTTTTATTTTTACTATTATTATTATTATTATTATTATTATTATTATTATTATTTTCATTATTATTATTATTATTTTTTATTATTATTATTATTATTATTGTTATTATTATTATTATTATTATTATTATTATTATTATTATTATTATTATTATTATTATTATTATTATTATTATTATTATTATTATTATTATTATTATTATTATTATTATTATTATTATTATTATTATTATTATTGTTATTATTATTATTAAAATTATTATTATTAATATTATGATTAATTAAAAAAAATATTATTATTATTATTAATATTATTATTATTATTAATATTATTATTATTATTATTATTAATATTATTATTATTATTATTATTATTATTATTATTATTAGTAGTATTATTATTATTATTATTATTATTATTATTATTATTATTATTATTATTATTATTATTTTTTTATTATTATTATTTTTTTATATCATTATTATTTTTGTTAAGCAGGCTTTCTCAAAGTTTAAGCTGCAAAATTTTTGTTCCCATCACTTTGAAAATTAAGAAAAATAGTCGAAAATATTTTAGTATTTTATAAGTTAATAATCTATAAATTTTCTAACCAACGAATTCATTTATTTATTGAAAAAAAACTTAAATAAAATATTTTGTCAAAAATTATTTTCGCTAGTAAACTCATAATTCACGTGCAAGTTTTACAAATATATTTTATAAATGAGACGTAAGCCCTGGCAGCTAGTGCTTCTTTCTCTGTAAAATGATAATTGTATTATTATTTTTCATTTATAATAAATAAATAAATAAATAAATATTTTATAAATTAAATTGTAAGTTCTATACTAAACATATAGGTATATACATAAATGCGAAATTTTCACATACCACACACAAATTGCCACAATTTGTGGCAACAGCCACGAAATTCGCTGCCACCACCACAACATGAGCCGGTGGTGACTTTGTGTTGGCTGTTGGCATTTACTGGCTTGGCACTAAATTAAATGCGCATTCACTTGTGCAACTGCATGTAAAACGTACATACATATACATATGCATATAGGAGGTGTCGAAACTTATACCTGTTTACATATCCATATACTTTGTATACACGAGTATATGTGAGGAGAGGTATAAAGGATTCGCGATAGTGTAAAATACAGCAAAATTCAGCGAACATCCTCCTCTGGACCATGAACAAGTAGTCTGCTCTATAAATATGTACGAGTATATGCAGCTATACATATAAATAAATGTCAATATTTTGCTCACGTGTGTGTGTGTGTCTCATCACACCTCCTCACCTATTGGCAGCATTTGTGTCGCATACTCATTTTGGAAAATTATGAACTTCTCAATTAAGTGCAAAAAGTGGCGCCAACTGTTTGCTGTATTGGTATGTCATTGTCATCCACAAACATATATACATACTCGTATATTGCCAGCCACACAAGCAGAGTTTGCTTGCTTTCTATGGCAGCATTGAAGACCATGAGTGTATATATGAGCCACACACAAAATTAACAACGAAAACTCTGCTACTCGAGCGCTGTAAAGAGAACTGGCAAAATTATGAAAAGTAAAATCAACAAAAAGGACAAAAGCAATACTGTCAACATCATCAACACCAGCAGCGGCCACAGAAGTAGAAGCAGCAGCTTTTAGCTGCAAGACAACATTGACACCAGCGCGACACTTTACAACAATAATAACGCAGCAATATGGGCGTCGATGGCAGAGACTCACTTTTAGCACTGTTTTTTTTTGTCTCTTTATTTTATTCCACAATTGAGTTATCAGACTTAATGCTAGTAAAGCCGTAGCTGTAGGAACACAAACCAGGAGGAATCAGTGTCGGTGGAACATTACATCTGCCATAGACTAGTTCTCAGTGCGATCAGTTGTCGTTTTCACGGAAATGTTTTCTTCGATTGCCTTGCAGAGCTTTCATCGCAAGGAGTCATTAATCCCTTGAATTTTATAAAGCACATCAAGTCTTTTGAGCATTTGGAAAGGTAAGAGGAGACTGCTTCACAAAACCAACATAGGTATCACAATGTGCCAGTAGGGCTAAGTGTGCTTGATAAAGGCTCCGTGAACTATTTAACTAACTAAGCTAGTTCCTTTGGATGAACCTCTTTCAGACTGGTTTTCTCATAAAATTTTGATAAGTATATCCGATAGAACATATAACATGATATTCTTTTATCATTTTAGTACACAATATACCCAAACTTAAAGCTCGTAAAATCATAACAGCAACTAATTAACCTAAAGCAAATTACTTAAATGTCTACATAAAACATGTGAAAATTGGCAACGTTGCAGAGAATCTAGAGATATACAATAAAAACCACTAGCTTCTCAATAAATCATATAAAAGTAGAGAATATTATGTGTGCTGCCCACTGATTACTTCAAATTCAAATAGTGTCCGATAACAGACAACGAAAACAGGCAACATTGCAAAAGGTAGAAAAATACAAAAAGGAAAGAAAAAATAGCAAAGTACTATGAATGAACCTAACGTTAACCAAAATATAGTTTTCATCACTACATTCGCGTCAGCTCTCCCTACAAAAACTTTCACTGCAACACCAACAACTTTTATGGTATAATGGTTTTAAAAGCCTCACTGTAAGCTTGCGAAAGTAAAAGTGCTTAGAAACATACATATGTAAAGCATATTTTCAGTGGGTTTCCATCTCGTCTAATAATTATTAGAATTTCACATTCACCAGCCACTCTACTAATGCGAACAGCCGAGAAAAATAATCAAAAATTGTAAAAAAACACAAAGCTTTGTTTTAGCAGACTGGCTAACTAAGGCTGTAGTATAACTTTTCATGCGTTAGAAATTATCCACATACCCATGCATGCTGCCGAGCGTGTTATTATTGTCTGCAAACTCAGCTCATTAAAAAAATATGCAAAAAAAAATCTAAAATAGATAATAAAAAAGATAGATAACAAACAAATAATAATAGCAAAAATAACAAAGCAGACTTTTGTGAAGTGATAGAAAATGAAAATTTGTAGAACAAATGGAATATACTCGTACATATGTATGTATACGATGTGGTGGCTTTAATTCCTGGCTGCCTAAACCTAAATGGAAAAAACAAAAATTTGTGTTATTTTAATTTTATATTTCTAACTAAAGAAGAACTATATATACATATGTATATATTTATTAGCTTGGATTCAAATTGGTGAGATTCGACTGGATAATACTAGATTGGCTTTTGCTAGATTAGTTTATATAATATTAAATTAGAATAGGTTAGATTAGGTTATACCAGATTAATTGAGATTATACCAGATTATATTAGATTAGACCAGCATAGACCAGATTAGCTTCGATTACACTTGATGAGTTTAGATTATACTAGACCAGATTTTATTATACTAGATTAGGCCAGATTGGACCCGATTAGACCAGATAAGGTTATACCAGATTAGATTAGACTATAATACATCAGACTTTATTAGACTGAATCAGACCAGATTAGATTATATTAGATTATATTAGACCAGATTGGACAAGATTGGATTACATTAGATTAGATTAGACCAGATTGGACAAGATTAGATAACATTAGATTAAATTAGACCAAATTGGACAAGATTAGATTAGACCATATTAGACCAGATTAGACAAGATTAGATTATACTAGATTAGATAAGACTCGATTAGATTAGATTAGACTAAATTAAATTACAATAATTTAGATCAGAATATACTAGATTACATTAAATTAGACTTGATTAGACCAAATTAGACTAGATCAAATGAAACTTATAAGACGTGGATGCATACTTGTCTACGACAAGATAGTGGTCCCAATCGATGTTGATACCACAGAACCTACGCACATCTAGAACACTGAAGACTTCCGTCTGTCACAACATGGTCGTTTTGGTTACGCGTAGATATCATTGGACAAATTACCCTTCTTTGCCGTCGGTTGGTGGGTTCAGTAGTTGTAGCAAGACGACCGTCTTTCAACACTAACACCATGTTTGAGCTCTTTCAAAGGGCTATTCCGTCCTTGTACCTTCCATTTCCTCAGTACCGAACCACACAACTGCATGCCCTTAAATCGTGCTCTTTAAAACGGTCGTCAACAAAATTGGAATACTCGCCAACATCTAATTTCCTTTCTGGGGCGTGTTAACTCTATGTTGATACAGATGTACAAACATATGTGTAATGCGTTCTAAAAACTTTTAATGTATCACACAGCATGAGTACGTATGTACGTATGTATGTAAATAGCGCATTATCCTTGATCCTTTTTAAAACCAAACCTCACAGTAAAATAAAATAAAAGTGCAAAAACAATATACTCACGGCGAGTGTTGTAAAGCGTGTAAAAGTGTTTACATGTACATACATACCACATAAATTATTATCCAATTTTTTGCCGCTATAGATGCTGAAGTTTAAATAAAATGTTTACCATATCTAAGCCACACGGTTGAACTAAAAAATCAAATGAAAAGGCGAAAAAATATTCATAATCGAAGTGAACGGAAGCCGACAAAGCTGTTGGCAAAAAATAAAAAAATAAATATAAAAAGGTGGAAAACAGCAGTCACAGTGTAAGCCTCAACTAAATAAATAGCATTTTCCACATCATATCCTGTGTCGGCTGGAGTAGCTCGCAACTAAAGCTCAGGAAATGGTGTAGTGAGTAGGCAGTCGGGATAATTTGAAACAAGGCAACTCTATCTTACGCTCCTTAGTTCACTGTAACTTTATACTCGTGTTTTTTGCCACTTTTGCTCTCGCATGCCTTCAACTGCCGCCTACTGTTCGCCGTTGCTCTTCGTACGGTTTGTGAACAATTCTACAAAAGCTGTCGCACAGTTTCCGGTTGGTAGTTGCTGTTATTTTCTTTTTGCCTACATTAACTCGCTTTGTAATTCTCAACTAACTTACACACGTTTGGAAATTGTGACTTTCGCTAAATCTTGGTGATGCGTTTATCAATATTTTTTCAAGTATGACTCTAGACAGTTTTACGCCCCTTTTTTTGCTCAAACCATTTCATTAGGTTTTGGATTATTTTTATCTATACCTTTAATAACAATTTTATCTTTTTGAAAGAACTTATTTTAGAAAGCATCAGCGGAAATACACAGCACCGGTTTTGATGAAAAAAGAAGAACAAAAGACTGCAAATTTGTCTCCAAAAATTTAAATCAGTGAAAGTCAACGCTGACTCTCATCCCATAGAGCGTAAGAAATAAAGTGAAATAAAGAAAATAAAATAAAACTAATTTCAAAAAAATAAAACAAAATAAGATAACATAAAGTAAAAAGTATATAAAAAATAAAAACAAAATGAAACAAAGTAAAATAAAAAAAAAGAAAATAAAAAAATAAAATAAAGTAATTTAAATTAAATAGTTAAAATAAAATAAAATGAAGTAAATAAAACTAAATCAAATTAAATAAAATCAAATCAAATAAAAGAAAATTAAAGAATATAAAATAAAATAAAAAACCCCAATAAAAAAATAAAATAAAATAGAATAAAATAATATAAAATAAAAAAAAACATATAAAAATACAAAAGAATAACATGAAATAATAACCAAATCAAATGAAATAAAATTAAATAAAAACAAACTAAAACAAAATAAAATAAAATAAAATAAAATAAAATAAAATAAAATGATAAAAATAAAATAAAATAAAATAAAATAAAATAAAATAAAATAAAATAAAATAAAATAAAATAAAATAAAATAAAATAAAATAAAATAAAATAAAATAAAATAAAAAAAAATAAAATAAAATAAAATAAAATAAAATAAAATAAAATAAAATAAAATAAAATAAAATAAAATAAAATAAAATAAAATAAAATAAAATAAAATAAAATAAAATAAAATAAAATAAAATAAAATAAAATAAAATAAAATAAAATAAAATAAAATAAAATAAAATAAAATAAAATAAAATAAAATAAAATAAAATAAAATAAAATAAAATAAAATAAAATAAAATAAAATAAAATAAAATAAAATAAAATATAATGAAATATAATAAAATAAAATAAAATAAAATAAAATAAAATAAAATAAAATAAAATAAAATAAAATAAAATAAAATAAAATAAAATAAAATAAAATAAAATAATATAAAATAATATAAATAAAAAATAAAAAAAGTAAAATAAAATAATGTAATTAAAATAAAATAAAATAAAACAAAAAAATAAAATTAAATTAAATTAAATAAAATAATAAAATAAAACAAATTAACATATAATAAAATAAAATATTATGAAGTGAAATAAAATGTGCTTTCATCTGTCATTTTTCCAACTCTACAGCCATTTCACTACACACTCTCATACTTATACGTGTGCACCCTTTTATCTCAAAGTATATTGTATTAAAATTCAAATTTTCATCACTTTTACATCAACTTACCACCCCTCAACCCCTGTTCCCATCACTACGCATTTACTTCATCTCACGCTTCGTCGCCTTTTAATTTTTCATCGCTTTTTTGGCGCCTTTTGCGTCAACTTAAGTCATCAGTCATGTGTGTATGTTGTATAACTCTCCAACTTTCTCTCTCCCCCCACTTGACTGCTGGCATAGACTTTTCGACTATGTAAATTATATATATTTTAAACTTGACAAAAACTTTTCATATTTGTTTTAAATGTATTGCATTTCGCGCGAGTATAGTGAGTGAGATTATAAGCAAATGAGCTCAAAGTGCTGCCAACTTTAGGGAGCGCGAAAAACTTTACTTTGTACTATGTTAGTGCTTCCGGTAATTCATTTTCAGTTACAGCACTTGTGAGACTTGTTATCGAAATTTAGTCTACACTCTGCTGTTGGAGGTAGGCGGCTCATAATTTCTTTTCATCAACAACTAAATTTGTTTGTTTCTCTTGTTGTGTTATTTCACTGCAACTGTGATTTGGGGATTTGTGAGTTTCTATGCACAGCTAAAGATGTTTTAATCCTTAGAGATGATGTGCTTTTAGTTGTTTAGAGTTATGAGGTAGTCTATAGCAGTAGTTTAGAGTATAGTTGGGAAACTGTTACCATTAAAATTATTGAAACTCGCCTTCTTGCGGTGTCTGCCTGAAAGTGTCCTAATTGGCAATCAAAGGCATGTGTGAACAACCGCAAAGCCACGATCCGAAGTTTTCGCCTTGAATTCTTTATTAACTATTCGACCGTCGAAAGGAGGACCTCTGTGACTGTCGACAGACATTTATTCAATAAATAGTTTGTGCTTTGTCGACCGATTCTCGCTGCTTTTCTTACAGAAACTCCCAATACATTCCCGAAAAAATACAAAAAACAAAATTCTAATGGCTTTCTACCAAGTTAAGACGTTTTATCGGTAAGAAGAAATCCCGGTAAAAGCTTCTGCTTAAGTAAGAGATTGAAAATAGATTTTTACATCAAAAAATCTTCCTCAAGCAGATTTCAGCCGCAGTACCTCTTTTGCAATAAAAAAAAAACTATAAAACTATTTTTTCTATTAATAACCTTTACGGTGTTACGCCAGTTCCAAAAATATCAACAATCTACCAAAAACTTGTATTACTTTATGTAATACCAACCATAACTGTCAAACAAACGGCATAAACTTAAAATTATGAGAAAAACGACAGCTGTTTTATTTATGGATTTACTTGCAACATACGTACAATAGTACATACATAGGTATATAAAATGCGTTGGCATGCCGCACGAAAGCCGAGTAAGAAATTAAACAAACAAAAAGCAAAAAAAAAAACAAATAAATAAATAAATTCTACAAGCAACAACAAGGATGCAAAGGCATTCAAATATATGTACGCATATAAGTTTCCACACAAGCACGCCATTATATAATCGCATTTAACACAAGTTAGCGAAAATAGTTAAGGCAGAAAAGTAAAGGAGCATAGCAAAAACAAGCCACAACTCAATAGAAAAATTTGCTGGTTGAAAACTATATGAAACATAGTTGGCGATGAATGTCAAACTAGTTGGAAAACTGCCTTATTTTCTACACAATGTAACCATACCTGAGAAGAGTGGAAATCGCAGATTTTTGTCAGTCAAGTATCAGTTCTATACTAGTTGCTTTTGTAACTGGTATAAGTGTGGAAATTTTTCATTTTATTCTGATTTTAGTTATATTAATTCTGATTTTGATTTTTACATGGAAATATAAATTTCCATTTTTCAGCCATAAACATACCAGTTTCATACCAGTTCCTTTTGCAACTGGTATACGAGTGATAATTTTTTATATTATTCTGATTTTAGTTATATTCGTTCTCTCTTTGATTTTTACATGGAAATATAAATTTACATTTTTCAGCCATAAACATACCAGTTTTGTACTAGTTTCCTTGGTAACTGATATTAGACTAGTAATTTTTCATATTAATCAGAATTCAGTAAAAATCATATTTTCAAGATTTTTTTATGAAAATATTAATTTTCAGTTTGCTGTCATACACATACCAGCTTTATACTAGTTCCTTTTGTAACCAGTATAAAAGTGTTAATTTTTCATGTCAATCATGTAAATCAGACGTCATAATTCTGTTAAAAACATTAAATTTTTATTTTTTACATGACATTAACATTTTTTCGATAGCAGTCAGAAACATGCCAGCTATATACTAGTGCATTTTGTAACTAGTGTAGGTGTGTTAAACTTCATAACAGTAAAATTTCATTACAAAACATATAATTTATATATTTTTAAACGAAAATATCAATTTCAAATTTTTAACCACACACATACCAGTTTTATACTAGTCGGTTTGGTGACTAGTGCAAGCCTGATTTTTCTTATACTTAGAAAAATACAATTATCTCATTCTTATAGGAAATACGTGTCAGATTTCAGCTAGAAATATATCAATTTCATAATGGTCCCTTTTGCAACTGGTACCTAACTTCAATTTTATACACTAGTCTGGTTTTTGCTGAGACACTTATGGTAATAAACAAGTTTTTTTCTGACTAGCTTGAGGGCTTGCTCTACGGATAGCACTCAAAAATCACACAAACGCATTGCAAACCTATGAATATCCTTGTTTCCACACACCGCTGGTACGCCATGTCGTATGTGTAATTAGAATTTCGGCGCAGACAATTTGTACTTTTATAAGTTTTTGATGAACAGGCAAGCAAGACTAGTATGTAAGTCTTTCGTGGAGGAGTCGAACATACATACATATGTGTGCATATGTACAATTACATGTAACTTATACACATACCATATATTCACTCCTCCTTTTCAGCATTCGCATACTCAAAAGTAATTTATGAAAATTACAGTTTAAATTAAATGCATTTTTAATAAACCACCACCAACACATTTACTCGCTGCGCTTCATGTTGGCTCAGAACGCTTTTAAAATTGCGACTAAAATTGTAAGTAGTTAATTGCATTCAAAGCATTCAAAGCGTAGCAGAGAGTTGAGTTTGCGAGTTGGTAGGCAAGGTAGCAGACAAAAAAGGCGGCAAGTTAAAGCGAAAGAAAGTAAATAAAATGCAAACATATCTGGCAGATAGTTGACAGTCAAAGGCAGCGTAAGTTCAAACAGGATATCTATGGAAGTATGTACGTGTATGTATACATGTATGTCTCTGTACAACTGAAGTGTCTTGAGAGTGCAGTGAACCCTTTCGTGGTCGTGCCACTTACTTGCTACAATTTATGTTGAATACTATATACATACATATATACTCATAGGTAAGTATGAGCGGTAGTTGCGTGAATCAAACCAATTTGAACAGGTGAAAGTAATTAAGGTTAAAAGCGTTTGAAACGGAAGATTACAGTTAGTAAGAATACCATTGAATTGAATTACAACAGTATGGCACAGCCAGTAACAAGGAAACGAAATTGTGGTTATTTCTTTCCTCTTCTTTTTTGTTGGCTGTGCGTGCAAAATTTTTATGAGACTCTAGAGTTCAGCAAATAAATTATTTTTGCCGTGGAGAGCTGAAGTTAAGGAATATTTGTTTCTAATGTTTTTCATTATTTATTTTTTAATATTCTTCGCAAATTTTTTGCAGAAACTTCCACAAAACTTTGAAGAAAAAATTAAAATTTTTAAAGTCCAGAATTTTATTTAAAAACTAATTCAAAATGGTTTTAGCGGTAACAAAGTGTCAATTATAATTTAAAAAATTCCACATACGTCTTAATTTACGAAGTTTTA
Source organism: Ceratitis rosa (assembly GCA_037013455.1). Classification (NCBI taxonomy): domain Eukaryota; kingdom Metazoa; phylum Arthropoda; class Insecta; order Diptera; family Tephritidae; genus Ceratitis; species Ceratitis rosa. The sequence goes on from JAWMAG010000041.1 coordinate 14,496,976, forward strand.
AGCCCCAAAACAATTTTAAAACATCTAGAAAGCAAACTTATTTACTTTTTATCTTTATCTTAATTCTCCAAGCTGCAATCTATTCCCTATTGCCTTACAGCATTAAGGCCTTTTGTATACCTCAAATCCTTATTTCGCAAAACAAATGACTAAAGTTTATTTGCTGCTACCCAAAGTGACCAAACAATGGGAAAACTATCAAGAGAAATTATAAAAGAAATACATATAAATAATAAAAAAGTAAAATAAATAAAATAAAATAAAATAAAATAAAATAAAATAAAATAAAATAAAATAAAATAAAATAAAATAAAATAAAATAAAATAAAATAAAATAAAATAAAATAAAATAAAATAAAATAAAATAAAATAAAATAAAATAAAATAAAATAAAATAAAATAAAATAAAATAAAATATAATAACATACTATAAAATAAAGTAAAATAAATTAAAATAAAAAAGAATAAAAAAAAAATTAAAAATAAAATAATATAAAATAAAATAAAATAAAAAAATAAAATAAAATATAATAAAAAAAATAAACAAAAGTTAAATAACATAAAATAAAATAAAATAAAATAAAATAAAATAAAATAAAATAAAATAAAATAAAATAAAATAAAATAAAATAAATAAAATAAATTAAAAATAAATAAAATAAAATAAAATAAAATAAATAAAATATCAAGATAAGAAAATATAAGAAGTACAAAAATTTGCCCAAAAATAATATCACGCATGGTAAGAATATACCAAACAAAAAAAAACAAATCTTTGTTTGCTTCTTTTTGTACACTCAAGTGCCGCGGCGCTTATCAGCACCACCATAGAATGCGTTTGAGTGCCGGATAAATTACGCACAAAGGTCAAATACAAATAAATTGGCCATTAGAGAACTGAAAAGTAGCAGAATATAATAGCAAAAAATAATACAATAGCTTGTGTTGTATAGAAAATAGAAAGAAATTTAATACAAAGGAATCACTGATGGCATTTGGAAAATTTTTGTAAAAGCTAAAGCGATTTAAAAAATTTGGAGAATTAATGATTTTGAAAAGAAAAGCTATTAGAAAATAAATTACATATTAAATTTCAACAATTTCGTTGAGCAAATGCGTGATTAATAAAAGTTGGAGTAAAGAGACTTTATATACCGTTGAAATAGTGGAGAGGAAAAAACTAAAAATATAAAATATAAAAAAACACAAATACTCACATAAATTATTATAAAGTGTCTCATTATAAAATGATTACAAAAAAAAGCCTTAAAAAAATAATTCAAAAATAAAAAACCTGCATTAAAAATCTGAAATCAGCAATTTATTTGATTCCATTCATACTATTACTTCACAACAATCAACCATTAAATTGATTGGCAACAACTACAAAAAATCAACAAATTCCGCAAACAAATTGCATAGCAGACAAATGGACAATCAAGTGACAATTTGATGTTTATAACTTTTCGCAGAGTGAAGAAAAATAGACAGGCGGACAGACACACCGCACAGCAAAAAGGAGAGAAATCATGCGGAGAGGAAAATAATAATAAATACAAATGCAACAAATGAGAAAAATGAAAATGTGGGATTACAAGTGAAATTAAGAGATAATTTTGTTGCAAGAAAGTTAGATTGAAAATAAGGAAATACAAAAAAAAAAAGAATAGAAATAAATGAGAAGCGAAAGAAGAAAAATTGCTATATGGAAGCATAAGTAACCAACTTAGAAGAGTCTTATGAAAAAATTTAGACAACAATATGTGTATGTATATTTGTAAGTAAGTTGCCAAAACTTTTCACACATGCCGTTGTAGCCAACCGTTAGTCAGTCAATCAGTTAGTCAATTCAAAGTCACTCGACATTAATGAAAACATATTTAGTGCAAAACTTTTGCGTAAGGATTTCAACTTAAATGCATAGATTTGGACATAAGTGTGGAATTAAGTAAGTGTATGTACACGTATGTATTTAAGTGAGTGTATGTATGCACGTGTATGTAAGGAAGCTTGCTCACGCACAAATGTATGGCATTGAAGCAGCTGTGACTGGTTTTGGCTGCCCATCTGTTTAAGCGCCTGTGCGTATACTTCATTTTGATGGCAATAAATAAAACTAACTATGCTGAAAGCCATCAAATACAATAACACTCAACGAAAGTTGAGAAAAAAATTGCAAAAAAAAAGTCGAAAATGACAGGAAGTAAGAGAGTTTGAGTTGAAAGCTTTTTGGGAATATTTTTTTATTCATTTATTATATCCTTCATATACCCGTGATTACTACCATTATGATGTTTTCGGTCCAAAATTCACCAAAGAAGCATTTAAGTGAGTAAAATTTAGTATTTTGCACACATTTGTACAAATAAACATTGTCACTGAAAATTATTGAAATTGGTGGACTATATCATATGGCTCCCATACAACCGATTGGCTCGGATATGAGGTTTCGGATCAAAAAATCTGACAAAACAGCATCTAAGAGCATGAAATTTGATATTCTACATACGTTTTTTTAAATAAACATTGTCACCGAAAATCATCGAAATCGGTGGACTATATCATATAGCTCCCATACAATCGATTTGCTCGGATATGAGGTTTTTGGTAAAAAATCCGGAAAAAAGTATCTAAGAACATGAAATTTGGTGTTTTACACAAGTTTCTATAAATAAACATTGTCACCGAAAATCGTCTAAATCGGTGGACTATATCATGTAGCTCCCATACAACCGATTTGTTCAGATATGAGGTTTTCGGTTAAAAATCCGACAAAACAGCATCTAAAGATATGAAATCTGGTATAATGCTTTCTTATATACAAATAAATATTGCCACTGAAAATCATCGAAATCGGTGGACTATATCACATAGCTTCCATAGAACCGAGAATTAATATTTAATACTAAAATCAAATACCATAAATTTGATATGGACATGAAAGGTATAAATACTTCGGCCGTAGACAGCTCTTGCTTCTTTTTTTTGTATTTTTTTCTAATTCATTCCCCCATTTTTTCTCTTTTTTTCATATGCTGGACATACAAGCTACATATCAAATGTTACAAAATATATCTTAAAACTCTCAAAAAGTCATTTTCTATTACGAGAGCCAGTGTGTGTGTGTGTGCTGTCTCATAATTCATACTTTGTTTTGATGTACGCGTCGCTTATCCTTGATGTGCCATTATTGTAGGCGACTCGCAAATTTTTTTTTTGTGTTAATAGCTGACTTTTGGCTACTCACACAAATGCGTTTAATCACACGCTTTCATATTTAGTATTTGCGTAAACATATGTAAGTGTATATATTGTTACCAGTTCCGGCTACTATGCCACTAAGTTGTTTTCTTCATTGCCTTCTGTCCATTGCTCAGCACTTTATTTATTTATCTGCACATATTTTCTTTTCACCATCTTCTCTAACCTCAATTGTTAGTTCAATTTATGTGCAGTTACTCACTCTTATTGTGTTACTCTGAAGATTTATTGTCGCTTGTCAGTTTTTATAAACACACACACACACACAAAGGCATTCGCAAGGAATATTGTATGCAAGGACATCCTCATATATCTGTTTACTTCCTTTGCCACTCGTGTCATTGCTCTGTGGTAAATTAGTTTTTTTATTTTTATTTCAGTTTCTTCATATTTTTTTCCACCCAACTTTAGTTTCTTGACCATTTTCTTGTCTTGTTTTTGTTTATTGTTGTACATTTTCTATGGTTGTGTGATTTAATGGCGAGTTTTTTTTCTGCTTCTATTGCTGGTGATAACTCAGATAGTGCATGTGTTATGCTCATATGAGATACTTTTCTCTTTTCTTCATATATAAATACGCTTGTGTTCGATGATATTTTATTTTGAAAATCATTTTTCTTCGAATGACATTAGTTACCCATTGAATTTATGTTATTTATATGTTGTACTACGTGTATGTAGCTCGTGATATACTATTTTAATAAAAACTAGAAAGGATGAAAAAGGATATCAGAAAATTTGTGCTTAAAACTGTCACACTGAAGATTTTTTCTATTTTGGCAATCAATTGAAATGACGCAAACGATCGCTTCAAATTACTCTCTCTCTCTCTCTTACTATCTCCCTTACTCTCTCTCTTTCTCCCTCTCTCTCTCTCTCCCTCTCTCTCTCTCTCTCTCTCTCTCTCCCTCTCTCTCTCTCTCTCTCTCCCTCTCTCTCTCCCTCTCTCTCTCTCTCCCTCTCTCTCCATCCCTCTTCCTCTCTCTTCCTCTCTCCCTCTCTCCCTCTCTACTTCTCTCTCTCTCTCTCCCTCTCTATATCTTCCTCTATCCCTCTCTCCCTCTCTCTATCCCTCTCTCCCTCTCTCTCTCCCTCTCTCCCTCTCTATATCTCCCTCTCTCCACCAGATATAATAACACTTTAATGAGGTCTAGTCAAGCTTCTGAGCGAGCGGTTACAGTTACAGGTTTATACTTAAATCTTACTCTTGTGACCAAGACACGCAGTCGGGAATGGTGAGCAACCATTGGAAAAGGTAAAATACCCAACCCGTGCGGAGACTTGGGTCATGGCTAAAAGAGAGGAAGCTTCAATGGAGATATTTCAATACATTCGGTTCAAAAGTTCGCAAAAATCTTATTGTATGCAGCATCTGTTCAACAGAGGTGCCGCTTTGAGCTAACCTCGCTAAATAAAACTATGATCCGGCTGGTTGATCTCCTCGTAAGGTTAAAGACTGACAACACCGCCACCATGGACCTCTGGTATATTCAACTGACACCAAACAGCTAAGAGAAGAAACGAATGACGCGCTCTTATTTGATTCAATGATGATGATGATGATGGTTCTCTTACCTTTAGGTTAGTTTCAGCTGGTGGTGCTCTAGCGAATCGAAAAAAAATCCGATTTCTGATCCAGTATAGTGATAAAACCTATACCGCCTAAGTGAAGTTTCGACTAGAACCCACAAGTCTTACCTGGGACTAAAGACGTATAAGTCCTAGTCCTATTTTTTTGGTAAATTCGGTGGGTACTGACGACTGATGTATATTTTTCATCAACAGAGATGTTGGAGATATATAATTGGCGCCTTGTAGCTGCTGAAGCGATTCTCGTCCGAACTCCTCGCTTCTCCGCTCCACATTTCCACTAATGGATAATGCTCATCCCCAGAGTCGCCGTACAGTGCGCACCCGAGAAGCTATTGCTGCTGCGGAGCAAAGTATCGAAGAAGACCCGAATGAGTCCATCCGTCAACAAATAGCGCTTTGGCCACCCATTTTAAGCAAGATTTAGAGATGAGATCTTGGTTTGCTGGCCTACAAAACCTAGCTCGTATAGGAATTGAAGCCGAACGATCATCAAGCACGTCGCACGATCGCTGAATGGGTCCAAAATGAAATGGTCACCGATTCCGATTTTCGGAAGAAAATTATGTTCAACGATGAAGCTCACTTTTACACATTAATGAACAAAATTGTCAAGCTATTGTTGAGACGTCGTTACATCCATAAAAAGTCACTGTTTAGTGTGCTCTATGGGCATAGAGAGAAGAATGTTACACCCAATGAGGAACGCTACATGGCCATGCTTAAAAGCTTTTTTGTGCCTGAATTGAAGGATGTTGATTGGACAACCTTTGGTTCTAACTAAATGGCGACTTTACGTGCCATACAGCCAACGAAACAATAAATTTATTGAAAGAGATTCAAGAGCTTGGTTGGGAGGCTCTTATGCACCCACCTTTTAGTACGGATCGGTCTTGGGCGATTGATTTGATTGGTGAAGAATTGGCCTCAAGAGAGGCTTGTCAGAACCGATTGTTCCAATCTTTTTCTCAATGAGACAAGGGTTTCTATGAGAGAGGCTTATTGAAATTACCTTCAAAAATGGCAAAAGGTTTTCAAGCAAAAAGTCCATTTTGGACATAAGTCGCATAATTCTGAATACTTCATTTAATTATAATTAATTATATACAATGAAATACAATATATACTAATTTTTATTAATTACCAAAAACTGAAATATATTTGCAATGAAAGCCATATTATGCGCTCCCATTATCATCAAAGCTTTCTACAAATCTTTGATTTGTTCTCATTAAAACCTCAACTTTGAATAAAATTCCGCTCATTTGTATTAATTCACAGTAATAATTTACGCTCATTTTCTTTTATTTGCAGAATAAACACAAGTGAAAAGAGAAACTTCCCAAGCGGACAACAACGAAAAAAAAAAACAAAAATAAATAAAAGGAAGCAAAGGTAAGCTAGTACATACATACATACATATATACAACTCCATAAGAGCAAAAGCTCCGAAATTATGATTATGATTATTACTTTAAATTACAAATTACGCTTAATTACATTATGCTCCAATTTTTCGGCATTTTTTCGTATACAAATAAATAAAATGCAAAGCAACAAAAGAAATTAATGAATGACACGGATGGTAGAAAAGGAAAAGGAAATGAGTACCAGGCGGCGCCCGAGTTCAGCAAGGAAATGCGGTTGTCGTTGGTAGTACGTATATATGTACTCCTATGAGTGTGAGTGTGTGTGAGTGAGAAAAATCATACTCAGCACTAATTGCAGGCAATTAATGTGCAACACTTCAAAGCAGAGCCCCAAGTACAGGACATTACTACTACTTACATAAATACATATACCTATACAATGCAAAGTAATGCGATGGTTGAGCGGGTATATATGGTATGTATGCATGTGTGCAAGAGAATGTACAGATGTTGGGTAACCAACGCTGTCCAACAAATAAAGTCAGGTTAGGTTCATTATAGCGCTCGCTAGCCGGCTAGCTGAGCTGGCTGAGTAGCTTCCTAGCATTATATACATATATACTCAGTACTGAGCAGCCAAGGGTTCTGGTGCGGCAGTTGAATATGAAAAGAGTGAAATGAATCACAAAGTGTTTCTACTCAACGTACTGGTCGTTGAACTTCCGGCTGATGAATGAATGGATGGTCCGAACCATTTGCTGTCCGCTGCATAAGCACTGACTCTAGCTTAGCAAGGTCGCGCTACTTTGGTTGACAGTTATGTTTTTGTATTGTTGTTGCTTATTTGTTGTCATATATACTCATACATACATACAGTTTAGACTGAAAATGTTACAAATGAAATTGCTGCCAACTAATTGGGACTGTAAAACGGATTTTCTTGTGGTTATTTGAGCTGTTTTGTTGCTATCTCACATTTTAGTCTTCGTCCTTTGCTTGCGCGAACTTCTATCTTCTGTGTAGTAAAGGGTTAAAGGCATTGCTTGCACTCATCCCTCCATCCCTCCATCCCTCCTCCTCCTCCGTAGCGATGCAGAAGAATTTGTTGCGGCTAACCGCACCTTTAACCCTTTTTCCATACATTGTTGGTGTTGTTTGTTGTTGTTATTTATAATTTCTATCCTAACGTGTAGATACTTTGTAATGTAGAAAGCAGAAAGTAGCAAGAAGCTCGGTAAAAGCTATATATAGTGTACTTTATATGAAATTCAAGCCGAAAATGAAGGGTCTCGTGTGAAACAACACACAGTTGTCTATTAAAGTATGCATAGAAATTTATAAAAGTATATTAATATACATACATATAAATAACTTGTAGTCAAATACACTATTTATAAATTACTTCGGAACTGTCATGCGGATCTAGAACAACTAGTTAGTCACACAACTAATATTTCTTCCATATGCGAAACAATTTTTTTTAAATACACATATATTTGTATGACCACTACCAGTTATTTCATATAGTTTCATACTAGTTCAAAATGAACCAAACATGTTACTAGTTGGATATGAAATAATATTTAATATTTTGTGTTTAAAAAGTGTTTCGTAATATGCACTTAACTTTTATAAATATACTATATACTGGTATCAAACTAGTTCAAAATGAACCAAACATGTTACTAGTTGGCTATGGAATAATATTTTTTAATATTTTATGTTTAAAAAGCATTTTACAATATGTACTTAACTTCTATAAATATACTATATACTGGTATCAAACTAGTTCAAAATGAACCAAATATGTTACTAGTTGGCTATGGAATAATATTTTATTATATTTTATGTTTAAAAAGCGTTTTACAATATGCACTTAACTTTTATAAATATACCATATACTAGTCTCAAACTAGTTCGAAATGAGTCAAAGACGTACTAGTTGAGTTTTGAAACAAATTTTGTATACTTTTTCTGTTTCATTAGGGTGTTCTTTGATTAATTTCATTCACCATAAATATCTCAAAATTTATATTTTTAACAAACATTAAAGAATTTTCTTGGAGTGTTCTTCAAATCCACGATTTGGCTAATTAAGGTAAATGCTTGTGATGTTAAGTGCTTAAAATAGGCCAGGTACGTTGGTTGATTACTTCGCCTTATATAGAGTGTGTTGGCGCTTTCTAATTCGAATCTGGGATCATATAGAACATTAAGGCCTTGAAGAGCCCACTGATTGCTAAATTTGAGACTTTCTATGGCTTTCTGTAACGTAAGGCCTCTTGTTGTCTGAGTCGTATGCGGACTATACGGGTATGTCAGGTGAATTCACTTCTGACGCTCCTCAGGTGGGAATAATGTCAAATGGTCAACTTTTCCCTTCGTTCAACTAACCAATAGCTATTGAAGGTCTCTTGTCTTGAGAAACCAATTTTCGGAACAGTTTAGTATTTTAAAATCTCCAATATATGCACTGGAGAGGAAAGATAAGTCATCTTATATTTAATTGCCTGAATTTCTATATAACTTGAACGACGGAGAAACCCAGCAGCTTTTTAACTTACTTAATTTTTTTCCATCCGTTGCTTACTCACAGGTTGTTTTATCAGCTCAGTATCAGTAAAAAAAAATATAAAATATTTCAATTTTTGTTTTATGGGGCCTTTTTCGTAGTCTAATTCTCATTTGAAAAATTTTGAAAGCTTATGCCAATTAATAATTAAATCCTTTGATAGGTCTGGTCACGCTTTAAATTCCCTGGTGAAATAACTACAATTGTCCTTTGGGAGTCATATATGTATGTATGTGAGTTTTCCTCTTTTTCTTTTAATTTTCAATGTATGTCACCTCATTATTATATGCGCTTTGTACGCACCACCTTGCTATAGTTCCACCTTTTTACCTACTAATGCTTTCTACACAAGCTTTAAGGTCATTGATTTGACCACTTTGTCATAACTCTGTAGCAGCGTTTGAAGTACACGTATATATTGTAATTGCCAACAAGAAAGGGGATGAAAATTCCTGCAGTTATTCGAGGGAGTTGCAAACAGGGAGGAAAGTATAGAAAAAGATTTTAAGCGGAAATATGTAGTTACCATAGAAGGTGTATCGGTAGTCGAGCAGTGACATATATAATTATATGCTTAAATATAAATATAGAAAATATACCATTACATACATATGTATGTATAAGTTATATATATTTTTAAATAAACATACAAATTTACTGATATCAAATCGTGTAGAGTGTAGCGTATATCCATTATCAAAGCCACATATGGTCATTATAATTATTATACAATACTAATGCTAAGCAAATTAAAGGCACTGTGTTTTTTGTTTATTTTACTACTAATTGTTATTGTAATGCGTAATATAAAAAACTTTGATTGCATTTGTGCTGTAAAATGGTTTAGCTACTAGACTGTAGAGAAATATCAAAGTGGTTATAAATGGTACTAGTTTGTTACTATACTGAAAATTATTTATTTTCATTTATTTCGAATTTTTAAGTTTTTTTTTTTTATAAAAAAAATAATAAAGAATTGAATTTGATTATTTAACGTTTTAGGGACACAGTAAGGTGAGATTAGGTTGCATTGGCTACCGATCTATCAACTCGGATTCAACTAGGCCTGACTTAGACACATTATGATACCACAAAAATTTAATCATCAGATTTCATCCTCCATCCATTTTGATACTCTAATGAACCTCATTATAACCATGACTTCGACGTCAGCTATCTTCGATAGACCATCCGGCAGTAGGGTTCCAAAATTACGAAAACTCGCCCTGCTCAAAGCAGTACAGTCGCATAAGCGATGGATGCTCGTCTCCTCCGCTTCAACCTCTTTGTAAGTTCTACAGCATCTTCTATAGCGAGCCTCTAGTCTTTCTACTTGGCGTCCTATCAGAACTCCTATAACTTTGGACATGTCACCTCTTTTTAAAGAGCACATATCACGTGATCTCTTCTTATACCATTTCGGCCATGTGTGCCTGGTTTTGCGGCTTGCGGTTGTGATGTTATTTCACCTTGTAGCGGCTTGTTCATATAGAATCTGCTTGGTCGTATCTCGCTTAGCAAGTTCATCCGCCTTACAGTTTCACTCGATGTCCCTGTGAGAGACAGTCTGTTCTGTTTGGCCATCTCCTGTAGAGATCGGCGACAGTTCAGCACTTATTTGGAGTTTAGCGTAAGCGAGCCCCGTGCTTTTATTACTACCTGACTATCGCTGAAAATGAAGATATATTTATCTTTAAAACTGGCTCCAATTAGCTTTGCAGCCTCCATGATAGCAGATGTCTCCGCGTGGAAAACACTGCAATGGTCAGGTAGTCTGAACGAGAGTTCCATCGGAGGGTTTTCTGCGAAGACACCTCCGCCAGCGCTTCCCTCAAGCTTTGACCCGTCCGTGTATATTTCCAGGCTATCCATTCTTGCCTGCTGAGGAATCGTATTCTAAAGTGGTTATCAGTTACTACTATTGGACCACATCTATCCATGTAACTTGGTATGAAGTCTTCTTCTCTCCGGGAAGTGGACCAGTGACGGACTTATTCAAAAAAAGTTTATTTGAGGCTGCATTACTTGAAATTCGGTACTTAGGTGAATTTTTGCTTAGATCAACAGGAAGACTCTTCCTCTCTCCGGGAAGAGGACCAGGGGCTGACTTATTCAAAAAAAGTTTTTTATGGCTGGATTTACTTGAAATTTGGTACATAGGTGGATTATTGCTTAGATTAACAGGAAAACTCTTCTTCTCTCCGGGAAGGAGACCAGGGGCTGACTTACTCAAAAAAAGTTTATTTATGGTTGAATTTACTTGAAATTTGGTACATAGGTGGATTTTTGCTTAAATTAACAGGAAGACTCTTCTTCTCTCCGGAAAGAGGACCAGTGACGGACTTATTCAAAAAAAGTTTATTTGAGGCTGGATTTACTTGAAATTCGGTACTTAGGTGAATTTTTGCTTAGATCAACAGGAAGACTCTTCCTCTCTCCGGGAAGTGGACCAGTGACGGACTTATTCTAAAAAAGGTTTCTTATGATTTGATTTACTTAAAATTCAGTACACAGGTGTCTTTTTGCTTAAATTAACTGGAAGACTCTTCTGCTCTCCGGGAGGAGGACCAGTGATGGACTTATTCAAAAAAAGTTGATTTATGGCTGGATTTACTTGAAATTTGGTACATAGGTAAATTTTTGCTTAGATTAACAGGAAGACTCTTCTTCTCTCCGGGAAGTGGACTAGGAATGGACCTATTACAAAAAGTCGATCTACTCTTCTCCCCGGGAAGTGGACCGTTGACTCGCCTATTCAAACAGTTGGGCTATTCCTCTCTCCAGGAAGTGGACCAATGTCAATGGTCAAGTATTGAGTGAATAAAATTATGGTAAAAAGATATCCTATCATTAATTTTTCATACATTCAATGAGTATGTGCGACAGCGAAGAGTTGGAGGGTACAGCCAGTTAGATATAAAACTCCAAATATCTCTCTAGGGCTTTGTGATGTAGACAGATTAAAGTGACCTAAACTCCCATAAGGAACAACTGGAAACAGTTTTAGGACACTTTAACGAGGCTTGACTGTATTTATATTGCAAATTATCTACCCTATTCAAGATTCTATTGGCTAATTCCAAATGACTAGTGGCCTATAAAATTTTTAAACATAACAAAATTTATGGCCTTGTAAAGCGGACATAAAATTCAAACATAAACATAGATACATACAAATACACACATGAAATTGTGTCCTTGTACCAACAAATATATTGACCATAGAAAAGTAAAAATTATGATCATGTTCGTACCGAAAAGTGTATCAAAACAATAAATTTCGAATACCGGCGAAGGCAAACAAGTCGAATGGAATGCAATTTAGTAGAAAACAAAAAAATAGAAAATAAAAATAAAAGTGAACAAAAAGGAAAGCATGAAAAAAGAGAAAGAGCAAATCAAAAAACAAAAATATTATGCATGTACACAGTCACTTTACACATACACATTCACATAAAGAGCACGTAAAATATTTTCTTTGTACAGAGAGCTAGCGAAATCTGGTTAGTGCGAGGTGTTATCATTTTTCCAAGTATTTTATTTATTTTCAGCGACGTTACAGCGAAGTATGGAATCATATGTCTGGCAACACTGGCGGCTGTAGACGAACAAAACACGCATGCACACACATAGAATGTCAGACAGCGTTTAGTGGGGGGAAAAAAGCTTGACTGCTAAGTATAAAGCAACAAAGTTGGTCGTCGATTGACTGCACGCACACATACATACTCGTATATACACACATACACAAAACATCTAAGTACTTTTATAATTGTATATGTGTATATGTGTGCGCAATCGAGGGGTTGTTACTGCGTTTGTTTTCATGTTTCCAACGGCACATTTACATTTTTGCCTTACGCAGTGCATATATATATAGATATATACACATATATGTATGTATGTATATTGGTGCTGCAACATTAATGTCCCTGTAAATGTAAATAAATACGCAACAAATAAATTTTCTTTTGCAACCCTTGGCGTATGCGGCTGAAGGCTGCAAAAAAAGGGCTCAGATAGCAACAACAACAGCGACAACAACAAAAACCGGCAGCAAATAGCAACCACAACATAATTTAGCGACAGACGCAACCAACTGACGTAGCGACCAACCAACCGACCAAAAGGCAAGGTGACTGCCAAACAGTCAGGCATTCCGGCAGGCAGCCGGCTTATACGACGCGCTGTCTGCGCTTCTTAATATTATATATATTTCTATATACATATGTATATATTGAGATATTCACTTCTACATATATACTATATGTATATGTGTATATGTTTACAAACGTTTGCTTGAATGTGTGTGCCAGCATTGGCATCCACCATGTCTTCCATTACCAACCAGCCGCTGTATGTATGCTTTACATGTAATTTACCATATTCCTTTGCATACTTTGCGGCGCTTTGACGCTGACAAAGTTTACTGTATTGAATTGGTTTTCGTTCTCTTCTTTGTGCTCATGCTAATGTTGGCTGTTTCCTAGTACTTGCTTATGTATATGTATGTACACCGCTTTTCATTTTCTATATTTTTGTTTATTGCGCTTTTCTCTGTGTTTTATTTTCATCGCTTTTCCATTCGCTCTTCTTGCTACTTCATTTTACTTTTTTTTTGTTTCCACATACATTTCTCCTGCTTGAACTCATTGCTTTGCTTGGTTTTTTTTTCTTCATATTTATTGTTTTTGCTGAGTTTAATGATTTTTGCGCTGTTGCCACTTTTCAGCTGTTTGGAATTTATGCGTAGCATACTTCAAGGCGCATGCATTTTTGACTGGCTGTTGTGCTTTGTTTTGCTATTTTGCTATTTTGATGTATTGTGATTTGTTTTAATTATTTCTTCTTCACTTTTTGTCGCTCTTTAATACTTTTTTGTTGCTGCAACTGATTTAAGCGATTTTCCTTTGTGGTATATTATTACACTTTATTTTATTAAAATTCTTAGAGGAGCTTAAAAACAATGTTCACGTGTGGGGCATAGCACAAAAACTTACCCAGATCTGGTTCATATTATCACATATCCTGTATAAAAAACCCTTTGAAAAAGGTTTCAAAACTGGGCTCAATATTTTAAATGGCTTCCTAAAGCTTTTACGTCCTGTTGTAAGTTGTTTAAAAAAAAAGCGGATAAATAGGCTGAAATACATACCCCAAAGAATAAAAACAATATTATTAAATTTCACAGAAAACCATTTCATAGAAAATTAGCTAATCCTTTAGCACCCACTGGAAAGCGCATTTTGGAGCCTTGAGCTGAGTTGAGTTGAGTTGATGCGGCTGCTGGACAATAACAAAAGCCCATTGTGATACCACTGGGGTGAAGCCTTACTTTAAAATTTTCCTCAAAAAAATGTTCTAAAGGCCGTTAGAGTGTTTTAGAAAATTATTATTTACCAAATTTTACTAAGAGCCTTCTTAGTCAAAAGTCGATAGGAAGTTTATAAAAAGTTACTCCGAAAAATATGCAAAATTTTTTGTATTCATCTTTCAGTTCTACTGTTGCTCAAATCATTTAATTTACCCTAATCAAGTGATAACTTCCGAAAAATGAAAACATTCGAGTTCTAAGGGTATTTGATTTGGACTTGTAAGTCAGTAGCATATATTCCTTTAAAAATTTCTATATTCAAAGATCCACCAGACTTAGGGCTTACAGTGCACGAAAGCTATCATACGAAAATCAAAGAAAAAGTGTAAAATTTTGTATCAAACAAAACCTTCATTGATTTCAACAAAACTCACCGACTGATAAAGCTCTGCTGGTTTTTCAACACCCGCGTCATCTAGATGTTATATTTTCTTTTAAAAAATCTACTCTTATTCCAAATGTTCTCAAAATTGGTTTATGAATACAGATTTTGTGATTATTTCTACTTACTACGCCACCTGGTGGACATCTTTGTAGCATTTTCTAGGAAATCTCTGTACAGGCTTGTTTCAAACTCATAAGCTTTCAATAATATATATAGATCCATGCCATAATGCACCCGAATATGTGTAAATTTTCGAAATCCCTTTCATTCCTAAGAAAAAAAATGTTACCATATTCCGGAAATTTTCTAATTTTCTGTGTCTCACATTTTCTTTTTTTTTGTGACTTTTTATCTTTTCCCTGTAATTTTTGGCATCAACTCAAACTTTTTTCAATTTCCCCAAAAATGTTTGCTTTTTTTAACAGATTTTTTTTTTATTTCTCTACCCTCGGAACTTCATCTTATTTTCAACTTTCACTTTTGTACGTCTATTTCCTGTCACTTGCCATGTCCTATGGTTTCGCAAACACTTGTCATCACAACATATTCTTCTTTTGTGTTATTTTCCATGAAAATGCGCGGTTCAAACCAAAATAAATTTAAATAACAAAAATAACTTCATTTAATTTAGACAAAGCTCAGCAGGGCATGTATACAGGGTTGCATAACTATAGCATAAACTCTCTTCACTGCTCTCCAACGCTTGAAGAATACATCAAACTTTTGCCGCACATACAACAAAATTAAACAACAAACTCTTGATGAAAAGTTTAAATTGTCAATTGAAAGTGATGAAAAGTTTTTTGATTAATTTTCACCGTTAGATAAGATAACTGTGAATATGATTCATGCCAGCGCTGAGTGTTGAGGGAATACAGTAAATTTACTCAACTGTAGCAATGATAGGACCTCAACGACGGAATTCTTTGGTGTAAAGTTGATGGTTTAGGCAGTTTTTGTATTGTTTACTTGAGTGAGTGAGTGAGTGCGTTTGATTGAGTGAGTGGAAGTAAAGCGAATGCCTTCAAATGTTAAAAGAAGATATAGAATGAGCGGAAAAACTTTGATAGATTTCAAACGAGGGAATTCATCAATTTTGGTTAAGAAGAATGTTTAAGTCTTTTCGACTTCTTAAAGAAAAATCGATGAACTTCAAGTGACACCCACATCCTTCTATTAGTGCATAATAGAAACACTACTCATAGGAAATTTCATCTCTAAAGGAGAGGAACCTTAAGCCAGCAAATCAGTTGAAATTACTACTCCAGACAAGAATATTGCAGACTTGAGCTTTCGTCCCGGTCTTCATTAGTAACTTTGATTTAATTTTATCTTATCTAAAAGTAATCCCGAAAATTTTGGAACAGGTCTCCAAGATCGCTTAAGTCAGATCAAAATTACGAAGGTAATCTAGCTAAAAAATATTCACTATTGAGTCCGGCCATCAATATGAAATGGATTTTCAATTCAACATTGACGCCCCTCACACTCAAAATATGGACTCCAATGCTCTATACTCAATAGCATTTCGAATCAGTATCCTGCGAAATGTGTATTTAATGATTTACGAAAAGCTTCAGAATCCGGCTAGGTCACTTCATCTGGGTATAATATGAACGAATACTTATCTAAGGGTAGTTAGCAGTGGCTATTCATGTGGGAGCATCAAAATACTTAGGCCAGAGTGAGGCAAATGTGATACAGCGATCCATCCTTAACGTCTGATATTTTAGTCAGATCATTGCGACATCTGGGTATAGTTTTGAACGAGGCAGGACAGTAGCATAAATTATTAAATATCATGTCTTCTTCCTTCTTGCCTTTCGGCAAGCCATCTAATCAAGTAGTGGCCCACAAAGACTTTTATTACCTTAGAAACGTTCTCTCATTTAAGAAAGTTCATTTCGTACGACCTTTTTCGATCTTATTTCTCCATAAATTTTGTCCAGATTTACTGATAGTCACAGTATGATTCCAACAAAATGTGGCCTGCTCATAAGCAAATGCTTTGAGTAGCAATTTTTATGTATCACGAAGAATCTGTTTAGTCATGTCATGCACGCAAACTTTATCCACTTTCCAGTTCCAGTTTTCCGCTGCGAAGGAACTTAAATGGTAGCTAATAATCTATATGGGTCCTGGTCCTTTCAGTTTGATAAGCTAATGTAGAGAGTTCGGTGACTTTATCCTGAAAGTCGGTGAAAATAAAGATTAGGATAATGACCTAAGATTTTTCTTACTGGTGAATTCGACTCAAGAGTAGTCTGCAGTCTATCTGAAGTTGAAATTTCCTCTCAAAATACATTGCTATGGTAGCTCAGGAAACCCGAATGAGAGCCAAAGGATGAGGTTTTTGAGAAAACACATCCATAAATTAGTCTAACGAGCTTCAAATCCTCCGTTTATATCTCAATACGGCGGTTGGAGTGTTAACTTTATAGTTCCCTTTCGTCTTCTGAAGGGATTTGGATCATATAGAGGCTACTGGTAAGATTTTAGCGGCAACAGTTTTTGCTGCTTAATATGCAGTTATACATTTCAAGGGTTTCCGAGTGTCTAAATCGTTGATAACTCCACTGTTTTAAATCTCATAGACAAACAGCGTCTAGTACTGCTGAAATTTGAGGATTAAATTTAAGAACTCTTATAGAGTGACCTTATGGACACCTTGGGTGATCATCGCTATTTCGTCAAAATGTGCTAAAATTAAAAAGATCCAGTTCTGGTGGTACTGTTTCCTTTTTTCCTAGAATTTTTCCTGCTTTAAGGTGAGATGCTTTCAAAAAACGACTAAACATCCCATAATACCATTTTAGCGGTCTTCGTTTTAATCGTCGTAGAGAAATAATTGAAGTTAGACCTCTTGCCGAGCTGAGTAGCAGTTACAGAGTAGTACTAGATGCCGAGTGGAGCCGAGTAGGAGAATGGATACCAAGCGGAGCCGAGAGAAAAATTGACCGTAACAAGAGAAACAGTTCTAAAGCGCAAAATTCAACGCTGATTCTCTTTCGTCCACTCTGTTATACCAAGTCTTGAAATCTTGGCTCGGCTTTCGGTATACAGAGCTTGGATATAAACCCACCGACAAGAATCTTTAGTTAGGACAGCAGTTTCTCTTATCATTATTTATCAAAGTATATCTCTCCGCGACTGCATTTTCAAAAATACACAACTTTCATTAGAAGAATGCCTGCAATCTCGCTGTCAACCAACTTTTGATGAGTTCAACTTTATCTTTTTGATGTCGCGCCAAATTTTTAAATTTTTTGTTTGCTTTTATTTTACTTTGCAACAGCTGCTATATGTCAACGCTGAATGCACATACGCATATTAATCAAAACACTATCGTGATGTCAAACTCTTTATCTGACTCTCTCTTTCAGTTTCTTTCACTCGCTCCCTCTATCTCTCTCACTCTCCTCCTCTATCTCTTTCACTCTCTTCCTCTATCTCTTTCACTCTCTTCCTTTACCTCTTTCACTCTCTTCCTCTATCTCTTTCACTCTCTTTCTCTCTCTCTTTCGCTGCCTCTATCTTTCTTTCTTTACCCTATTGATCAAAAAAATCGTTCTTTCGCCTAACTAACCCATTCAGTGTTGCAATTCGTTGCCGTAACGGTTATGCATTTGGAGCGCTGCCACATTTTGCAACAAAGTTTTCGAGATTTTAATGTTATATCTTTTACAGTCTTCCTGCCAAACATTTAGCCTGTCTGCTTTAAGGGCAACGAAACTCTGCACAGAGTTTTTTTTTTTTTTTTTTTTGTTTTTGCTCCATCACTCGTCCATGGCTTTGTCATTTGTATTGACTGTTTCTATGTTTTATCAGTGAAATTGTCTGGCGCTCTGTCGGTGGGTTTGTTTGTCATTTTGTCTGTCTGTCTCTTTGTCTATCTGTCGCTGTGTTTTTTAGTCACTTTTGTCTCTATGTTTTTTTTGTCTGTCTGTCTGTTTGTTGCTACGTCTGCCAACTGACTGACTCTTGTTGAACTTTTGCTGCCACAACACTCTTAGTCGCTCTGTATCATTCTCTTTGTTACTCTCTCCCGCTCTCATCCCCCCATTTGTCTTCCCAAATGAGTGCAAAGCCGTTTGTCGTCTTTCGTTTGTAGATTTGTTATTGCTGTTAATTGTAGGTATGTATGTAGGCGGCAGTTGTTATTGTTGTTGTTGCTGCCTTCTTTTGTTTTTGTTTTCAGTGTTTTCTTTTTTTTTGTTTTTGCCTACCAAAAGTAAACATATGTATGTACATACGTGTATATTTAACCGTAAGCAATGTGCAAACATTACTGCATTCAATCACATCAAAGCGGTGTCGGTGCGACAAAGCGTCACAAGTACACAATATATTCACATTTATCTACATATTTTTATGTACATACCATTGTAGGTAACATACTCACTCGTATGTATGTATGTTTGTACAAGTTTGTCTAGGGAGTTGCAGGTGGCATGCCACCAGAGTTGGTTGCAAGCTTACACACAAATGACAGTGACAATATGCAGTTATTATGGGTTCATTGCAACATATGTATGATAAAATAAATACATGCATACATACAAACATACCTATATATTTACATACATGTAAACATATGTATTTGTTTATTTGCCCACGTGTATGTATCTACCATATATAAAGTTGCCTCTTTTGTACTTGCCTCATTGCTGTTGTTGTTGTTGTTGTTGTTGCTGCCGCCGCCTCAAGCTCTTCTCCAACACCGCCATCGCCTACAGCGCCTCTTGAGCCATCCCCAGCTATCCATCCATCCAGCTAGACACCCAAGCAGTCAACCAATCTAGCTTGCTATCCACTTGCCGGCAGTTTTGAATCATCTTCTTCCTTGTTTTGTTCGCCAGCAACAACAACAGCAATAACAACAACAATACAAAAAGATATAATATGTAGAAAAATTTATGCAAAGCGGCGCTTTTGATTATTTTTCAAGTGTCGGGTAGCAAATGTGTCTATTACATATTTACCTACAAATAGTTAAGTAAATAGAGAAGTATGTAAATAAATAAAATATATGTTTAGGTGCGTGTTTAAATGGCTTATACAAGCCTACTGTATGCATATATCTATGTATGTATACTGTGTGTTGGTTTTGTGCTTAGGCTTTTGTTTGCGTGCAAATTACTGCTGGTAATGGAAATGTAATTATTTTATAAAAAAAAATTGTTTTTTGTTTTTGAAAAAATAAAAAAAAAATATTTTAAACAGAAAAAGCTTTTAGTAACTATTGATAAGTTACTTTTGTTGTAATTATTAATGAAAGAAACTACACTCCTTTCAAAACCGCCTCCGAAGTGGCTGATGAATTTGTATGAGCAGCTTCTATTTCATATCAGAAATGCACTCAGTGGGGTTGCTGAGAGAGGCTGCAACCAATACGCCAAAGAGAGTCATGATAAAAACTACCAGTATAACTAAGTCGAGCTGCAGTGAGTGCGGTCAGTGACAGTTGTAGAGTTCTGCCAATTTCTCTTTATCTATTGTATGGTCTTTTGGCTATGATAAATATCAGTATATGGTACAGGTAGCGCTTCTTTTTTCCTAGAGTCTTTATCAGTGCTTTATCCTATTAAAGGAATGCAGTATCATTGAACCTTTTTAGAAGGAGAAGTGGAGACTTTCTTCCTTTATCTGCAATCAATAGCTAAATCGGTCTGACCATATTGCATAAGGTTTCCCCCCGCCACCAGACCATTTTAGCAGATATTTGGACGTGACACAACTCTTAGTAAGTATTAGTACTTCCTAAAATGGTCTGAACAAGTTTGCGTCAGATTATAGAATTTACTGCGGTTACTACCAGTTCGTCGACACTAAGACCCAGTTCAAAAATCTGATCGTTGGATTGTTTTAAGTTGTCCTGCATCATATCGAATGCAAGCGACGCTGAATGAGCTCCGCAATCCACTTTCCCTTCCAGTTTTTAGCCCTGTGTTATCTGGCGGAAGACTCTTGAAACGGGTTCTATCGATGCGTTCGGATCAGAGGAAGAGGTGTTTCAGATGAGTGAGTTTCAATGTGCATGGAAAAGGATGAGAGGACTTGTGGCATGCAGAACATAAGCTAAGTAAGTCGGGGGCTAGTCTGGATAGGTATGAGTTGAGATTGCTAGAGTCTCCGGACCCTAATTGTGTCAGTATTACGCTGGTATCGTTGGGACTCCAATGACGTCGTTCACAGAGAGAGTGTCGATGAAGGTTAACCAACTGTCTCTGGATGGGCTTAAAAACCTATCCATGGCATGTTAGCCGGTAGCAATGATGCCTACTTATGAAGTTAGTGTGCAGGGGACTTCAGAAATTATCCAGAAAGTTTCATGTCAAAGTCTATATAGTAATATTCTGAAAGAATTGTAACTTCTTCACCCGTGCATCGCTAGTTCACTTCATCGAGATCCTTTTTCGCGTCAATTGGAAAATTTTACTCTGTTTCTGTTTCAGTATAAGAGGACGGGAATGTTGAGTGACTTATAGAGCTTGTTCTTTGTTTGTAGACATTTTTCGGTCTAAAGTAGGACCTGTTAAAGTGATTCTCCAGTCTTTTGAGGCCAATGATGTCAGTATCACTCTTATAGACAATTTTACCTTCTCTATTGAGTGGCTCGGGGTGGTACTTCCCTCAGTGTATCTTACTTCTTTCTCTAAGTGTAATTGGTACTTCCAACAGAGACCGAGCACGATTGATAACCTCAAACTTCCTTTATGTATACCAATATTTTATTGCACTGTTATTTGTGATTGATGATTTCCGTATTTAGGCCAGAGTTCAAGCACACAAATCCATATATCTAATTTATTCTGCAACCACAAGCCAAAGAACCCAATTAGCCGCGTCACTTAGGAGCAGCAGACGTACTAGCAGTAAAGCTAAAGCAAAAATTGCATGTAATCACTTACATGTATATATATGTACATATATCAAATGTACTACAATTAAGTGCATGCAAAATAAGCAACGAAATTGGCATTGTGCCCATTTTTTTATTTTTATTTTTTGTTTTTCTTTCTGTTACTTTACAAGCCTAACTACATACATATGCTGCTTAACAACAATTTTGGCAACCTAACTACTTCCTGACGCAACGGGACCGGCACTCTGCGCGCTGCACGAAACTCGCTGTCAGCCAATGTGACGTTGAAATTGGCACTTGGCACATCGCTGGCACTTGTTAGCGGCACCGTCACACCTCACCTACCCGAAATCCCTCAGCAGCCATACCAATACTTTGGTGTTTTTAGTATTTCATTTTGGTTTTGAACATTAATAAGTGTGAAATTTTAGCCAATCGCATTAATTATATTCAAGCTCAGGCTCACACCCTTATCTATCAACCCAACAAAAAAAAAACAAAAAAAATAGTAGAGACCAGCTAAGCTACAGCTGGGTGGGGTTGAAAAGCAAAAATAATGTACGGTAATTTATGTTAATTACTCAATTACAAATTTTCCCGCAGCTTGAAGCGTAAATGAAATGCATAAAAAACGACCAAATGAAACGAAATGAAACGGATGGAAAATATGAAAACTCTCTTTGAGCAATTGGGTGAATGCCAAGCGAAATAATAGTGGCAATAATGGCACCAAATGCGGCGAGCGGCAAAAAGCTGTATGTTATGTGAGTACATCTATATATGTAATTTGTATGTGAGCGTGCTGCTGTTGTGTTATGCCACAAGTGCCTGCCGCTACACCAGTTGGCGTATTTTTAAGCGCGTCTCCCCCAGACATTCAGTGGGTGTGTTTTTGTTTCGCTGTTTTTTTGTTCTTTGTATTTGTTTTTGTTTTTGTTTTTGATATTTTAGTTATAGCAGCTTGTTTATAAATTCCAAACACAACTGCTTTCAAATCGCATAAATATGAAATGTCGATAACGTCGGCATAAAGAAAGCCGTAGGAAGTTGGAAGTTTGTCTTAGCGCCGCCAGCCCCTAAGCAGTTCCTTGGCATTTGGCATTAGGTACTGAGCACATAAGCACCACAATATCCACCTTAATCACCCGCACTTAGTTCTGCTTGTAGTTTGTTTGTATTTTAATATTCTTTATTGCGTTGCAACCACCCGAGGAGTGTCATGCCTTTTTGCTCTACACAGACTTTGTCTTACTTAAACTTGGGAAGGCTCAGCCGTAGCCTTGAATTATGAGCTGCGCTGTTTTTTGTGCGACTCTCACTCACTCTTTTCCGACAGCTAGAAGTAAATACCATAAAATACATACATTTGCTCCTTTTCTGCAGTTGTAGTAAGGAGTTTCTAACAATTTTCGGTGGAAAGGGACTTCTTCATATATTTACTTCTGGTCCCTTAAATAAATATAAACTCTAATGGGGATTTGGTTAAAAAGCAGCATTAAGAAAGTTATAACAGCTGATGGGAATTCCATGAATTTCTTCATTCTCTTACTTTCCAGCGAATGTTGAATCTAAGCCTGAAATATTTTCAATATTCCAAACGACAGGAGAAGCCCAACGTAGCCGCTAAATTCAGTCATAGCGCCATAGAGGTTATTTCTTTTGTTGTCAGCAAAGTTGGCTTTAAAAAGGGCACAGAGCTGTTTTGGGTTGGTCCTTTTCTCACAAGTGTTTTCCATATTCTAACAAGTCCATAGCCATACTGATAACTTCCCCACATGTAATTTTGAAAATACGTATCCCATTATAGTTGTCGCAGACTATAGAATCCCCATTCTTTTGTATTCCACAGAGCATATCCAGATTCCAATGATTAGCCGTGCTCTTGTCCGACTATAGGCATACACCATATAAATTCTCCGCCGCCATGCTTGAGTAATTCAGTCAGTAGGCCATCAGCTTTCATTACGTTGCTATTCTTCAAACAGGCAATCGTTAAACCATGGTCTTCGATTGGATTTTCGCGATCTCCTGCGTTTTTCTCATCATTTTTGTTAAACAATCTAAAGAAGTATTTCCTCTGTGAACTAACTATACACGGGGCATCGATCTCCTGGTCATATCTTTGGGTCCTACAAGAGTATACACCGGTCTTTGCATCTTCAAATGGTATTTCCAAGCATTTTCCCAGTCGGTCAGCTTCTTCAAGCTCTTTACAACCAGAAATGCGCTTCGCTTTCTTATTCAAATTTCACAACGTTGTCAGAAAAAGAGTCATTTGACTATAGGAAACTCCAAATTCTACCACACGCTCTCGTTATACTAAATTGTTGATAAGTTCTCTCAGAGAGCAGCAATGTAAGTTAAACAAAATCTCCAACCTTCTATATGCTCGCTGTGTTTGGTACTTTTTACTTTACAGAGGCGGGTGTGTGTCCTGGCTACTACAAGTTAGTGGTGGTCCTAGTCGATGTCGTACCTAGAGGCATAGTCGATTTTGTTACGAGTTTTTCGACCCGAATATAGTCATGCTGGAATTTTGTACTATAAGTAGAGTTGACCCTGACGTTAAAATGGCCTCACCCGATTTCTACATCGTGGTGGGCAGCGATAAAGGCGCTGATTGGAAATATCTCTGTTCATCGTCCTTCCGCTCCATCGTAGCGTAGGCGAAAACTAGTAATATCTTCTACCACAAATTCAACACCAATTTTGGGATCTTTTATACAGCCGCTGTAGTTTATAACACAAGAATCGTCCTTTCATTGCGTCTATAGAACAACTGTGATGCCAGCTTAACTTTACAGCGGACAGCGGGGCAGCTGTGCCATCCCAAGAGACTCGCGTTTTATTTTCATTGGATTATTTTTCTAAGCGGCAGGTTTGAAGCCCATCGCACAACATCGCTTCTACTAGCCACGAGAAAGTCAGACTCCAGGTTTATGCTGGGACTCTTAACGAGGAATTGTCTGTTCGCGTCGCAAGCATTAAAATTGATTTTGGTTGAGAACGAAAAGTGTAAAAAAGACAAGAAATGTACGGAGAAGTAGAATATACCTTTCTTGGTTAGAGTAAGCGGAGAGAAACACAACAAGAACTAAAGCAGGGCAGAGCTCAGGTAGCATGTGAGGTAACCGGTAAGGGTCTGTGCGCTATATTGTGTATGTGTGACTCTCCAAGCGAAATTCTACCAACCTCCGTATACTAAAAATGAAGTGAATCACAATTTACCAACAAAAACCGAAATTTTTTTTATGTTTCCTAAAATTTTCAAAAAGAAATAATTTAATATTTATCATGAAAAACTCTAATCCAGGCCATAAATTTCAATGAAGGCAGCAAAAAGCTAAATTTTTCACATAAGAAACTAAAAACCAGCGACAACTTTTTCAAATCAAACAAAGCCGTTGCTATTTAAGGGTGACAGTTTCCTGTTCCGCAGTAAAGAATGTATTCCACAGGGAAAAAAGTAAAAAAAAACTTCCCTTAACTTATTTTTCCGCTCGTCTTATGCATTTTCCACATTTTCTTATTTCCCTTCACTGTTTCTTACTTGCTGTCTTTATGCTCTATTTCTGTGCTGCCGTGTTGCTTAGTAATTTTTCAAGGCCGGTAGCAAACGTCTTCGCACCCTTAAGAAACTACTTTCGCTATGTTTTCAATATCCCTGCAGCGGTTGGGGAACAAGTAAAGGCGACCAAATAAGAAAGTACGGAGTATTAGTGTTAGGCAGCGATTTCCGTGCGCCACATTTCAAACTCCACGCCGTCTAAAGCCATCATCAGCGTCTTTATTGTGGGTATTTTACGTTTGTGCCCAAAAACTTTCGCCACACCAGACTTCACTGCCTGCGTCACCTCACTCACTCACCTACCATGCGCCAATCAGTCATATGCCTCCACTCCCGCCTTCAACTGCCTTCAATCGTTCGTCATTCTCTTGGTTTTGGTTTTATTCCCGGCATTTTCATGACCACCATTTCAGTGCGACTTCAGTGACATTGAACTTACTGCTTCCGCCATTGTCGTTTAGCGTCGTCGTTGGCTGCGTCGTCAAAGATTAATGACTGTTTTCTGACAAGGAAAAATTAGTGAAATGTGATTTAAGGGTTGGCAAAATAAATGACACGAAAAGACAAATAAAAATCAAAAGTAAATAAACCGAATTATTTAGTACAATAGAAGTTCGTATTGCGGTAATGAAAACACACACAGTGTTGGCGGGGGAAGCGGCAAGGAGAGTTTGACATTTTTTTCTTAGTTAAATAATAAATAGCGAAGGACAGTTAAAAACGCGATGTTTAATTAGTTTCTTGGTGACAAATAAGTGCCATTCTTTTTAATTGAACTTGGGTATAAATTGAGAGAAAGGCAAAAAAAGCAGAGTAGATATGGAAATTACAATATTCATTTCGATTTCTCCTCAGAATTGGTTTATCATTAATTATTGTTAATTTTATTCCTTTCATTTTATTTTATTTTATTTTCTTTTCCTTTCTTTTATTTTATTTTATTTTATTATATTTTATTTTATTTTATTTTATTTTATTTTATTCTACTTTATTTTATTTTATTTATTTTTATTGTTTTATTTAAATTTATTTTATTTTCTTATTTTATTTTACTCAAATTATTTTATTTTATTTCGTTCTATTTTATTTTAGTTTATTTTAGTTAATTTTATTTTATTTTATTTTATTTTATTATTTAAATATTTTATATTATTATATTTTATTTTATTCCTTTTATAAGATTTTATTTTTTTTATATTATTTTATTTTATTTTATTATATTTATTTTTTTATTTTTTTACTTTATTTTTATTTCTTTAATCTTTCTTCACTTTATTTTAGATTATGTTATTTTTAATTTATTTTTATTTTATTTCAATTTAATTAATTTTTTTTTTATTTTGTTTTATTTTATCTTATTTTATGTTATTTTTTTAATTTAATTTAATTTATTTAATTTAATTTTTTTATTTTGTTTTATTTTATTTTATTTGAATTATATTATTTTATTTTATTTTATTTTATTTTATTTTATTTTATTTTATTTTATTTTATTTTATTTTATTTTATTTTATTTTATTTTATTTTATTTTATTTTATTTTATTTTATTTTATTTTATTTTATTTTATTTTATTTTATTTTATTTTATTTTATTTTATTTTATTTTATTTTATTTTATTTTATGTTATTTTATTTTATTTTATTTTATTTTATTTTATTTTATTTTATTTTATTTTATTTTATTTTATTTTATGTTATTTTATTTTATGTTATTTTATTTTATTTTATTTTATTTTATTTTATTTTATTTTATTTTATTTTATTTTATTTTATTTTATTTTATTTTATTTTATTTTATTTTATTTTATTTTATTTTATTTTATTTTATTTTATTTTATTTTATTTTATTTTATTTTATTTTATTTTATTTTATTTTATTTCATTTTATTTTATTTTATTTTTTTTATTTTATTTTATTTTACTTTATTTTATTTTATTTTATTTTATATTATTTTATTTCATTTTATATTATTTTATTTTATTTCATTTTATTTTATTATTAAATATTTGGGTGCTATATAAGCGACTTTCATTAGCTTAAGAGACTTCACTTTGATCTTGTGCAGCTATTAAAAGAATATAAAAGATTAAAGAGTTTCAAAAAATAGAAAAAGAAAAAGTTTACGCAAATACATATGTAAGTAAATCCATCCTAAAAGGGCTGGTAAAATATGCTGTACAGACGAATGAAAATCAATAAAAATGGAATATTTTATTAACAACAAAGCACTTAAACTAGCTACAAAAATTTTTGAATTTCAAAAGTTTTTTTCATAACATAAAATTACAGCCGATCGCACAATCAATCGATCAGCGAATACCCACCACCACTTGATGGATCTCTTTGTATGTGTAGAGCAGGCAGGATGCGAAGTGATTGTTTGGAGGAGAAGAAGCAGTAGCTAGAAAGAAAGTCATTAATGTTAAATTAAACTAAAATTTTTATTGTGGATATATGCAACATACATACATATGTGCATAGGAAGTTTTACATGAAAATTATGATTATTCTTGAGCACTTTGATGAACCACTTGATTGAGTAGATTTGCTGAGTGAGCTTTTGGACAGTTTTGGAGATTTACCATATGCAAAACACTTTTGATGTAGAAATATGTTTAGCTTTATTCTAATTATATTTTTTATGTTAAAATAATTTTTTATTTGAAACATTTTCCAAAAAAATATCTGTATAAAATAAGCTGTCAAAAAACGAAAAAACTTGCGTTAAAAATAAAAAAAAAATTAATAATTAAAAAAAAAAAATATTTTTTGAATGAAATAGTTTTTTTAGGTTGTGTTTATGAACGTAAAAAAAATTGCAAGTTGCTAAAATAAATAATAGTATGTAAATAATATTAAATAATATAATAATATATTTCTCAAAATAATTTTGTGGCGCCAAACAATATTTTTTTAAATCTTCTTCATGCAATTATTTTTATTCTTTTAAAAGCAATTTTTTTCTATTAAAAATTACATCATCGTATTAGCATACAAATTTAATTTTTAAATAAATAAATGAGCATCATAAATTTTATGATGCCACCTCACTCACTCATAATACCAATCGCATTAAACTCTTGACACTTTTTATAGCTAAACAATTATTATGGCATTAAATTATTAATTCATAAAAAATCCATATTAATATCCTGCAATTCAAAAAAATAAAAAAAATAAAAATATAAAAAAAATAAAATGCTTAATGAAGATAGATATGCATAGAAATGAAACAATTTAATCCCCTGCTTAGACTAACATGAAGCGTAGAGTGTGCCCTATACTGATTTACTCAATAGAAATGTTAACCCCACTAAATAATATAGGTATATACTATATGTATACTTCTATTAATATATTAACGGAATGTGCATTTCAGTTTTGTATTTATATACATATACATACATGCAAGTATATATGTTATATATGTATATTTACCCATCACTCTGCTGGGCTGTCATATTTTGACATTTATGTGTATTTTTCTAATTTAATGGCATGCACACATTCATACACACAGACATACAAACACACTTATATCCGTTCTCATAACTCAACTTGCATTTCCATTTATGTATGTACGAGTACTCGTATGTATCTCTATCTGACAGCCATTTAAAGCCAACCCCACACCGGCTCGCTTATAGCACTAGCTATAAATAAGTATATGTAGCTACTGTATAGATATGTACATATATTCCACTGTAAATATCATGTAATAAAAATTATGCGTAAATGTGTTTTATATTGACGCTGTCATTAAATTGTCATTATGGCACACACTACATGCACCAAATGAATTGGATTTAGTTTTATTACGCGGCAGGCAACCGAGAGAGGAAGTTTGCCGTAGGCGGAAGGGTGCTAATGAAGACACTTATGAGGAAATTGATGTTGTACATATTGAAAGAATTTAAGGGGGTCTCCTCATCAGTAGCTTACAAAAAAAGAGGTTTTTCAGGATTTTTTTTGAACATGAAAACAACAAGAGAAACAAATAATCTTTTGCATATTTTTGAACATATATTTATTCAACAAAAAAAAGTTTATTGTATGTCAAAATAATTAAAAATGGCTGATTTATGAAAAATCTTGCGCAGCAGCTCGCGATTAACAACTCAAACTCCGTGCATGATTCAGCCCGTAATTTTTATCTGAAACAAAAAATGGAAATACTTCCTTGTTCAGAAGGCTTTTTTGCAGATCATAGACTATTATGGTGATTGAAAGTTGAAATTTTAACATTTTTGTCATTTTTTTAAAAAAGTACTCGATTTTTAGTGCTTTTTCTAAGAATAATTGAGTTGATAACATTGTAAAATAAAAATTTTTTAATAAATATTTTTAGTTCAATCTATGGACAATAAAATTATCTAAAAAACGGTGTCTTACTTGTATACATAGCTTTAATGGTTCATTTTTAATCGTGCACGGAATTTTAATAAATACGGTTTTCGGGAAATAGGCTTTAAAGTTTTTAGAAGGAAAAAAATCAAGTTAAATGAAACTCACAGGCGTCAGATGTTAGTCAGCTATACCCGGTCCGTACAGCAATCCTTCTGATTCCTCAAAAAAGCCGTTTTTTGCCTGTTGCTCTGCTCTTCGTGCGATACGAGCCTCTTTTGAGGCGGCGCTGTGTCGCTCAGCCGCGCGCGCTAGTCGGTTGTCATCCATCGCGTCGGCAAACATTTTGCACTGCTGGCCTATAGTCACGTCCAGCAAGTCCAGCATCATCAAGATTCCGACGTAGCCCTCATTGAAAACACCGGCAGCAATAAATGTGGCAATGTCGACGATCAGTTTACCAGAATTCAGGTGTTTCGGTGCCAAACGCCACACCGTTGCGTTGAATGATTCATTGGCATTTTGCGTATGCCCACCCAAGCATTTCGTGAGGAGTTCTTCTTTCAACAAATCTTGATAAATTGGGAGAATCATTTTTTCGACATCAGGCTGAATAACTCGCGGGGGGTGCCGGTAAGATTTCAGTGTTTTTGCTGCCTGCGCTTTACGCCAGTCACACCAGCTGTCGGCGCCCGTGGGACAGTTTTCATGCCTCGGATTTTTGTCAGTTGAACAGTAGTGATATAGTGTGGCCATCACAGCTGTTTTCATATTTTTCACTGAATCGACATTTCTCGTGATTGCCAGACCGTAGTATTTAGTCAGTTCCTTGATTAGTACGTCCGTCAATCGCCCTCTGCCACCAAGTTTTGCTTCTTTTCGTATATTTCGAAGTCTGGTTCCCATTAGTTTAGCTACGTGACCAACACACTCGCTTTTAG
Organism: Ceratitis rosa; assembly: GCA_037013455.1. Lineage (NCBI taxonomy): Eukaryota > Metazoa > Arthropoda > Insecta > Diptera > Tephritidae > Ceratitis > Ceratitis rosa. Next base: position 14,527,248 of record JAWMAG010000041.1, read on the forward strand.
TCACTTGAAATTTTTCGCCGTAAGGGTTATTTTTCAGAATCGAAGCATACGTCTTTGAGTCTCCGTCTCCAATATAATTCATATACATATTTCACTCCAAATTTTTCCTCCGATCTGTTAAACATCTCGTTGATTGCGTCAACTTCCATTTTCCCTGCCGAACCCTCGTGATTGTTCGAACAGTTTTCTTGGTGACTTTCGTACCACGTCTCGTACTCTTCGGTGTCTTTTTTCGTGCTCCATGTTATGCAGGCTTGACAAAAAGAACTTTTCACTACTGCGTCGAGAACTTTTCCACTATAATAACCGATTAGCGTTATCACACCGTAATGAGATGTAAACCCCCTTTTTTTCCACGACCCGTCTCCAGAAACTCTGAGGTGAGATTCGATTCTTCCCTTTTCTAAATTTTTCGATTTCTCCTCTTCAACAGCTTTTTTGGTTAACGCTTCGAACACACTAGTTGCCGCGGCGTGAATGTGTTTCACCGAGTTATCGTACGCGTGTTTCGATAGTCCTTTACAGATGTCCATCATACCGCAAAAAATGTTAAGTCCTTCGAGTCCAACACCAAGCAAACGCATCACAAACACAATTCGACGATTTATTTCATAACCCGAGTGAATCTTGGGCCCCGATAAAATTTTTCGTTGACCGCACGCACACGAAACGACAAGTTGGAAGCCTAAGCCCTGTTGATCACATTCTGCGAAAGTCACAGCGGTTTTGCAAATTTGACACTGAAGGAATTTTTGAAGTTCGCCGAAAATTGCAAGAAAATTGATAATACGGTAAACGCTGAGTGGATTCACGGTCACATTTTCCGCGCTCGCACTATGCAGTTTACGAGCGGTGGCACTATCATTCGGATTTGTGACGTCGGCGTCGTCATTTTTCGTAAACCGATTTCCGTAAAAACTTCGTTTCCGCGGCCGCGAAGCTCGATCTTTGGAAACGGTATTTCCTTTGCGCGTGTTCATGACTTTTCTCGTTGAGGATTGAAGCTACTCTGACGCCGCTGACGCGTCCGTCGAAATTTGGAATCGCCGAACGTAATTTATTCAGACACTTGATAGAATACACTAATACAAATACACAGGGCAGGAATCCTATTCTGCTGAATTTCATTCAAAGCAATGACAAAGAAAAACCGGTGAAAGGGTTTTCCATGAACACAATAAAGGAGACACCCGCGCGGAACACGGGGGGCCGCGCGGCTTAGCTCGCGCTTGCCCCACGCGAGACTCTACTCAGATTTGTAAATCCTAAACGAGTTTGAGTTGGACTCTCAAAATTTGCAAGAATATTCTTTAATAATAATTCTAACGATTGAAGCAAAAAAAAAAAAAATCGATTTTTTGAAACTGACTGATGAGGAGACCCCCTTAAATGAATTTCTAAAAAGTTAAAAAATTATTAAAATATTTTAAGTATTATTTTTTTAATAGAAAATTTAAAGAAAAATTTAAAAAAATTTAAAGAAAAAAATATATTTAAAAAAATTTATAAAAGTAGCTGATATTTTCTAGAAACACTATTTGGTAACTGCAAGAATATGTACTCTCCTCTGTGCAACAAAGAACATCGGTCAAGAAATACAAGAAAGGTTCGCAATCACAACAGACTACCGAACAGTTTTCTACTCAACTTGCACTCCTACTCTCTGAGAGCTCGGTATGAGAGAACTGTAGGATGGCATTTCAAGTTCCCTACAGCGCTATTGACCTGCAGCTGCAAATGAGACTATTGGCTTGAGAAAAGGTCCAAAAAACAGCTGGTACAATGAATGGTGGAGAGAAGACAAGCTGCCTACCTCGCAACAGTGCGTTCGATCACTACACGTGGCATAGATACCGAGAGTTAAAGAGAGAAGCAAGAGGCAGAGATATGATAATTCTCGAAAATTCTACGAAAAATTATGGCATCTAACCGAAGGTTTCAAGATTGGCGCAGACTTTTGTAGAACATAAATAAGTGATCCAGTGACTGATGCCCAGAGTATATACTGAGTTTATGGGGGGAGCACTCCTCTAGCCTGCTGAATGGCAGTCGATGATGTTGGAAAAGGCGTTCCACTAACCGTTTTTGTTGAGGTTCGAATAGCATTTGCCCGCTTAAGAAACAGTAAAGTCGCTGGTGCTGATAGCTTACCGGCTGAGCTATTTAATCATCGCCGTGAAAAGTTAACATGATGTAAACATCAGTTTCTTTGCAAAACATGGCGTGTTGGAAGCTTGTCCGACGATTTGAACCTAAATGTGCTCTGCCTAATCTGTATATAAGGAGACTCTCATGGGTTTGCGACAATTACCGTGGGATAAGCCTCCTTAATATCGCATATAATATGGGAAAGACTAAAACTGATTGAACCAATGCGGCTATAGAACTGGTAAATTCACCATTAACCAGCTATTCGTTATGCGCCAAATCTTGTTAAAGTCCCGTGAAAAGAGAATCGACACGCAATACCTCTTCGTCGATTCCAAGGCAGCCTTCGACACCCCGAAAAGTTGCTACCTCTTCGTCGCCCGCCAAACTTATACGGTTATGTAAGCTAATGTTAGCAACACCAAAAACTCCTTGGACGGATATAGTTTTCTGTGTGCACGCGTTATTGTACACAGATATTGAGTAGCAGAAAAAAATACAAGCTTCTTTGCTGAATACTTATTCTGAACTAACTGTTCTCTTTATTAATTTCTTATTTATTCTTAAAATATGAATATGAAATAGGATACGCTTATGAATATATGAGTATTTGTTTATATACATTCCATGGAATAAGCTGACTCTTATGTCTTTATTTGTTTATTTTTATTATCGCGAGGAATATATGTACATATGTTAATTATATTTCTCAGCGATTATAAAATATTTGACGGTTAGAGTTACTAGGGTATGTCAATATATGACTCCTCCGCCCCTAAGTTCAATGGTCTCCATTGAATAATTAATTAAATTTCTCAAAGTTCACTCTGGTATGTTGCAATTAATTTATAAAATATGGGTACAATTATTTATTGATTATAAATAAGTTCTTAGAAATAAATTTACTTTTCGCTTATATTGTTGTCTGCTTTGGACTTAGCAATGGACCTATTCTCTCTGTTTTTTGTTTATCATTTAAGGCATTTTGTATTGATAATTCTAAGTTTACATTTGTGGTCTCATTTTTCTTATTTTTCTTCTTGTATATTATATATATCGCTAGAATTCCTATTGTTAATAACAATATTGTTAGTATATTTATTCCATAATTTATATTTTTATGAACTTTTAGTTCTTCAAGCTTATTTACGTTATTTTCTTGGGTTAATATTATTTCTGAGAAGTTAATTTTCCTTTCAAAATACAATGCGTTATTTTCTTTTTCGGGGTAAATATATTTTTCCTCTACTATAACTTTTGTATTTTGGAAAGATTTATTTACTACCTCAATTTTACAATTATAAAAGTTTATTAACGCGTTCTTTTCGAGTATAATTTCTCTATTATCACAATTTTGTTTTATTTCCATTTTGTATGCATTTTTTATTAAGATTGTATCGTCTTCGATTTCTTCAATTGTTGTTTTATTGTTATATTCAAATTTGCATTGCTTGGATGAACATATGTCAAATTCTTTCAAATTTTTGAAATTTGTATTTATATATCTTGCTTCCTATTGTAATAGCATATTTTTGTTCTCCTATAATTTCAAAATGTTGACTATTAGGTAGTGGGGTTATTAGTGTTAATTGTGCCTTAATATGTGTTATAGGTATTTTTATAGCTAAGAGTAGTGAGTCATCTTTATATGAGAGTAGCCCTGTCTCTATGTGTTTTAATTTATAGATGTCAATATTGAATCTTTCGATTTCCTTTGTTGATAGTATGCTAGGATGTAATATGTTATGTCTTGCTGAAGCTATATTATCCTGAATTTGTTCAATTTTGTTTTCTAAATGTTTAAGTTTAAACATTTGATCGGAATAGAGCATGTGTTTCATAATTTTTTCATTTGATCCGTTTATTTTTTCAAAAGTTTTTAGTATCTCTATTCTATCATTTTCTATGGTTCTTTTGAGTGTATTAATTGATTTATTAAAATTGTCGTTTATATATATTTGTTGATTTACCGCTCCTATTATGTTGTGGTTGTTTTTATCTATTATTTCTAAGTGTTGTAATATGTTTTCCCTGTCTTCGTTGTCCATTGTCCCGAAAAGCCATTTATGTGTGGTCCCTATAATATTAATTAGTCCTCTACGTTTCCTTTTCTCTTCTATTGGCATTAATGTATTTATTTTCGCTTTTATAATTTTTATTTCCTCATATAACATTTCCCTGTCATTCCTGTCATATATTTTAAAATTAGTTTCTAAGTTCTTTTCAATTTTATTTACAATTTCTTCGAATTCTTTAGGGTGTATTATATGTATAACTGTTGTCGTTTGGTTTACTATCTCTACTTCTCTGATCCTTATTTTTGCGTATCCCGTCTCATTCTCTTGTTTGTTTATTTGCAGGAGTGCGTTAATTGTCGTTATAATTGCTAGAATTATCGTGATTTTCGCCATTATGGTCCTGAAATTTAAATTTTCGTTTAATTTGATTTTTATAAGCTTTCCTGAATTTATTATCTTTTGATATTAAATGGTTTCCTTCTCTATTGTAATTACTTATTTTCTTATATTTGGGTTGTGTTTTGCTAACTCTATAATTCTTTATATATTTATTCTGGAAATCTTGAATGTCTACTCTATTTTCTTTCCTATTAATATTATTTATTATATCTTCTTTCTGCTTTTGTAGATTTTCGGCAAATTTTGTCAATTCTTGTTCTGGGAGAAGGTTATTTATGAGATCAATTGGTCTCTTTTTTATCGTAGAATGTATAGTGTTATTATAAGCGGTTATTGCTTTGAATACTTTCTCCTTCAGATTGTCATTGTTATTTCCATCAGCATTAAAAATCCTTAAGTGTTCGTTTAGTGTAGAGTGTAATCTTTCGACATCTGAATTTCCTGTTTTATTATAAGTGGTTGTTAAATGTAGGTTTATTTTATTATCTTTTAAGAATTGTTTTATTAAGACTGTATCCAATTCATTGTCTGTTACTAGAGTTTCTGGTTTGCCTAAATATTGGATTCTTTCTTTTATGGCGTTTATAATTGATATCCAAGTTCTGTCTTTTAATGATTTAGCTGTTGCGTATTTTGTTAATTTATCAATGCTTGTGAGGTACATTACGCCTCTTTGTGGATACCAAATATCGAAATGAACAATTTCGTTATGTTTCTTGGGAGTGTCTGTAATATTTAAACTATGTTTGATGGGGTTTCTGTCGAATTTCGCCTTATTACATATTTCGCAGTTATTAATGTACTTTTGTATTTCCTTTTGTAATTTAGGGTAATAATGTGTTTTCCTTATTTCCTCTGTTATTTCGTTTATTCCTCTGTGATTATTTTCCAAGTGTTTATCTTCAATCAATGTTAAAAGTTCTCCTTTGTCTGTTATGTCTCTTAAAATTATGTTTGATTTCATTATTTTTAGTTTAGCATTATTTGCGAAAAATTGTATATATAACTCTTGAAATTGTAAAAATAGTTTGTCATCTGGGCAATAAACTACTACTAGTCCTTTTTCAGGTAAATTTTCTCGCATTAATTTTAAAATATCGCTTTCAGTTGTCACATTTATTGTATTTCTTATTTTCTTCTTATATAATATTCTTTTTGTTATTGTTTGTCTTTGCGCTCTTTGAAGTATGAGTTGGTTTTTAAATATGTTAATTGCGTTTTCCGTTATTTTTATGTAGTACGTACTGTCAGTTTCTGCACTGTGTACCGTATCTATGTCGTCATCGTTGAAAATTTCATTTATATTAACTTCCGCCGTGTTATTATTTTCATAGTTTAGTCTGCTTAGGCCATCCGCAATTACATTTTCTTTTCCCTTTATATAGTTGATATCGAAATCGAACTCATTTAACTTAATTTTCCATCTTTGGAGTTTAGCATTTGGTTCCTTTAAGTTGCTCAGCCAAATTAATGGTCTATGGTCCGTTTTGATAGTGAAATGTCGGCCAAACAAGTAAGGACGAAAATATTTCGTTGCCCAAACTATTGCGAGTAGCTCTTTTTCTATTGTACTATATTTTTTTTCATGTCCGTTTAGTGATCTACTTGCATAAGAGATAACTTTATCGGTTTGCAGTAATGCCGCTCCTAAAGCAAAGTTGCTTGCATCTGTCACTAGTGTGAAAGCTTTATTGAAGTCTGGGTGGATTAAAATCGGATCTGCTTTTATTAGCTCTTTTAGTTTATTAAATGCTTTTATATAGTCTTTATCATTATGATTTATTTTCATATCTTTCTTTAAATATTTGATAATGTGATACGCCACTTTCGAGTAATCTTTAATAAATCTCCTGTAATATCCCGTAATTCCTAGAAATGCTTTAATCTCCTTAACGTTTTTTGGAAGTAGAATCTTTTCTATTGCTTCCACTTTCTCCGGGTTCGGTTTAATTCCTTCTTTTGTAATCATGTGGCCTAGGAACTTTGTCTCTTGCCTTAGAAAATTGCATTTATTTATTTGTATTTTTAGATTCTTCTCTTTTAATCTAATTAGAATTTTATTCAGTGATTCCAAATGTTCTTCTATACTTGTAGAAAATATTAGGATGTCATCCATGTATACGATGCAAATTTTTCCAATATAATCTTTTAAAACTTCGTTCATTAGCCTTTGGAATGTTGCCGGTGCATTTCGTAATCCAAAGGGCATTCTTAAAAATTCGTAATGTCCGTTTGCTGTGGAGAACGCCGTCTTGTATATGTCGCGCTCGTCCATTTCAATTTGATGAAAACCTTTAGCTAAATCGAGAGTTGAGAAATATTGGCATCTTCCCAATTTGTCAAATATATCGTCTATATTTGGAATTGGAAATCTGTCCTCCGTAGTTACGCTGTTCAACTTCCTATAGTCGATTACAAGACGCCATTTTTGTTCGTTAGTTGCGTCCAGCTTCTTTGGAACCAGCCAAATAGGGCTGTTGTAAGGACTAGAGGATGCTCTGATTATGCCTTGAGTTAACATTTGGTCTATTTGCTTTTCTATTTCCGGTTTGTGGATTTCTGGATATCGGTAAATTTTAGAGTAAACCGGAATGTCATTCTTGGTCATTATTCTATGTTTCGTTGTACTAGTAAATGTTAAATTATCATCTTCATTATAAAATATGCTTTTATGTCTTTTAAGAATATTTCTGAGTTTATTTTTGTCTATACCGTTAAGGTGATTAGTGTCAACGAATTCTGTGACACATTTATCTCTTACATCGTTATTGAAGATTTCCACTTCATTTTCTTTATAACTTATTCTGTTGTATATTTCTTCTTCTTCTGTTAGATAGAAATTTATTGTTGCTTTATTTGTTTTTAAAATTCTGTTCGGGTAATCTATTATGCAGTTAAGTTTCGTTAAAATATTGTTACCTATGAGTCCGTCGAAATTTTTGTTGAAGTTACATTCAAGAAATTCACATATGAAATCTTTTTCATTGAATTCTTTGAAAATTGGGAATCTGCAAAGTTTCTTAACTTGCATTGTTCTTCCCAGTGCTGTGACTTGTACATTTATTTCGCTCTTCCATTTGGGATCACAAACGTGCTCATTGATCAAACTGAACTCTGCTCCTGTGTCAATGATGAAATGTAGTTTACGTACATGTGTGTTTATTACTATATAGGGTAGTTGTTTCTTGTATCCCTCCGAAAATTTAATGCTGTGTTTCCAATATCCATTAGCTCTGGTCTATTACCATTAGATACTCCTGACCGATTATAATTTCCTGATTGATTAAAGTTTCTCCTTTGATATCCATTTCCCTGTTGATTAAAATTTCTCTGTGGGTTAAAATTTCCCGGTTGGTTTTGACTCGTGTATGTTGTCTGATACGACATTCTAGTTTGGTTTGATCTGTTGCCATTATTGTTGTATTTATTATTATTATTATTGTTCATATTCATTGGAACGTAGCCGCCGTCATATCTGTTGTGTGGCATATTATTGTTAAATCTGTTCCTGTTATAATTGTTATTGTTATTTATATATTGATTGGATCCAAACGATGTCCTATTATTCGTGTTATCGCTAAAATTAATCCTACGGTAGCTATTTGGGTTTGGATATTTCCTTGTTTGCCCAAGTGCTGTAAAGGTTTGATGTCGAGCTTCTAAGATGATTTTGTATGCTTTATCTAGATTATCAGGGTTTCTTGCTATAATCATTGTTTTTGTAGGCTCTGGAAGATGTTCTTTGAATGCTTGTAGCGCTATTCTGTTCACTTCTTCCGTTGAAAAGCTCAAGTCATTATGCGCCAATATTCTATTATGTAGTTTGTTCCTAATTTTGTTAATTCTAAAGTGGTAATTTTCTATTGTGGAATCGAGTCTGGTGGTCTTCAGCTCGTCCATGAGTTCTGTTGAACTCCTCTTTTCCCCGCAATTGCTCAAAAGTATTGGTTTCAGTGTTTCCCAGTTATTGATTTGTCCGTATCTATGAATAATTTCCCTGGTTTTTCCTACGCATCTTCCTTTCAAGTAATTAAACAATATTCTTTGATTGTTTTCATCGAAGATTGTTATTGTGGGTAGTATGTCTTCGACCTGTCTAATAAAGTCCGTCAATTGGTTTGGGTCGCGTCCGTCAAATTCTGCAATTCCATTAATGCAGTTTAGGGTAAGTTGAAAGTGTGATATGACATTTGCCTCCATTTTTAAATAAAATAATTTATTTCAAATCTCTACTGTTTCTGAAAAATTTATCTACCCTTTGCATTTGCAGTTTTGAAAAGGAAATGACAATAAGAGATATTTATTTTACTTGACTTTTATGTGTATGCTTTTCTTTATGCTGTTGTATATATATGCTATATCTTTATATAACACGGAATAATTAGTAAATTATATCTTATTGTATGTCAATATGCTTTTGCTTGCTCGTGCTTTTGTTTGTTCTTGTTTTTTGTTGTTCTTGTTTTTTTTGTTGCTCCTGTTTTTGTTGTTGTTGTTATGACACAGTCGTCAATCGACTACTTTTGGTAATTCTTCCACAGCTTATTGTTGTTGTTGTTGCACGACACGCGTAATGTATTACTATGCACGAGTACAATGTATGTATGTATGTATGTAAGTTGAGTTGCGTTGAGTTTTATAAGCGGTGTTCCATTGCTTTTCCAACTCTCGAGCAACAGCAGCGCTTCCACATTAAAAATCAATTGTCATGCAATTTATTTTGTTTGATTTCTTCAAGATATTTCCACGCACATGCAGACACATGCAAATCACGCTAATTACAATCTGATTATAATTTCTTTTTCATAGTTTTCAAATACAATTCGATTTTGGAACGTACTTCCCGTGACACAGTGGAGTTTTTAATAATTTCTTTGATTTAGTGGCATTTATGCTTTCTTAATGTTGCTTTAAATGCACAGCAGTTTTTCACATTGAAGCATTCTTTCCAAGATATTTTTTTTTTGTAAAATCACTTTTTAGTGTCGAGAAAATATTCATAAATATTTTAACAGTATTCTTGTGTTTGACAAAATTTTCACAAATTTTTTAGTTAATTTTGTTTATTTTTTTCTTCTTTCTTTCGCAGCTGCACCGTGAGCGATAATCCAAGTGTTCACTTTTATCACGGTTTTCGCTTTTTTTTTTTTTCGAATAGTTTTTTTTTTTTTTTCTTAAAAACAGTTTTTCTTGCCGCACTTGATGACAATTTGTGGAATTTCAGTAACTAACTTTTCACTACGTTCTTTGCGCCTTTTATTTATAGACGACTTTTTGCTGCTTACGCTAAGTTTCGAAAGTTTATATGAAATTTTCTCGTCGCCAGTTTTCTCATAAAGTAGCACTTAATTTCGAAGTTTACTATTTTATTAATTTAACAAATATAAGATTTCATTTATATCTTTTGGAAAAATGTGTGATAATTTCAAAAATCTTCTTTCAAAATTCTTCACGTTTATGTGAAATTACCTCGTCGCCAGTTTTCTGTGTGCACGCGTTATTGTACACAGATATTGAGTAGCAGAAAAAAATACAAGCTTCTTTGCTGAATACTTATTCTGAACTAACTGTTCTCTTTATTAATTTCTTATTTATTCTTAAAATATGAATATGAAATAGGATACGCTTATGAATATATGAGTATTTGTTTATATACATTCCATGGAATAAGCTGACTCTTATGTCTTTATTTGTTTATTTTTATTATCGCGAGGAATATATGTACATATGTTAATTATATTCCTCAGCGATTATAAAATATTTGACGGTTAGAGTTACTAGGGTATGTCAATATATGACTATATACTCGTACAGCGATATTGGCATAGTTCAGCTAATCAAGACACAGCGGCTGCCGGTCATGTGGTCCGGATGTATAAGAACACCGCAGTTTTGGAAGTTTCCGATGCAGTATCTGAGGGGGGAAGCAAAGAAAGAGGAAGAACAGCTGGAGGCGGACCTGGCTGCAATTGCAGCTTTGTAGTAACCGCTTAAGCAGTTTTTGGCCGAGTTCCTCTTTCAAATTTGTGATGTTCTTCCAACAAATGGAGGGACATACAGCTTATACTAAGCCACTTCGGAACGGCTGAGGTTTTTTTTGAGGAGCTTTTGATTTCACGTCTGAAATACACTCGGAGGGCTTTACATTCCCTGCCGAGGGGAAACCACAATTGGGAAAATTAAATTTTAAATTTTGGTGGAACCAAGACTCGAACTCTGGCCTTCCTTATGGCAGTGCGCAATGCTAACCACTCGGCTATCGCGGCCGCCGATACTTGGGTTTTATAAATTAGTTATACCTAGAACCAATTTCACATACATATATTTACTAATACATATACTCCCAGTATACGCAGGGACATAGTATTCATCTAGCTCACTGAAGCGTGAGAAAGCACAATCCTTTGCACATGAAGTTTTTCACCTAAATAAACACCTGAGATAAGTAAAAATTGCGCTTTATTTAATTTTTGCTTGAATTTTTAATTGAAATTCATATCAGCTCAACTATGTGGGTGTAAGTGTATACGTATACTAGGGAGTTTTTCTCCTAAACTTCAAAATCCAAGTGAAGTGTTGACATTGCGGTCTACACCGGATACTATGGCTATTTCTAACACGTCAACCGGACAGTCGACCGGCTCAGCTGCCTGCGGCCAGGCCACGCTGTTTACATAGGATGGACAATGACGAATGATAGGGTGTAGAAATAAAATTAAAGCAAACAAATGTAAATAAGATTTTTTATTTGAGAAATATTTGAAATATAATATAAAATTCTATAAAAATTGCAAAGCTCGTTAGAAAAGTACAGCGTATACAGTTAACTATGGTATGCTGAATTTTAAGTGACACAAACAGCCAACACGTACTAAGAACTGCATGATGGCACATTTATAGTTACATACATACATACACATACATATATATGCATTGCATGCAGCAGCCACTTCGTGCTGAATTGAATTTTATTTAAAAATTTCGAATGAGTGAGTGTCAACACAGCTAAATTACAGACTCTCAACCGAAGCGGAGCCGTGCAGACGTCGTCCGTCAGAGATTGCTGACTAAGCTCTTTAAATTTTTGTTGTTTCCTTGCAGCAGCAGCGCTGATTTACATAGTATTTGAGTTGCACTTTTTGTTTCTTCCTCCTTCTATTCCTCGTCTTCCACTAAGCAGATTGTCTCGTTTTGCATACATACACGTACATATTTGCATTTGTTAGTCTCTAAGCTCTGCAATTTATTTCAACTGAATTTTGATGGCGAGCAGCGTGGAGCGCGGAGCGTTGACGAGTATTGTGCTGTGCTTAATTTTTGGCGTTGGTGTTGTTGATTTAGTTGTTGGCGTCATCAGTTTGTGCATTCAATTGCATTTTTAATGAATTAGCTCTGGTGGAAATTCCGCAACACTTCTCTCAATTACCATGATTACAATGAACCGGGGATATTCGTTGTAGATAATGAGTGCCAAAAGCTTCTTCCTGTCATCATCTTAGCTATTGTCTTCAATGGTGTAGGCAATCCCTTATGCGATTATAGCCGAATCAACATAAGCACTCTTCGCCCAAGTTGCAAATACCAAGTGAAACGAGCTAGCGCTCACCCTGATCCTTCCAGCAAAGTGAGGGTCTTCTTCTTCCTCTGCTTTCACCGGCAGTTACTGCATTGAATACTTTAAAGCTGGAGTGCTTTCATGCACATGAACGACATGTCTTACCCAGCATAACCGCTGTGTCTTCATTCGCTGAACTACAATAGTTCAATATCATTGCATAGCCCGTACAGCTCATCGTTTCATCGGTTCTGGTATTCGTGATGCCAACAAGTAAAGGACCATAAATCTTACGCAAAGACCACCAAGGCCGACTTAGCGTCCACTCCTCTGTACCATATTGCAGGACGGGAATGATAAGGGCACTTTACTTTTCATTTGTCGACTCAGCCAAAAGTTGTACCTCTGTACCATATCTCAAGACAGCCGGTTCTACGCACCAGAGTTGATCCAAATTTTATCCGGCCAAGGGCTGTCACCCTTTCGGCGATCTAACCCCGTTTAGGTCAACAGGTAAAATTAATCTAAGTACGCCAACGGAGCAACACCTCGCAGCTGGGCTGCTCCATATCCTTCTCATCAGGGCTGGCATCGAAAGCAAACCCGGTTCGACAGATTATTTCTGCTGCGTGTGCCTTAAAAGACTCCACCACTTCTCCACCTTGGTTAGGTGCAACCAGTGCATTGGTTGGAGTCATGTTTAGGTCTGCTCATGCTTTAAAACCACAAGGGAGTAGACCACAAGTTTTGTGGCCCCATGCTGCCAACGCCCAAGTGCGCCCCCAGCCTCCACGGCAGTGCAGACAGCACCCTTACCCACTTTGGGTAACCCACAGAGCTCTACGGCCTCCCGGAGCTCCCCCGCAGTATGACTCTCGCAAACCCTCATCCTTACCCACAACCAGCTCTTCTGCCTCCTCCCGTGTGAGGGTTACCCAGCAGCTCCTAGTCCCCTGCACAGTCTGTTCCGTGTGTCAGACCATAGTACGTCGGAACATGACCTCAGTCAGATGCAACTCTTGCTCCGGCTGGTGAACACCAACGTTCGGAACCAATTTTAGCGGGCAGCACAGCAGCAACGCACTCCATCTGCGCATCACTACCTCACACCCCGCATCACAAACGTTCCCCCGAGCTAAACACGACTCTTACAATTCAACTGCAACGGACTCCAGGGGAAGATCGACGAGATAGTCGACTTTATGAGCCAGGAGCACCTGCCAATTGCTGCGTTCCAGGAAGCAAAGCTGACCGCCCGCTCGAATCTTCTGAGCCGGGCCGGATACAACATAATCCGCAAGGATCACGAGCGAGACCATGGTGGGGGTTTGGCGTTCTTCCTACACAACACCGTGCAGTATCGTCTCATCGACGGCGATATCCACCGGCTAGACCGGCTTCACGGAATTCACCGAGAACGCCTTCAATGCTCGCCCTCTCCATCAGACATCACTTCTGGTGAACGTTCCTTCCGCAGGATCGTCGTGACCGCTGCCGCCCGCTTCATCCCAGCAGGCCGAATTTCTATTCAAAACTCGTCATAAACGGTTAGTGGAACGTCTTTTCCAACAACATCGATTACGGTTAAGCATGATGAATATCGTTTCAATGTTTAATCTGCCATGACTGAGCCCACACTAATAAGATCCGATCATTTCCTTGTTGCCAGGCTATAATCTTGCACATAATACATTAGATTCTTGCAGAAAAAAACTCTGGCCTTGAAGCACGATGAATGGTTGACTGTTTGGTTGGTTGGTTTGAAGAGGAGGGTTGAGGTACTGGCCGCAAGCAACCGCATCTAAGCCATTGAGTTGGCCCACTGTGCTTAGTTAAAACTTTGGAATTCGTTATAGAGTTAGACGAAGTTGTTCCGAACTGTTTCTTCTTCTTCTTCTTAGTTAACGAAGGCTCCTTTTACGAAGTTTGAGTCGAGTCTAGAACCAAATGTTATTAATTTTTTCGCTTTAAAACTAAATTTTTATCTCCTCCCGAAACCACTAGAAAATTTAAATCTAACAAAGCGCCTTCCCTATATAAAATTTTGCTCACTGTGCGTCACCTGATGAGTCTTACAGTATCCCAAACAAAAAATAAATGAATTACCAATTGTATTTTCTTTAGTTTTCTACTTTATTATTGTTCGACATTTTATTTCTCTTAATGGCTTATTTTTATTTCCACTTTCAGTTTCATGCAGCGCGTATTTTCCCAACATCTGTTCGAGTGTTTTATTATTTTAAGCTGCAATAAAGCATTTTCCAAACATTGCAGACATTCATTGAATCGCCCGCTGCTGATTGCTGCACATTTTGCTTGAATGATTTCTCATTTGCTGCTTCATACATAGTTTTAATTGTTGTTTTTGGTATTAATGACCGTAGCCAACATAACAACGGAAGTCACGTTCCTCAGCTGCAGCGTCTTGGCAGTTTCTTGCAAGATTTTTGAAAACCTATGCCACACCATGAGTGTGGTGCAACAACAACACCCGCACTTGCTGCTTTTCACAACTGATCGAGGAACTCTTCGTCCACAAGTCAGACACACACTCACATATGAGTTTCTGTCTCGCCACGATCTGTGGTATGCTTGAATTGACTTGCCGTTTCGCCGTTTCGCCATTATGGCAATAGTCAAAACATTAAGTCATACACACTTTTATTGCTTGTTTTCCAATTGAGCACTCATTTGTTGCTTCAAAAGTGCTGTACATCGTCGCGTCTGTCTCCAGCGTCGCAGTGTTCATTATTGTTTGTGAGAAAATGCCAAAACATATTCACATGAAGCATTCATAGTCGCTTAAGAAATCAATCTTTCTTTCCATTAACCGTTGTAATTTAAAACCAAAACATGAAAATATGTCAAGTACTTTTGCGTGCCTCTGGTTCTATTATGGCTCTTTTGCCCGGGTCTTTTGCTTCGTTTGCGTTTACGTTTGCGCTTTCTGGTTTGCTCGTGGTGGTGGGTTAATAAATCCATCAATTTTTTTTTCTTCGCTGTTGACGGGCATTTGATTGACAATCGATTTGAAGTGGTGACTACTTGATTGGTTGATATGTTTGTATGTTATGAAGATCGGTTGCATACATAATTATGCGTGGGTGCAATGTGTAAGACAGAGAGAAAGAGAGAGAGAGAGAGAGAGAGAGAGAGAGAGAGAGAGAGAGAGAGAGAGAGAGAGAGAGAGAGAGGGAGGGAGAGTGAGAGAGAAAGAGAGAGAAAGAGAGAGAAAGAGAGAGTGGGAGTTTCAATATACAGAGCTTGGCTTGGCGAATATTGCTGAAATATGTCAAGATCGTCGTATGTCTCGTACAGCTCATGTTGAGTTTTGTCTTTGCTCGTTGTGAGAGGACTTTACTTTTCATTTACTTTCTCAGTCCAAAGTACCGTGGCGAGAGTGATTCTATGTTGGATATCAAGACATTGACATTGTGGTTGATGTTAATGATCGTTTCTTTATCTAGTCTGGAGAAAGCAGAACTCACGTCGCAAATGTTGATGCTATTCCGCTGAAGGTGCTTACCTTCTTTCTTCATCTAATGAATCCAGCTTTGATGTAGATTGCGAAAAGATGTACATCGAAGGTGAAACTCGGCTACAAAATCTCTTTAGCTCTCCGAGTTAGATGAGTCGGTAGCAGTAGTAAACAGGCTTCGGTATTCTTGTGCCAAAATATCCCATTTACTACACCACAAAAATTTCTTTGTGTCCAGGGCTTCCTTTCGGTTCATTTAGACTCCCTCTTGAGTTTTTCTTAGGTTGCTTAAGCTAGTTTCTAGTACATAACAGTAGAAAGCCATGAGTGCTTTGCCTGTGTCTACTTCTGCTTATGACAAGGTAAACTCATAACAGATAGAAAGCTTATCGTTTCGTGCTCATCGTCATTCCTGCAGCAACTATAGCATATTTTGAAAAGGACCACCAGTTTTTCCGCATGCCGTCCTATGGAGCTTTGCGTCATCAAGTCATGTTTTCCATCTTTGTAGTGTTCGCGATTCGACCTTTCTTTAGTAGCATTTTGCATGGAGGCATATGAGTACGTTCTCCAGTTAAAAGAATCTGTTTGGTCGTACCTTGACTTGAAAGTTCGCCAGCCATCTAGTTTATTTTGACGTTTCACAATTTAGTATTCTTTGGGAAATTGCTTATGTCTGATATGTTCTTTGTGGGAATCCATTCCAGGTTTGATACCTGATGAATTCCATGTATCGAATTTGTGCGAGACCTGGTCACTCACAAAGCAAATTGGTAATTGTTTTCATATTATCCTCTAATTCATAACTGCAACAACCGCTGTTAGAGGGCTGGTCATTTTTAGACGCATGTTGTACTTTTCTTCGACTTATTTTTTTTGGTCATACCATACCTGGTCCTAATCTGTAAAAGTACATGGTAATAGTGCTCTTAGTCGTTCCCAAGTGTTTCGATGGCACAAAGAGTTTAAGTTTAATTAAAGCTTGCATGAGCAAGTCGAAGGTGAAAACGATGATTAGTTCCTTTTTTGATAGCAGTGGAATCGCCCACAAAGAATTTCTTCCACCGGGGCAAACCGTAGTATCAAGTCTACTATCGCCAAGTACTCGAAAGACTGCGAAAACGAGTTAACAGGGTGCGCCCAGACATAGGTCGTAACTGAATCCTTCATTACGAAATGGTATCCTTCTCACTTAAAAACACTCCACCATTCACGTGGAGAGGTTTACTCCTTTTACTTACCTGAGAAAAGGTATTGATATTTAACATTGGGAGGTTATAGTCTGATTTGTTAAATGGTGTTGATACAGTTGTTTTAGTGTATCCACCCCTAAGGTGTATAGACAAAGAGTTCTACCTGTGGTACGACATACCTGTGGTAAGCAATAGTTCCGGCAAGCGCTGGTTTTTATACCAGTACGACACTGATTTTTAGTCGGCCAAGGACTGCAACAAGGAATATCCAGTGGTTACAATAAAAAACAACAACAAAAACAATAGCAGTATATCTTTCTTATCATAAATGCATCATCAAATGTATATTTATTCCCTTTACATGACCGCTGTAGCAGAAGACATAAAAAGGACCTCCATTCTTGCCTTCGTCTCAGCCAACGTATCTGTGTAATGGTGATGATATCAGCCTTAATTTGAATGAGGACAACATTAAGATGCCGCCGGCTAGATTTCATTGATTAAGGTACCAAGCATGCCACATGCACAACCTTCAATTATTTTCCTTGGGTTTCGCCTTACAAATTAGCGGTTCTGTTTCGTAAATCTGATTTTTTTTAGGGCACAATTTTTTAAAGCTGGTTCCAAGTTACAATACTCATTACTCGAGGAATTTTTCAATTTATTTTGTAGTGGTTTGTTTGAAGACCTGCTCTCGCTTAGAGGGGGAAATTGAAAGATGTTGCCATAAGACCTCAGCGGTCTTCTTTGAACCGATTTTTTCAGTATGGGTTCACAAAATTTTCTTCCTTACTGCCCATGACTCAGAAATCTCTTTAACAAGGGTAGTTCCAGACTGCTGACACCTTGGCTTACCACATCATGTGAGCTTTAAGTCGTTAGGTATGCCTTTTAGACATTGCAATTACACACGTGTGTTTGAAATATGTGTAATCAAGTGTATGCCTTAATTAATTTCGCTCGATAAAAATTGCATGCCTTAACTGCATATCTCATACCCATACCTTTTACACACTTAACTATGTACATAGGTATATACATTCACACACATACATACGTATATAAATGAATTACCGTGAAACTAACACGATAGCGCTGCATGTGGCAGAGATAAACAAAAAAATAGAAAATAAAAAATAAATAAAAATACAAAAACAAAGTAACAACAACCAACGAGCGGTAGGAAAAAAACAATAATAACAATTAGGAGCTTGTAAAAATGCACGTTGCATGCAACCATGAACGCACGTGTTCGACGCCAACACTCAACTGGCGTCATTTAATTAAAACGCACGCGCCGTAAACTTGCTAGAATATTATATATGTACATATATATGCAATCACACACACGCACACATACCTACATGCATATATGTATGCATTAAAATGCATTCATATATATACATACATAGTACAGAGTGTTGCATTAACAAGCCTTCCATTGCCATTGTTGTTGTACTAAATTGCAGTCAATCTAAGTTACCACACACACACGCACACACACACTGACTAATACATACAGACATATGTACATACCTATATACATGCTTAGTATTATTATAAGCCGTATGTACGCTACACAAAATGTTGACGAGACAGCATTCAAAATAACAATAATAACAGCAACAACAACAAAAGTAAATACTGCAACTACTGAGTAAACTACAACTGCTGCTGCTGCTGCTGCTGTTGCTCTTGTTTGTTGTTGCATACACACAGCATACACTATAAACAGTTATAAATGAGAAATAATTTTTATGCACTTTTAATAGAGTCAGCAACAAAAACAACAACAATATATCAATATACATACTCAAATAGCGCCGGTTGTGTGTTCTAGCGTGGGTTCCAGTGGTGATATTATGGCTAACGAGATGATCTCATGACAAGTAACTGTCCCACCCCTGAACTGCGACAGTCGCACTCAGTGATCTGCAGTAGGAGTGGGAGGATGAAGATCTATTAGCAATGAATTGAAGATCTTGGTTCAACGAATGTCTTTTTTATTGCGGTCCACATTTTTATGTTCCAAAAAGTGTTTTTTAAACATCATTGTCCGTCAGAAGTGACTAATTTTTCCCATCTCTCCGGTAATTTTCAAATACCCATCTTCTCTAAAAAAATGACA
The DNA here is from genome assembly GCA_037013455.1 of Ceratitis rosa. Lineage (NCBI taxonomy): Eukaryota > Metazoa > Arthropoda > Insecta > Diptera > Tephritidae > Ceratitis > Ceratitis rosa. The sequence goes on from JAWMAG010000041.1 coordinate 14,546,167, forward strand.
CCTCTCCGTCCTCGATCCAATCGATTTCTACAAAAGAACCTGTCAAAAAAGCCAGTAATCTGAAGAGGCAAAGTCCAGAGAATACGGCGGGTGGGGTAGGACCTCCAATTTCAGCGTTTCTAAGTAGTTTTTGACTATTACAGCAACGTGGAGCCAAGCGCTGTTATGTTGAAACATCAGCTTGTTATGCCTTTCCATCGTTTCTGTCCGTTTTTCACGTATTGCACGGCTCCAACGCATTAGTTGTAATCGATAATGTTTTGCATCAATGGTTTCGGTGAGCTCTAGCAGCTTATAATACATCATAACCGTCTGGTCACACCCTAGGTAGAGCATATCCAACACTTCAAAGACAAATCCATGTATTTTATGCAGATTGTGACAAGCCTCGATAAACGAATACATTCCCCCCTGTAAATCCAGCGATGTACTCGCCGACAGTGACTAGGTACCACTGAGAGCTAAGTAGGTAGGCATAAGTGGGAGCCTGTGGCTTATTTTCCAGTCATTGAGGCTCTCTCGTGATTTTTTTGGTCGCTTACTTAAGTATTTACAACGCGAAGGGAGTTATCTGTGAGAACAGCTGTAATATGCTTAAGTCTACATCTGCTTGAAGCAGGACAATCCCATAACAGGTACCAAGAAAATCGTCTTTTCATCTATGTCACTCCTGCAGCTAATACTGTTTCTACAGCTTCATCTGAAAAAGCTTCTTTGCCAACCTGCATGTCGTCCTCTAAAACAATGTCCCGCTATTCGATCTTTTCTGAACTCAGTTCGACCAAATTTGCCACGACTTACCCGTCTGGTCCCACCATATGCAGAATATAACCTTTGAATGGTGGATATTTTTTCGCTGATGTCGATGCAGACGTTGATGGAACGGCGTGGCTTTATCATAGTATATCCATTTTTCAACTCCAGTCACGAGCCGGTGCAAAGATCCCTTCGTTTGATGTTCTTCAAGAAGCAGTTCCGAGATGAAAAATCGCTTTCCAACATGTCTGGGCTAGTTCTCGTACGACACGCAATTGTCTCGCTTGCTTTAACTGAGCGAAAATTATTGTTTGAGTCGCCCACAACATTTCTGGGGGTTAGGTATGCATTTGACATGGATCTTGATCCAGTAAAGCCTCCAATTCCTCATCTACAAACCTCTATGAGTTGGGAAGGGTTTTGGGTAGGTCAGGGCGCTGTTCGCCTTCGAGGCTAAAACACTTTTGAAACCATTCTCTGCATGGTTTGGTCGACACACATTCCACTTAAACTTCCAAAAGCATTTGATGGGCTTGAACTACACTTTTCTTCCAATTAAACTAGAAGATAAAAACTTTCCACTAATCCTGTTTATTTAGAACAAATCTGGACATTTTCGAAGAGGCAAAAAGTTCTTGTCTAAGGCAGACGCTGAAATAAAATAAATATTTTTGACAGATGTGAAACATTTCCAAATAAATAGGTAATCGCCTCGAAGATCGGCCACAATTAGCAGGTGGAGGCATCTTTTGAGAACGGACCGAATTAATTTGTGCTCCCAATATTTTCTTAATTTTAAGAAGTAATTATTCTTTTTCACGTAGTCTGCACTCACAATTAGTCTAAATTTAAGAGAAAACATGCACATTTTCTTCAACTAATTTGAGTTGCGTTCTTTTTAATGCAAATAAATTGCCATGCAATTAAATCAAATTTTTCTGACACATTAAATTTCGTATTAAGAAAAAACTAAACCCCAAATATTATATGAAAAAGAAAAATTCACATCAACCAATTTACGCTACCGCCTGCTGCTAATGGCCAAACCCATTAATTTTGACCTCTAACCGGCAAAAAAGCACTTAACAGCTGAGAACTCCAGCGAAGCAGCAAGGAGAACATGCGCTCCCTCCATCTCTCTGTCTCTCTGTCTCACATACACTCTCTCTTATCTCCCTATATCACTCTCACGCTCTGTATCCCTTTCTCTCTCTCTGTCTTTGTGAGTCTCGAACACACACTCAGTTACAACGGTAATGTCGGTAGCAATACCGTGAGAGCTACCACAGCAGTTCCAACAGGAAGACTAGCAGTCAGGCACAGTTGTTGTAAGAAAAATTAATAAATTAACTTCCTGAGCGCATAAATCATTCGCCCGTTTTGCGACTGTCAAAAATGCCTAACCTACATGCATCACCACCACCAGCACCACCACCAAACCGCACCGCATCATCATCTACACTACAACTTACAGAAACCGTAATGCTAACAAATGACAACAACAGCAACAGTAACAATCCCACAGCGGCGCCAACAAGTAAAACAGAACAACTGTAACTAAAACAATTATCAGCAACAACGCTCCGAAACCCCTGCGGATAGGCACCAGCTAGCATAGCAAGCTTGCCACAAATATGTTAGCTTGCGGTGAAATGTGAAGAATTTCCCATCGGCTAGGTACCGGCCTAAAAGCTGGCGAGCAGATAAAATTATTTATGTAGTTATTCATACTTTCCAGCAACACGACAGGAGTTTAGTCCTTGCCACTGGAGATAACTCGCCAACCGGTCGGATGGTGCTTTTATTTTCTTCTGTCTCTCTTCCTGTTTGTTGCTTTCCGTATGTACGAGTATGTATGTGTAACAGCGTGTGCTTGCGTTCTTAATACGCTCATAATTTTTACTTTACATAATTTAATGTCCGCTTCCTGATTTCAGACAGTGACACACATGCACACACGCATATCAATATAAACACGCAAGTGGAGGTGTTCAAAAAGGAGCCGGCAGCAAAATTGTTTTTATTTTCATTATTTTTTATTTTTTTATTTTATTTTATTTTTTTTATTTTTTTATATATACATATTTTTTTTTGCTAAAAACAAAGCGAAAATCCCACATAAATTTTCTAGCGTCAGTATGTTTATGAAATTATTGCCGGCTACTGTATCTACTTTTATCGTTGTTTCCGTCGGATCTGCCGCAATTTTACATGCTTCCTTTTCTCTGCTTAACATCCGAGTGTACTGAGTTATAGACATACCTATAAAATAGGCTCCTTTCACACTTCTACTTCGCTCCTTCCGATTTCTGAAATTACTCTCTCCTTCATCTTAAGCTCCAGCACTTTTATTTACTTCACTGCTGAGTTTTATGATATGTTACGGTAAATTTATGATATCGTCAACAATATTGCCTGCAGCAACAGCAATAGCAACTGGAGAGGACACGCACATGCAGAGTACCGCAGGCAAACATGAATGTCTCAATATACGAATATATTTAGACTCGCATATATTCGTATGAATATGAGGCTTGAATTACAATAAAAATGCCCGCTGGCTGTGGTCATGGTTACAGACAAAAATAGAATTTATTAAATATAAAATAAAATGAAATGAATAAAAAAAATATATATTAATTAAAAAGAAACATAAGGTAAAATTAATAAATAAAAATAAAATAAAATACAATACATACATATAAAATATACTAACATAAAATAATACAATATAAAATAAACAAAATAAAATAAAATAAAATAAAATAAAATAAAATAAAATAAAATAAAATAAAATAAAATAAAATAAAATAAAATAAAATAAAATAAAATAAAATAAAATAAAATAAAATAAAAGTAAAATAAAATAAAATAAAATAAAATAAAATAAAATAAAATAAAATAAAATAAAATAAAATAAAAGTAAAATAAAATAAAATAAAAAAAAAATAAAATAAAAAATAAAATAAACTAAAATAAAATAAAATAAAATAAAATAAAATAAAATGAAATAAAATAAAATAAAATAAAATAAAATAATATAAAATAAAATAAAATGAAATAAAATAAAATAAAATAAAATAAAATAAAATAAAATAAAATAAAATAAAATAAAATAAAATAAAATAAAATAAAATTAAATTAAATTAAATAAAATAAAATAAAAGAATATAAAATAAAATAAAATAAAATAAAATAAAATCAAATAAAATAAAATAAAATAAAATGAGAGGAAATAAAATGAAATAAAATAAAATAAAATAAAATAAAATAATATAAAATAAAATTAAATAAATTAATATAAAATAAAATGAAATAAAATAAAATAAAATAAAATAAAATAAAATAAAATAAAATAAAATAAAATAAAATAAAATAAAATAAAATAAAATAAAATAAAATAAAATAAAATAAAATAAAATAAAATAAAATAAAATAAAATAAAATAAAATAAAATAAAATAAAATAAAATAAAATAAAATAAAATAAAATAAAATAAAATAAAATAAAATAAAATAAAATAAAATAAAATAAAATAAAATAAAATAAAATAAAATGCAATACAATAAAATAAAATAAAATAAAATAAAATAAAATAAAAATAAAAAATAAAATAAAAAATAAAATAAAAAACAAAAATAAAATAAAATAAAATAAAGGAAAATAAAATAAAATAAAATAAAATAAAATAAAATAAAATAAAATAAAATAAAATAAAAATAAAGAAAAATAAAAAAATAAAATAAACTAAGATAAAAAAAATAAATTAATTAACATTAAATAAAATAAACTAAAATAAGATAAAAAATAAAATTAAATTAAATTAAATTAAATATATTAAAATAAAATAAAATTAAATAAAATAAAAGGAAATAATATAAAATACAATTAAAAATTAAATTGAGTTATATACAAATTAAATTAAAATTAATGGAAAAAAAGAAGCTATTTAATTGGTATGATTTAAACATACGACTTAAGCCCAAATGAGCAAGTATATTTAACAACGTCATTACCAAGCAGCACAACAATAGCAACCGAGAACTGCAACAAACTGAAATGTCCCAAAAGCAATCAAATCGGAACCAATCGATAAACGAAAAGATAAAGAATCGCCAATAAAATCAGTGTTCGAAATTTTTTAATTTTATTATATTTTGTTGTTATTACTCCATGTCACGTCAGTCATGTCCATGTTGAAATAAGAAAGAAAACAAAACAAAATTTTTTAATGAGTAATCTCATTACAGCAACGCGAGTGACAGCACGACATGGCGTAAAATACTCGAAAGTTATGGAATTGGGTGCTACGTTGTTAGCTTACGGGGAACCCTTCCCACGCCTTTGCGCGCGTACTACGCCCGGACAGCTGAAGCATATTAAAATGCACTCAAAAGCAAGACGATATAAAATTATAAAAACAGAAAATAAATAAAATTTAAAAGACACAGTCAAGTAGGAAATTATAAATGGACTAAACGTTGTTGTTCTTATTGCGAGTTTTGACTGACAGCTTAGCCCAAATAAAAAAAAGAAAACAATTTTTAAGTTCACCAAAATATTGTGTACGTGCTGAGAACGGTGGACATTTCAGTGAAAACTTCGATTGTTTGATGGCTTGACTTATTGGCTTGGCCATATTTTTGGAGATTTGTTGTTAATATTTTATTCGCCTATTCGCCGAAATCACCGAAAATTCGTTAAAATTAGTTGATTATTCAAAACACGTGTCGCACAAAAATTGTAATAAATTTAATCGTTGTCCAACAATAACTTGATTTTAAATATTTTTTTTTAAGTTTCATGTTTGTATGTTTTGCTTTCAATAATGCCAATCGTAGTGCCTACACACCCATGACTGTCGCGTGTACGTTCAATTTCATTTGACTGTTTTCTTTTTTTGGCTTTTAGTAGGTATTTAACCGAAATTTAAAAACTTAAACAATAATAAAGTTTTTTTCTAATTATCGTTAAATATTTGGTGAAAAGCCATTATGAAGCTTGTAATGCGTAACTTAATAGCTGTTAATTTAATGCGTACATATTTAATAAACAAGGTAAAATTTTATGTGTGCTATATGAGTAGAGTTCCATGAAATGAGTATTGATTGCAATAGCCCGCTGTGAGCTTTGAGCTTCGAGCTTCGGCTATACTGGAGTATAACCTGAGTCATCAATTTATTTCTTAATTTTGAAATTCTACGAAAAAATAAATTTCGAATGAGCCGCAATAATTGCAGAAGTAAATTTACATCAAGAAAATTGTTAACCAAAAACTAATTACTGTATTACTGTAATTAAATAAAATTAAAATAATTTACAACTTTGTGAGCAATATATGCCTACTTCTGTGCTACAAGAGATGTGTACCCTAATACATTTGTTTTTATTTATTTTTAATTAAATTATTTTATTTTAATTTAATTTAATTTATTTATTTTATTTTATTTTATTATTTTATTTTACTCAATTGTATTTTTTAATATATTTTATTTTGCTTTATTTAATTTAATTATTTTTTTATATTATTTTATATAAATTTATTTTTTGGTTTTATTTTATTTTATTTTATTTTATTTTGTTTTATTTTATTTTATTTTATTTTGTTTTATTTTATTGTATTTTATTTTATTTTATTTTATTTCATTTTAATTATTTTATTTTATTTTATTTTAATTATTTTATTTTGTTGTATTTTATTTTATTTTATTTTATTTTGTTGTATTTTATTTTATTTTATTTTATTTTATTTTATTTTATTTTATTTTATTTTATTTTATTTTATTTTATTTTATTTTATTTTATTTTATTTTATTTTATTTTATTTTATTTTATTTTATTTTATATTATTTTATTTTATTTTATTTTATTTTATTTTATTTTATTTTATTTTATTTTATTTTATTTTATTTTATTTTATTTTATTTTATTTTATTTTATTTTATTTTATTTTATTTTATTTTATTTTATTTTATTTTATTTTATTTTATTTTATTTTATTTTATTTTATTTTATATTATTTTATTTTATTTTATTTTATTTTATTTTATTTTATTTTATTTTATTTTATTTTATTTTATTTTATTTTATTTTATTTTATTTTATTTTATTTTATTTTATTTTATTTTATTTTATTTTATTTTATTTTATTTTATTTTATTTTATTTTATTTTATATTATTTTATTTTATTTTATTTTATTTTATTTTATTTTATTTTATTTTATTTTATTTTATTTTATTTTATTTTATTTTATTTTATTTTATTTATTTTATTTTATTTCATTTTATTTTATTTGATTTTATTTTATTTTCTTTTATTTTCTCTTATTCTTTCTCCTCCTTTACATTTTTATTTATTATTTTTTCATCTCTCTGACTTTCGCTAAAATATCATCTTGTAACTGGTTTTTAATCAATGCCTAATCATTGCCATTTGTTACGCTTAATTATGTTGTTGTACAGTGATTTTTGTTGTTATATGTTGATTTTTTCGCCGCTTACAATGTTATTTATTTTACATTTATTTAAAATCATTTGCCAACACATTTCAGAGGCGCTTGAAATTAACAACATCAAAAATGGATAGAGGTTTATGGCCAAATATATATTAATACATATCTACATATACACACAGCTGTTGTTATTGATTTTTTTGGTTTAAAAAAGTAGAAAATTAAAAATTCAACAACTGCATACTGAATTGACTTTTATGTTATAAAAATTGACAGAAATTAAGTTTGTCACGCAATTAGCCGCGATATTTATGTTTGAAAAAAGATTTTGTTGTGGTTTTCGTTGCTTAGGCTGGCAAATATTTTAATGCGCCGACTTTATAGTTAAATAATTAGCTGAAATCGTAGAGAGTTGTAACTTTATATATTAAATTCAGGGGGAAAACATACTATATATAATTGGCAAAAATTTGTGATTTTTATATATAACAGTTATATATAAACATTTATGTAATATAATATATTATATAAATTATCATTTTAAATTATAAAATAAGTTTTAAGAGTATTTGTTTATCACTTTTTGTTTCGAATAAAATAGTAAAAATATTTCTCATTTCTTTTATTTTTCAGAATAAAATTTTTTAAGCGTATTTGGTCTTACAATTTACTAAGGTGAGTACAAACTAATATTTAAATATATTTGAATAAAATTTTTACAAAAAAGGCGAAAATTTTTTATTTCAATCTCTGTCCATGAATATACGAAATCGAGAAAAGGTTTTATATACGAGTATACATATTTGGGGCTTTATAGTTGCTAAAGCGTGTTGTCAAAGCCTGCTGTAAAATCAACAAAAGGGTGATTTGAGTCGGGAGGAGGGTGAATATCTGGTCAATGGTTGATTTACCAGGTCTTAAGCCACGCTGATAATGTCCAATTAGTTTATTGACGGTGAGCTTTAGTATTTCATACAATACGCTCGACAGGACCTTATATGCGATGTTACGGAGGTTGATCCCACGGTAACTGGCGTAAACTGTGGCATCACCATTTTTGTAGATTTAAGCTCTTCACCGCCGTATTTGAATAGCTCGGCTGCCAAGCCATCGATCCCCGTCAATTTGTTGTTCCTCAAACATGAAAAAGGTTATTCCTTTTTATACAATTTGATTGATTCCCTCGCCTTTCGGTATTTCCGCCTATTTATGCTTCTTTTTTATTTTGCCATAATTTTGTCAGCCATTTTTTATTGTCCATTAGGCGACCAACTAACAGGCCGTTTGCTCGAAATTAATAATGTGCGGCGCTAAAATCTCAAAAATCAGTAAAACATAAAAAACGAAAAAAAAAAAACACAAAATAAAAAATAAAAGAAACAGAAAAAAATAAAAAAGCAGAAAAAAATAATCGCTACAAAAAATATGCGTTAAAAGTGTTAAAAGAAATTAAGAGACAAAAATCCATAACTAATTATGAATAAAATAACACCATTATTTACGAAATGAGCGCAAGCGCGGTGGCTGGTGGGGCTGGGAAAGAAGTGTTAAACGGAATAAAAACGGTGGTAAAGTCCATTGAAAATACAAGTTTTTTTTTCTTACGCTTTACTTTGTTAGTCAAATTAGATTTCAAGTGGGTTTCCAATATCTTTAAGGGGAAAAGTGAGCTTGTCATATACAAACATACATACATAACTATACATTTCAATATGCTTATTTTTTTAATGGCATTTTAATTTTATGCAAATACTCGTAATCAAATCAAGTAGTGTGGACACTTTATATATCTACTACTCGACTCCGCTATTGCTTTGTTATTGCCATAAAAAGGCCAGCAAAGCCATAACTGGTCAGTGGCGCTGCTGATGATGTCCAAATCACTTAGTCGTTTGGTAAGTTGATTGCGCGCTGGAGTCTTTGGTGCTATTATTCATTTGGGCGTTTTGTTGTGATTTAGCGTTTATTTGTGGAGAAATATTTCCTTTATTTTTGATAATCAAATGCAGTTTTTTGAATAAATGAATTATTTGACACGGTATATTGTATACTCAAGTGGAATGCCTTTGTGATTTTTAACAAAACCAAAATAAATAATAATATATAAATTATCAATAAATTTCTCTTCGATTATGTAAAGGAAAATTATGAGTTTCATTACCGTCACACAAATCACAAGTTTTGATAATACAAAAAAAAACAAAAAGTTTGAAATTTTTTTTGTTTAGCGGTTTTATTATGATTTTGTTGAAATACTGCCGGAAATTTGAATTATTTTATGTGTCTACTGTTGGCATCACATTTCAGTTTATATATTTATTATTTTGTACCTCATAAGTAATTTTGGATATTTCAATCGAAACCCGTTTTCTTTACACAGTTTTTTGTCGACTCGATTTCTGCTCACAAAAAATTTAATTTCAATATTCACATTATTTTCTTCAGTATTAAAATACTTAATAAAGAGTCACCTTTCCTGAAACTTCGTTAAGTATCTTGAGACATGGTGAGATCCCATTTTTTCGTACGATTTCTTTTTTATGATTTAATTTTTTATACTTCGGTTCTTCAATTAAACTAAATCTTTCTTCTTTTAACCGAAAAACTTTCTACTTTATATCTACCTAAAAGATTTTTTTTAATTTATAGCACTCGAAGTTCATTTGAGGCCTCGTTTCACAAGTTCATTTGTAGGTTTATTTACTTTTATCAAACTGTTCCACTTGTTCAGTTTTTACTTATTTGAGCTGCCGTTTCACTTGTTCAGTTTGAGCTCTTATATTTGTTTGCAATGCCGTTCCACTTGTTCACATGTACGTATGTTTTTGAATTTGCCAAACCGTTAACGTCAAACGTTATATTAAATTTATCAATCAGTTTTTGGGACTTTTGAAAACTATTTTTTAGAATATAATTTCTTGTATAATAATTTTGGTTGATTTTTGGTATTTTTAGTGGGGAATGATCCTTTCTATTTGCTCTTGAAGAACTAATCATTTCTGTCCCTTTATACCAATTGTTTTCTTGCTTTTGTTGCAAGCGAATTCCCCTCGTTTCAAAATCTCCATCGCTCCCACCACGCACGCCCGTTAAAAAATACCACATTAGCAATTAAAATTCAAATCCGCAAATGCGTTCTGTTTTCTTAATTACCGCTTTCGACTTAAACGTTTCCCTTCAAAATATTTTAATTCTCAGCCAACTTTTATTACGCGTAACTAAAATAAAATAAAACCGGCAAACTTTTATAGCCATGGAATGTTTTACGAAACGCATTAAAATAGAAGTTTAAGCTCCCACTGTCTAGCCATAAATCAACATTGGCGCCCATGGCAAAGTGCTGTGGACGCGGTGAAGAGTCAAGTAAACAGTAAACGCGACGAAAAGGCGAACGAACGCCAGGGCACGCGGCAGCAAAAGTAAAAGCGCCGCATGTTGTTGTTGTTGTCATTATGACAGCCATTTGCATAAATGCGCCTCACCGAAATTCATCGAAAAGAGTAGCTGGTGCGGGTGAGTAAAAGTAATTGGTACCAGCAACAAAAATGTGGCAGCAGCGGCGGCGGCGACGGCGTAGCATCAATAGCAGACAATGGGCTACGACACCGCTCATGGGCGGCAATGTGCTTGACCCACAAATCAAACGGCATTAAAACGTGCCACATTTTATTGCCTCAAATGGCGTTGTGTGGCGCAACAAAATTTTAAATGACATTGACATTTTATTTGTTTGAATTTTGTTTTGATATCGTAATAAATAAATGTGGCATTGAAGAAATTTTATTTTGGATCATAGTAAATTAGTTGATTGAATGGGAGAAGGATAGATTGTAAAATTTATGCTCATACAAGTATGCTTATACATATATACCACTTCAAAGATTTCCCTAAAAATATTAGTCTAAGTTTTTTAGGTTAGATTGGTGGTATATATTAAGGCTCCGGAGCTTATTATGGATGTAAGACTAATAATAAGACTATATGTAGTCGTTGAATGGAAGCATGTTGGTCAGCGGTTGAGTAAAGTTTCGTACATTTCCTCAAAGGTTGGTTGAAATATTAGCCTCGTCGACAAAAACCCTCCGTGAGCCAACCGTAGATACACAAATAAAAGCCTCATCCGTCAGGAAAGGTAATACACAGACAAATAGATCTATCGTCGCAATTGCTGAGCTGTTACAGATTCGTGCTAGCATGCCTAAGGTCATGGATTCGAATCCTGTGTATGCAACCATTCCAGAATATCCTTTCTCTCATCTCCGAGCGTATTTCTGACATTAACTAAAAATAATGATGATAAAACCCTTAGAAAAGCTTAACGCAAATTGGATTAGAAACTCGGCTAAAAGTTCTTTTGATACTTATCGTTTATATAAGGCTGTATACGGCTAGCTCTAGCAGGGCCAGATTGAGATTCAGTTTAACTCTAGGTGAAGTAGTCGTCAGGTAATACGAAGATGAAGAGGGCATTAATATCTAATCCTGAGATCTTTTCTAGTCTTATGGAGCGAAGCTTATAGAGCTTTAAGAGGTTTTCTAGCTAAAAGTAGGTTTACCAGAGTCTGGCATTAATCTGTCTCCTAGTTTTCTTGAAGAAAGCATCCTGACGTTAAGGCGGCTGTAATAGCCGAGTGGTTAGCATTGCGTACTGACATTCGGAAGGACTGGGCTCGAGTCTTGGGTAGACCAACACCCAAAATTCTAGAAAATTAATTTTTCTAATTCCGGTCGTCCCTCGGTAGGAAATGCCAAACCCTCCGAGTGTATTTCTGACATGAAAATATAAGCTCTTCATAAAAATCCATTGGCCTTTCGGAGGTGGGTTAGTATAAATTGCAGATACCTCCATTTGTTGGAAAAACATCAAGGCACATACCACAAGTTGAAAGAAGAGCTCGATCGAAAGCCGCTTCAGCGGTTATAAAGCGGTAATTGTCATTAGATTTGCAACTTTCCTGCAAAGTTTTCATATCCGCGTCGGAGAAGAGTGGGTACGCTTTTCTTCGCAGCCATTATATGTGATATTGACAGTTTTTCAAGCCCAGATCCATTTTTCGCTGCCCACAGCCGTTTTCTTAACTCCGAAAGGTCACGTCTGAAAAATACTGCAATATTTCGGTAACCTTAGGAGTCGCGTGAGATCTAAATCCGGCGCTAACTCCATCAGTCAGTTTTGCTGTCTGAAACTTTCTTTCCTAGAGAAAGTTTGTAGATCTATTTTGTACTCAAACCATCAGTCTAACAGCAATTCTCGGTACAATGCTCAGCACCATATTTTTCATTTCTGGTAACCTTTCGAGTATAGCAGTTTTTGAAATTAACGCTAGCCACTGTCCATTACCACCTTGAGTACACCATAGTAACACCCTCTGATAGAGCACGGCCAGCCTTTTTCTACCTCTTTTATACATTGCGCCTTCTTAGCAGCTTACTGTTCACAAATGCTCTAAGGTGTATGGTGTGTTCCGTCAATGGAAAGTGCTGAAGGTCTGCAAATTGAATTTTCGACGACGAGAAGACCATTTACTTTTCACTCCGTAAAAATATTTTCTAATCTTCTACGTAAAAAATTAAAGCGTAAGTAAAAGTATAAATTATTCACCTCTCATTTAACTACATACATACTTGCCACAAAATTTCTTCTCTTCTACATATACTACCCACTCCAACTATTTAATGGACAAACATAATCTCTTAACCAACCCACTCAATTCTAATCAACGGAAGATCTTCAAGTGATAACATAGCACACATATCAATAAAATAAACTCGTACACAAACAACACCTTTGTGGATCGTAAACTCTGACGCCAACTTCCTTAAAGCCAACTTGTCGGTCCGTCGTCTCATCGCTAAGTCGTCTTGCGAATGCTTTAATAATTTTTCTAGGCATTTCATTATTACAAACTCCACTTTTCATATACCAATTTACACCATTTAGTGTTGTTGTGTGTTGTTATTGTTATTGCTGTCACTATGCACATCGCTTTTTGTTTCATATAGCCTCATAAAATACTCAATTTCATTACAGAAATTAAACGTAGCTCAAGCATAAAATTACCAACTTAACAACCGCTTAAGTCGCTTTTAGGTTTTTACCCTCCTCCACAAACTGCCGCCGACATTCAAGCCAAACGGCTGTTGGTTGTCACTCAACATGGTTAGGTGTGTTGCATGCAACGCTGCGTTTTGCTGCACAAACGTGTTTTCTCATAAGTTTTGTGTGTGGTTTTTAGTTTGCTGATATAATCATAGTCGGCGTCCAATTATTTTTCTTTTTTTGCTGATTTTTCTGGTTTTCCCTCACTCGTCTGTATTGAGTTGTAATTCAACACTTTCTAACTTGTGTCTGATAGAGGGAAATTTTTATTTTACTCATAGTGTAAGTGGGCAATTTAGAACAGTGCGAAAAAATCTTGAATTTTAGATTACGAATTTACTTTGGGCGATTGAATGCAAACTGTTAAGTCTGGAGCTCGAGTTGTAAGTAATAAGGTTTCACTGAATAGTTTCCAGTAAATTCTTTGAGCGATTTTTGCTGAGATTTCACTAAGAAATTAAGACTTCCATATACCAAAAATGTATCTATAGTTAAAGTAGTAGTTTGGGTAAATAAGAATATCAGTAGGCCTCAAGTCTTTTTTCCAATATCCAGGTTTTCTTGTAAGCACACTTCTGCTGCCACTTTTCGCGTCCACTTTGGTGAATTTAACTAGATCCGTCAGGTATTGACTTGTCTCTAATGAAGTTATTAAACTAATATAATGCCTGCAACTTCTTATCCTAAGCTGGAAACATTTGAGGCCCTTAGAATAGCCGAGTGGCTGACATAGTTACCAAAAGAAGCTTTTTGCATTGATCCACTCCAAGTAAGACGCGTATCCCTATCTGCTGTTCGCCAACAATTATCAATCGTAGGTCCATTAAATTAGTCAAGTAAAAGGCTATACATTTTTCTTCTGCTTAAATCGAAGGCCTTATTTAATAAGCACCGTTTTGCTCGGTAACTTTTGTCATTTTGAAAATAATGTCATTAGGTCTCTCTCATAGAAACCGGATTGGCGAAAAATTGGCTTCTCTTGAGACTAATTCTTCATCAGTCAAATCATTTGCCGCAGAAAGGAATAGTTGGTAATAACTTGCCGTGAGGTTCGGATTATAAGTCAGATACATAAGAACCTCCCAACCAAGCTCTAGCAGCTTCTGACCAGTCATTATCGATATGTGTGGTCTGGCGCTGTCCTAATGGAACACAATTACCCTCCTAGTGGCCAAAGCTGACCACTTCTGAGCGCTTATCTACTTACAAATGGTCCAATTGCTTCCAGTAAAGGTCAAGATTAAGAGTTTTGCCCTAGGAGTGCAGCTCATAGCCCCTCAACCACGCCCGTTTTCGTTTGACTTTGATGTAAATGATCCACTTGTCATCAGTAGTCACCAACCGGTTCAGAAATTGGTCGGTTTTGTTACGATTTCGTAGCGATTCGCAGCCCATAAGGTCTCGCTAACTAATGTGACAACCATACATCGGGTTTCTTTGTGTATCCAAACTGTTTTGTTTGGAAAGTTTAGCTTCTGGGCTATCACAGTATTGACAATTTACATTGTTTTATCTACATTTCAGACTGAATAAATTTCCATCACGTTTCTCCCAAAATCAGCTTGTCCTTTATAATATTCCACTTTCGTTTTCAGCTGAAATGCCCTTCCCACTTAGAAATATTTCACGTTTTTAATATTCCACTGCTGATTTATGCCGAAACGACTACGAAATTTTGCCAAGTGTAAACTATTTTTGCCACAACCGAACAAAATTTATGTTTCAGCACCTAATTTCCCTACCAATATTCATAAAAACACCACCGCCCAGACACCCACGCGCACATATGGTACATACCCACTTAGCACCTTTAACCGTGCGAAATAAGTTTTAACGAAGTTTAGTGCACTTCCAGCATCACTCCCTATTTCCTGTCAGCTTTTCCAATTACCCCAACTCACCTTTGCCACATACATACATATATAGTGTAAAGCCATACTATGCCGGGCGCCAACGCCAAAGACCAACGATTTAGCACACTCACCGCTTAACTCAGCAGTGCCAGAGATGACGTTGAATTTCATGTTTTTTTTTTTATTTTTATTTTTAATTTTTGGTTTTCTTCTACAAGTTTTTCTAATTGTCGCATGAAATTTAAGCTGATAGGCTTAACGTGGCACGTTGAATGTAATTAATGGCTATGCGGAGATATGGAAAATTCTATATGTTTGTTTGTTTGTTTGTTAATTTGTGTATGCTCTGCGGTAGACACAGCTTCATGAAAGAAAAGGCGAGACTGTTGCTGGAGCCGAGCAGCAGAGCTGTAACCAAAATGTAAATAGGTCGTAAGGGGATTTTTTTTGTATGAAAAATAGTTGAAGACTTTTTGCGCGAGCGCCGTGAGCTGCAGTTTTAATGAAGCTATTATTATTGTTTTCGTTTTGCAGCATAGAGTGCCAGACATTTTTAAGCTTTTTTTAAAAAGCTTATGAGGTATGGCAGCATTTAAGTTTTTCATAATTTTTTTTTTTTTTTTATAAAAAAGTGATAAAAAGTATGGAATTGCAATTACGCGAGGTTTTTTGATGTACTTACTGCATGTAAATATGTTTTATGCTTGCTAGGGTTGAAATTTCTACCAAACGAGAGGCATTCAAATTCATGCAAAAAATTATTTACCAATTTATTGCAGATTTATTGTGAGCTCAGCAAAATTTAAGAGAAAAAAAATTTGCGCAGAAATAATATAAAATTTATGAATTTTTACTTCCACAAACAATTTCCGCGCAGGCATTTGTCACACACGCCATTGGAAATAAGCAAATAACAGAAGATATATTGGTTCTATATTTTTTACACTCTTCACATGTTTTTCACATACTTTATAGACATAAAAAAGTATGAATAAACATCACATCATCCAAAACAAAAAAAAAGAAAAATCCACACATGGCAACCACGAATGTTACGCGCTCCATTTCCTATGGATAATTTAATATATTTGCACATGCACAACCAGTCTAGTAATCGCAAAGAAATATAATAGTCATAATAATCACAAAACAGCAAATAAATTTTTTGCCAGCTTGCTTTTTTCTTTAACTGCCCTACCGCACTGTGATTTTTTTCCACCTTACAACGCAACGCCCAACAGGAGACCCATTAAATCACAACCAACAATGGATGTTAAATGGTGAAAAAGAATCAATAGTACACGCGTAAATTTTTCGCATAAAATGGCGTCATACTACACTCATTCCAAAGGTAGTAAAAACAAGGTTATAAAAAAGCTGGGTGGTATACCAACAAATTTATCGTACTTCTATGTTGGTTTTATAAACAATAAGATATAAAAGTAATGAATTTCGTAGAGCCTTCGATGTACCACACAAGGTGGCAGTTTAGGTACATGAGTTAGGCGACAATAGCGAAGCACATAAAACATAAACTGAACATGTGAAACGGTTTGGCAAATGAATAAAAAAAATAGGCACATGTGAACAAGTGAAACGGCGCAATCAAAAAGGGATAAACTGAACAAGCGAAACGGCATGGCAAATAAATAAAAACTGAACATGTGGAACAGTTGGTACAAGTAAATAAAACTACAAGTGAACATGTAAAACGAGCTGACAAATGCACTTCAAATGCCCTTACAAAAAAACAAGAAAAAAATATAATTTTTTAAGCAGAGCAGTAAACATTTTGGTTAAAGGAGAAAGAGTTTTCATAACTGACGAAACGAAATATGATTTCATAAACAAGAAATCGAAAAGTATTAGGAAAATGTGTGAAGGTTGGATAAAAGCTTCAAGCAACGAGAAATAATTGAAGTAGAATATGTCAAGCACACAGCAATATTCAGAAGTGGAATACAATAAAGTGCTAGGGAGTGAAATTTAAATTCTGCAGTAAAAAGTGTGACAACAGCAAGTGTGTTACCCAGTACACAGAAGTGAAATGTAAATAAAAGCAAAGTCTGTAAGTTAGAAATGAACTGTTTCAAATTTACTTCGATCTCCGGTAGTGAAAGTATATGACAAAACATACTCATATCAAAAATATGACGAAGAAGAAGTGTTCCAAAGCCTTAGCTTAAAATAAATAAAACTTTTCCAAAAATCAAAACACCAACCTCAACTTGCTGACAGTTAATAAATACCCTCCATTCAGCACGAAAAATCACTGCACAAACCTTTTGTATTCGCTTGAATTTATATGCTAGTATTTATGTCAGAGTATGTCCTTACTCAAGCAGACCTTCGTAAATCTAGCAACGAAAAAAAGAAGAAAAGTTCAGTGACATAGGCCATGGTGTACAGCCCATTACATAGCGGCTGAAGGGAAGCGCGTGTTGTGTATTAAAATGCTTAAAAAATAACGTTATGAGAAGATTTATTACACCTATTAGGATAAGGCAAGGACAAAGCAAGTACCAAACGTTTGGTAGTGAGTTTCTTTTAAATCATAGTTAGTAGTTTGATGTTGAAGGGGGTGCTTAAAGAGATGGAAGTCGTTTTGGACTGTAATGTTTGTGAAGAAGAAAAGCAAGATTAGTGAATGTGTAAATAAATAACATTTGGCTTTGTTATTCAAAGAAGAGGAAATGGATGAAGCAAGTGCTTGTTAGTAAAATAACAAAGTATGGATGGAAATGGTCACATAAAGAGCTTTATTAGTCACTTTTTCTATTGTTCTGCGCTCTTAATCGTTTTAAGGCTTATGCATATATTTTACATTAATACTCGAATTTTATATTGCAGGGCATTATTTTTAATACTGTAGTGTAATTAAATAATTTTAAGCAATAATAAGTTAATTTTCTCCATATCTATGTTTTACGTACAAAATTTATAAGTTTAAAAAAATAGGATTCACACATTCTAAATTTTATGCATTGAAATAGAGATGAAAAAATAATGATTAACTGAACTTGTGGAACATTTAGTCATATGTAGTACACGTTAGCTGAACTTGTGAAACGCTCGCAACTCTAGCCAAATTGAGCAAGTGAAACGTAGGCTTAAGTTCTTAGAGACAATCATTATACTGCTAACTTGGCAATTAATCGTTAATTTATTTAATTTAAATTGTTTAAAATTTTAAAATTTATTGAAATTAATTTGAATGATAATTATTTTTATATTTTAATTCCACATTCGTGCTTATTCAATCACACTGTCATAGCACAATAATTAAGTTGTCATTTTGTAAATACAATAAAAAAAAATTTTTTAGACTCAAATCTATATACCAAAATCACTAAATGCAATTAAGCAAACATCAAGCAGCACTTTCATGTCCACTTGAAAATTGAAACATTTAAATTAAATGTACATAAGTAGAAAAGTACTTAAGTATGTATACATATACAAGCAAACAAATACTTACAAAAAGTTTAAAAGTGTGTCTCGTATAATTGTATGTTGGCTCATATACGAGCAACCGACCCACATTCAATTATTGTTATATAGAAACTATTACATACGCTCATAAGTAGTTATTTCTATGTACTTCCAGCTTAGTTCGCCACCACCATTCACATCGCCAACATTCATTTATAATTTAAAAAGCGCTTAAAGTGCACAAAAATAAGACATCAGCATCAGCTGCCACCGACACATGCCCAAAATTCAGTATGTGTCTGCGTCAAGCATATGAAAATACATACTCGTATGACTCACTCGTATGTACAGTCAATCACTCATTGAAACAGTTTGCCGTGCTGCGCATGTTGTTGTTCAAGTCAACGGTCGCCTTCATTTAACTGACAATCTCGAGTGCTCTCAAAGCACTAATTTGACACTTTTCGATTGTTGATTTGGCGGGTTTTTATTTTGTATTCAATTTTTTCACTTAATAATTTTTTTTTTTTACTTAAAATGGTGTTGGCTTTACTTTGCAATATCTTTTGACATGCGATTAGTGTGCCAACATTGGACACCAGAGAAGGCTTATGTTTACTTGTACAAGAAACTGCTGTGAGTTTGAGAGCTCACTAAAATTATTTCAATTTATGATTGGCAGTAAAAAATATTTACTAACAAAAAAAATTAAATAATAAAGAATAACTAAAAAAAAGAAATAAAATAAAGAGAAATAGTGAAAAAATAAAATAAAATCAAATAGCTTATTACGATTTGCGTACTTAATTACGCCTTTAGAAAAGCCAGTAAGAAAACACCTTTGGATTATTTTAGAAATGAGAGAATTCGTGGTATTTTTAGACTTCAGAATAATTTATTTTATTCAATTTTATTTTATTTTAATTTATTTTGTTTTACTTTATTTTTATTTATTTTTTGTTAGCATTATTTTGTTTTATTTTGTTTTGTTATACTGAATGTAATTTAATTTTACTTTATTTTAATTTATTTTATTTTACTTAATTGTAATTTACATTATTTTATTTTTATATATTTAACTTTAATTTATTTTATTTTATTTTGTTGTCTTGTATTTTATTTTATTTTATTTTACTTTATTTGATTTCAGTTAAATTCCAATTTATTTATTTTTCACATATTTACATATATTCAATTTCAAAGAATTCTATAATCAGCAGCTATGCAGCTTCACACTATTTGTAATTTGCTATAAAAATCCATAGCTAAGGAAATATCTCACAAAGCTTACATACATACTATACTGCTTATTTACTATGAATGTATGTATGCCCATATCTATATGCATTTTATTTCTGCATTCATTTAACTGTATATAAAAAAGGAAAACACAATAAAAAAATTATAATAAATAACAAAATGTAATTATTGCGGTCAGCGCATTATGTTATTGTTTCGAGGCGACACCATCTGTCACCCAATAGCCGCAGCAGCAGCTGTGTATCGCTTCAGTATATATTTACATTTTGTAATTATTTATCGGGATTTGGAAAAAGAGAGAAATAAATTGTTGTCTAATGAAGCATTATTTTATTTCATTTTATGTTATTTTATAATACCTTATTTATTTATTATCTTTTATTTTTTTAGTTTGTTTTATTTTATTTTATTTATTTTATTTTATTTTAATTAATTTTATTTAATTTATTTTATTTTATTTTACTTTACTTTTTACTTTATTTTATTCTATTTTATTGTGTTTTATTTTGATTTCATTTTGTTTAGTTTTATTTATTTTATTTTGTTTTATTTTATTTTATTTTATTTTATTTTATTTTATTTTATTTTATTTTATTTTATTTTATTTTATTTTATTTTATTTTATTTTATTTTATTTTATTTTACTTTACTTTTTACTTTATTTTATTCTATTTTATTGTGTTTTATTTTATTTTATTTTATTTTATTTTATTTTATTTTATTTTATTTTATTTTATTTTATTTTATTTTATTTTATTTTATTTAATTTTATTTTATTTTATTTAATTTTATTTTATTTTATTTTATTTTATTTTATTTTATTTTATTTTATTTTATTTTATTTTATTTTATTTTATTTTATTTTATTTTATTTTATTTTATTTTATTTTATTTTATTTTATTTTATTTTAGTTTATTTTATTTTATTTTATTTTACTTTATTTTATTTTATTTTATTTTATTTTATTTTATTTTATTTTATGTTGTATTATTTTATTTTATTTTATTTTATTTTATTTTATTTTATTTTATTTTATTTTATTTTATTTTATTTTATTTTATTTTATTTTATTTTAGTTTATTTTATTTTATTTTATTTTATTTTATTTTATTTTATTTTATTTTATTTTATTTTATTTTATTTTATTTTAATTTACTTTATTTTATTTTACTTTACTTTTTACTTTATTTTATTCTATTTTATTGTGTTTTATTTTGATTTCATTTTGTTTAGTTTTATTTATTTTATTTTGTTTTATTTTATTTTATTTAATTTTATTTTATTTTATTTAATTTTATTTTATTTTATTTTATTTTATTTTATTTTATTTTATTTTATTTTATTTTATTTTATTTTATTTTATTTTATTTTATTTTATTTTATTTTATTTTATTTTATTTTATTTTATTTTATTTTATTTTATTTTATTTTATTTTATTTTATTTTATTTTATTTTATTTTATTTTATTTTATTTTATTTTATTTTATTTTATTTTATTTTATTTTACTTTATTTTATTTTATTTTATTTTATTTTATTTTATTTTATGTTGTATTATTTTATTTTATTTTATTTTATTTTATTTTATTTTATTTTATTTTATTTTATTTTATTTTATTTTATTTTATTTTATTTTATTTTATTTTATTTTATTTTATTTTATTTTATTTTATTTTATTTTATTTTATTTTATTTTATTTTATTTTATTTTATTTTATTTTATTTTATTTTATTTTATTTGATTTTATTTTATTTTATTTTATTTTATTTTATTTTATTTTATTTTATTTTATTTTATTTTATTTTATTTTATTTTATTTTATTTTATTTTATTTTATTTTATTTTATTTTATTTTATTTTATTTTATTTTATTTTATTTTATTTTAGTTTAGTTTATTTTGTTTTATTTTATTTTAATTTATTTATTTTATTTTATTTTATTTTATTTTATTTTATTTATTTTATTTTATTTTATTTTATTTTATTTTATTTTATTTTAATTTATTTTATTTTATTTCATTTTATTATATTTTTATAAAATTATACTTATTTCCATAGCAATTCTTGCCCAATAAATAGGCAAATAAATATCAAAAGAAAAGAAGAAGAATAAAAACCTCAAGAAAATATGTCATAAATTCATTGAATAAATATCACGCTAATTTTCAAATTAATTTACGCCAATTCGGAACACCAAAAACAACAACAACAGCAACAGCTATAAGCATAAAGTTTTTAACTTAGTTATTTGTAGCATATTTGTGTGTCTGTGTAAATTTATATGTATTCCAGTTTGTCTACTGTTGCGTGTCAAAATATTGACAAGATTTTCATTGAGTTAATGGAACGAATTTCGTTTGATACGATTTCAAATGGATTTCAATGTTTTGCAAGCTTCTTTTTGTATTTTCTGTTTTTGATTGATTCTGTTATGGTTATTTGGTAATTTCATATTTTTTATAAGTTTTTTTTTTGGAGTATGGCTAATTAAAATTTGAATGGCACTCAGTGGATGAGAAGAGCCAGTGGTGAACTTATATTGTGTTGAAAGAGTTTGTAAATAAAATTGTGTTGGGTGAGCCACTAATCAAACGATTTACTGAAAACAGATGGAAAGGAACCAAAAAGAGTATTCTGAGAGGTCTTGAAGGCGAATAAATAAGGTCCAAAAGGTGTAGTTTGAGGCACAACTTAGCTGGAGCATACGTGCTCTGTATGTCTTTACACTGAATACATTCTCGATAATCAGAAAAAAGTTCGACTGTTTAACTTGAGACTAGGTACTTAAAACTTTGTCTAAAAGTACTTTTGAACTATTTCTCCTTGTGGATCTATTAGAATGAAAAACTAAAGGATTATCAGCACACCTCTTTCATAAGAAATGCACGCCCTATCGAGGGTACAGTCCACGTAAGCTCTTTCTGAGGCTCCTTACTTAGCTGTATGTAAGCTTCTACATATATGTCAACTATATCTGAAACCACATATCTTTCCCCAAATGCTTACAGTCCTTTCTTCCTCTTTTAAGCGACTGATTATCATACCACAGCAAAGAACTCTCCCTATCATCCTACAGCCTACTTAAATATCAGCAAAAAATTATTTTATAATAATTTTAAAAATATATTTATCCCAATATACGTTTAAATAAATTGATGAAACTCAATATGTACTTGAAATAAACTTTCGAATATCTTCAATGGCACTTCACACAGTCACCTCAACTCAATCCATAATAATTTATTTGCATGCACTCCATTGTAATGGCAATGCGCCAACAGTATGAGCAGCAGCAGCAGCAACCGACAATAAGACAGCAACAAATTTTGCAACAACTACTGCATACTATTGTACAACTGACCAGCAATTTCGCTGGCCAACACTCAGACGAGCCGCAGCAGCAGCAGCAGCAGCCACCTTGTCCGACTATTTGTCCAATCAGCGATACAATGGCACTCATAAATAGTATATTTAGCATGTTTGTTAGTGCATTCATATGTACATATGTATGTATGTGGCATAGAGATCTGAGCTCGCAGTGAAGTTCAAGCTCACTTCCAACAGAATAACAAACCTCGCGGCATATGCTTAACTACGCTCCTCTATCAACGGTAGGTGGAGTTGTGAATATTCATACACGTTCTTATAATAACATACATAAATACATATATATTTACAGTTTAGCAAAAAAATTTATTTGCACAATTGCAACAGAGATAGCTTTGCAATGGACAATGAGTACAACAAGTACAAAAACAACGAAATAAGAAATAAATATGCAAAGCCATAATAATGATAAAAGCAAAAAAACCAAAAAGAAAAGGTGGAAGAAAACGTTATGCCAAGAAACGAATAAAATATGCTCACATAGCAAAACCTGGACAACTGCTTGGCGCTGTTGCCTTTGGGGCACCACACACACACACACAATTGGCAGGTGTATACAAAAAAGGATGAAAATAAATGGAAATTATTGTTTGGCAAGACTTGCGGATCGTTTGTGGCAGATTTACAGTGCCAAAGCTATGATTAAGTCATACAATACAATTACGATGGATGGCCAGGATGAAGACAAGCACCGGCGCTGGCGAGCTGGTTGAGTAGAGAATGCCAAAGACTTGTGATTTCACTTCCGTAAGGTTGGAACTTCCGAGACTATTTAGCGCTTCATCACAGATTCAGCTGTATAAATGGGGTTCCAGTCTCAATCGAAGGTAACTTTATAGGCAGGGGGTTTCCTTAATATCAAAACTTCCGACTGCGTTCAGTATCAGTTCAGCGTATGAGGAGAGCACAAAATAAATGTTTCTCAATGTCAGAAAGTTCCAAAAACTTTACTCTTCCTACCGCTACTCAACCGCCAACTTAAAATTGCATATTTAAAAAAATCAGATCCAACTCCGATTACTCTAGACTCAAAGCTCGTCACTTCTCTAGTTTCTTTCGATCAATTCAATTTTTTTATTTACAAAGGCACGGAAAGTACTTTGATTCTCGCAGATTTACAGTCAGGCTGGTTTCAAATCCCTATCTCCCTAATAACCTTTCAAAGGAGATTCCATTATCACTATCTTTTCGATACTTACTTTTCTTCTAAGGTACCGTCGGAACTTTTGCCATCTTTGACCCCGTGATTGACTCCTTGAAGTAGCTCACTTATCAGGCAGAGTCTAGCTAAGCTCCCAAATGAACCTTTCCGGTTCGGGCAAGCCCATATTATTAACGTACGAAAAGACACTGTTTGGAGACAGGTTAAATTTTTGGCCAACGAATTCAACTCACAGAAGACTTACCCAACAAACTGCTTTGATATTCGGACCAAAAACAGAGGGGTGTTAGATTACTCGACTTAAAGATGCTGCTCAAATCCATGGTTAATGTCTTACAATTTTTTTATTTGGATACGAGCAGTCCGTACTACCCGCATGCTGAAATTGCCTCCTAGCGCCTACGGACTAAAAGCCGCACCTCCTTCGTAAGCAAAACCTTTTAGACCCCAAGGACTCTCATTACCAATATCACTCCGAGAGTGTATCGTGATTTATTTTTATTTATTTAAGTTCAGTTTGCTATGTCCAAGCCCCAATAGAGCGAATATTAAATGGATTCATGGAGGAAACTCGAACTCTTGGTTCACGATAGGTGATGCTTGGATACCACCGATGCCAACCGTCAGAAGAAAGTCGTGAAATATGTTTATGGACTCTGCCTGATATGGTCGCGTATAAAGACTTGATAACCATGTAGCCAAGAAAGCTTTCATGATGTGTCTGAGGGTGCTTGTTCTCAGCGGTAATAGCTCTTAAGATTCTACTGAGAAACCAAATTATTCAGATCTTTGGGAGTAAGCATGAATATCCCGGTGTGCAAATATTGTACAGGCGATATCAAAAAGCGGTCTGTGCCTCTCCTTGCGGCAGTATTTTGGTAAGTTTTTCATCTCATCATCACCAGCAGTATTTCGACATCGCGGTCAGGTTCGGAGTGAGGCAGGTCGACCTTATGACTGTACGGTGTTAAAGGTAAAGTTCTCTACGTCGACAGCTTTGATATTTAGGTCCAATCAATGCTGCTGTGTCAAGTTGGTTAAAATAGTGGATCCGGATATACATATTTGGTGCATTATAACTGCTGAAGTGATTTTCGGCGAGGCCCTTCTCAAACTTGTGGTGTGTTCATGATGTTTTTCCAACAAACGGTTGGATCTACAGTTTATTCCTTTGGACCGCAGATGGATTCCTATGAGGAGCTTTATTCTTCGAGTCAGAAATATAGTCGGTGGAATTACCACTGCCTGGCGAAGGACGATGATTTTGGATGTTGATCAAACTAGAACTCGAATCGTGGCCTTCCTAATGGCAATACGCACTGTTTACCGCACGGCTATTTGGGCTTTTCATGCAGAAAAAGTGGTTAACCCGCAGCAGGTATTAATTGTTGTTGTTGCTGTTGTTGTTGTAACCACAAAAATATTCCTCAAAGTAATCTTTGAGGAATGTTGCGAGACAGACAGTCCGGGTCCGAGTCGTTCCGGTATAAATACCCGACTTTCGCGGGAACTATTCGATTTTAGTAGCCTCTTACGACAGGCATGCCTTACCGCGGGTAAATTCTTGAACCCCTAACCCGCATGCGGGAGCAGGTATTACAATTTATTTCTGCCGCCCACCACTGTCACCTTTTCGACGTCCTATCCCCATTCGGCGGTCTAGATAAGAAGCATGATTTCTGTATAGAAAATATGGTGATTTATTTTTCGCCAGCGGGTTCTTCGTTGAAGCGAGCTAGTTTAAAACACAAAACATTATCACTTGACCACACTTTAAAGTACACTCCTTACTCAACTCGATCTGGCACCTACATGTAGGAAAGAACAGCATACCTAGCAGCCTCTCTCTTACTTCATTACGAGCAAACTCCTCTCTACCTTTTAGTCTACTTTATATCCCCATCTTACCTTACCGTTATCCATGGATTTTGTTTGCGCTCAAGAGCTTCAACTGGTCTTTGTGATTTTTGTGTATACTGACGGTTGCTTGCAATCAGCTATTGGCTACTTAATGCCACAGCTTCTTCAGCAAGCTTACCAAACTCTTGTATCACACGTCATCACCTTACTCGAACACTTGCTTATATACGAGTACTTGCCTATACTTTGCTCTTCTCTACAGCTGACTTACTTATGTATACGTGTATAATACCACCACAGGTATTTTTTCAGCTTGTGCTGCTGTTTTCGCCGGCTTTTCTGCCATCTTCTCTTCTATTATCGCCTCATATGCAGCTGAAAATTTCAGCCATCCATCGTCATTGCAGTTCGTCATCGTTCATTTGTATCATCAAAGTAATCTGCTTACCAATCTGCTGTTCAAAAAGGAATTTTTAAGTTATTTACCGACGGAAAGCGTTGATGAGCCGGTCCAAGTTGATATGCTTGTGTATTGCTGGTTGAGGTTTGCTTTGGGTTTACTTTTCTTTTTTTTTATTTTTTTTTATTTTTTTTAAATTTTTTTATTATTATTTTTTTATTTTTTTGTGAAAATCTCATTGGCAGCAATTCATATTCATTTGCACACTTTGATGAGAATTAAATTGTAAATAGTGCAAGGTGAAAGACTCTGCTGTGGCTATTTGCTGTGGTGTTTTTGTGGTTTTCATCGAGAGACCTCAATATAATAGTTGTGGAAAACGACTTTTTTTGGAGCAATAAAGAAACACTGAGTGTGTGGGAAGAGTAGGAAAAGCCGCTTCTCTCGAGTAGTAGAAAAAATTTGAGAATTTATCTTACAAGATTCTCAATCGGTCTAAGAAAGAGTCTAAAACAGATCGCCAAAATCTCTAAAGGCCAAATAGTCTCTGGAGAAGACTTATAAAAATGGTATATAAATGGTTCTGCATTTGTTATAAATACTGAAAAAATGTAAGGCTCCAACGAACTCAACTTCGTTCAGATAAAGGAATAGCGACAGGAACCAAAGAGGGCTTCAGAAGTGACTCATAATTTCGGTGCTTAAAAAGTGCTAGGTTTATTATCGCCAGGTATTGAACTATTTCTTTAGATGCCATCTGAAAGAGCTTCAGAACATACCCATAAGTTCTCTCAGAACTGTTTCGAAGACTGAAAAAAAGCTGACATACGTGTATTGTAACTGATAGAGACTACTTTAAAGAGAAAAAAACTGAAAATTTTTGATTAAAAAATTAAATATAAATATATTTTGTTGAACAGATCTCGTATAAAAGAGACTCCATCAAAATTCGCGTTGAAATTTAGAAAATTTTTTTTTTATCTTCTCTAATTTCGAAAAATCAAGCAAAGGATCCTATAGAAAGGACATTGATAATGAGACTTAAATAAAGATTAAATCAAATTATTTGTTAGGCTAGGCTGCAGTGGGTATCGTTGTGTAAGCATCAATCAACTTAAGCCAATGTGGGTATTTTCTGATATCATGGCCTTTACTGAAGTTTCACTATCCATTCATTTCGATTACTTTATAAATTTCATTAGATAATTTAGCTTGAGTCTGTTATCTTATACAAATCGTTGATGAAAAGCGCTTCTAGATATCGTAACTTAGCTCTGCCCAAAAAGGAGCAGTCATACAAGAGACGAGAGGACGTTTCTCACACTTTTTCGCTCCTATAGTTTCTTAACAGTGACCTGTTAAGGCTACTAAAACCGCTGTTATGCTCCTCTCTTTTGAGAGAGTAGATTTTGCAGGCCACTATACAGCCACACCCCACAAAATCACTGGTCTACCAGCAGATGTAAAGATCCAGTGATAGATCTTACGTTTCAAATTCCATTTCTAGCCTGTTTTATATGTATGGAGGATTTGTGGAGACTTTTTCATATATGCTTATTGAGCTTCTTGTCCTTGACTATCCCCAGAATTGTCGTCTTGTTTCCAAGGCTTAGGTCAACTTCATTTGCCAATTTGGCGGGTTTATTATCTTTTTATTATACCTCTTAGGGAATAGGACGAGTTCCACCTTATTTGAGTTGACGCGAACGGTTAGGCTAGTTAGATATTCACCAAAGAGTGCCCTGCGTTAAGTCACAAAGAGTTTGTGAAAATTTATTCTTAAAAACTATGGCAATATCATCGGCGTTTACAACTAGTGTTCTAACTTCTCTCCAGTCAGTTCTTGTCATATGCTTATGTACATAAGTGGATAGCTGAAATTCTCCCAAGCTCGCGGTGACAGTTCTACACATTACAAAAAATCATTTTACAGCCTAAAAGAGGTTTGAATTTCTCAATTCCAAATGAGTGTGCGATCTATTCCGATCGGTTTTCATAAGAGCTGCGACTAGTGAAAAAGATAGCACGAAAAATGGGCAATGCTCCCGTCTACGGACACTTAATTTCTACTTTTCCTGGTAAAACCTTCTCTGGCGGCTTTGGAGAGACACTGCGTGTTTAGTAGTTTTCTAAAAAAAAAAAAATAGAAAAAAAAAAAAAAATTTGATTAAGTCCAACAACTTTCTTATCTCCAATACAACAATATTTGACACGCTCCAACATCGAGGTAATATTTTTTGCACTAAAAGTTCATACCTGAATTGGAACAATTTTTTCCAGCTTTTTTTTAATTTTTTTTCTTATTTTTTTATTTTTTTTTTAAATTTTTTTAATTTTTTTTTTTTAATTTTTTCAATTTTTTTCTATTTTTTTTTCAAATTGTTCTAATTTTTTTATGCTGTAGGAAACCTCGTCTCTTCTCAATTTCATTCTTTCAAATATCTCTCATATATTTAAATCTTAAAAAAAAAATTCAATTAAATCACAAAAGGTGTCTGGAAAAAGAAGTCTGATGAGGAAACGTGGTGGTCTCCGAAATAGCAGCTAAAACTTCTACCGTCCAAAACTATTGTTGTAATTTTTTCACTATTTCCAAAAAAAATATATGGTCTGAAACAGTTCCATTTAAATGTAAATCACTTTAAACTTTGCCATATCCTTAAAATCAGAGAAATATATTGAAAGACTTTTGAAAAATTTAAATATCCTCTCACAGAAACAGCAGTGACAAGAGCACTTTACCCTTCCGTAAAGCACGGAAGCATCTCAGCACTATTAAGAAGGCAACGGATAGGAAAATTTGTTCAAAATGGTACTCATAATAATGCAATAAAAACACTAAAAGCCAAGCAGCTTCCAAGCTACATACTGCATACATACCTACAATACAACACATAGCATTTCACATGAACAATACGCCAAAGAGATGAAATGGGAAAAGGAAAAAATCAACAAATATGCTAAAATGATTGATAAATTGATATATTGCATGGAGACGACAGTATAGCAGGCAGCGATATACGATTTTATGGCCTAAAGCGGCAAGAAAAAAACTAATATTGTAAACTGTATAAACGTATACCCATACATACATACATACCAACATGCCCACCAAGACCCAACGCTCATAAAGGCAAGATCAAGTAGATACTCGTAGTACTTGTACACACGTAAATATGACGAGTGTTTGAGTAATGTTGTTGGTGTTGTTGTTACACAGTTGCCGTGAAAGGAAGGAAGAAAAATGAATTTACACAGCAAAAATTTGCAAACAGAAAATCAGTAAGGTAAACAAAAATGAAATTGAAGCGCCACAATGCGCGTACTCCACCTACCTTCCTCACATCCATATATGTATGTATGTATGTATGTACATAAAACAGATATTTTGAAGTGGAGAAATGTTAAAGGAAGTTGAGGGGCAAAAAAGTAAAGAAAGAAAAATTCAACAAAACACTGATGAGTGATGGGATTATGATGAGACATAAACGCTGGATAGCTTCACGCTAGCGTATGTATGTATGTAAACTGTAGCTCCTTCTTATATTAACTGTCTGACTATGCAGTCAGCATCTTTCTCAAAATCAGTCAAGAAAAAAAATTTGAAAAAAAATTTAAAAAAAAAATTAAAAAAAAAAATAAAAAAAAATTTAAAAAAAAAATAAAAAATTAAAAAAACAAGCTGGAAAAATCCTTCCAATTCAAGTATGAACTTTTAGTGAAAAAAATATTAGCTTGATATTGGAGCGTGTCAAATATTGCTGTATTGAAGATGAGAAAATTTTTTCTATTTTTTTTATAGTTTTTTTCTATTTTTTTTTTTAAATAGTTCAATGGCTTTGTATTGACAGATGTGACGAGTTCAAAATCATTGTAGAATAAATTATTTCGCATGAAAGTTTGTGCGGCGGAGCGAATGTGTAAATAAGCGTTTTAATAGAATTCATTAAGACTCTTAATTGAGTGTGCTCTGCCAACACACTTCATATTCAAATGAGTGGATTATTGAAGGCGGAGACTCAACTGAGTTAAGGTTAGGTAAGGTTAGTTAAGCAGGAAGCTATTTTCTAAGGAGATTTTAAAGGACGGTGTGCAGTAAAAATAAAGAAAACTTTTCTTAAATGAAAATAAACTTTTTTTCTTTCTCAAATCTAAAGGTTAAAAGTCTACGATATACTTTGTAACCTCCTGCAGGGAAGTAACAAAGAACGACTGATCTTCTTGAAACAGGAGTAAAAATCATCGCTTTAGGACATTTCTATAAACGCTAAAAAATCTGAGAAATATTTTTTATTTCTATTTTCTAGGAACTTTAAGCGTAGCTATTTTCGCGGAATTTTTTTTTCATCACGGATTTTGCCGGAAAAATCCCATTTCGACGTGTGAGCATTCTGAAACGAGGAAAAGGTGGTGTGTGCCGATCATGTTTTCTCGGGTCTTTTCCAAGGTTTGGCGCATGGTGAATATCTCGTCAATGGTTGACTTACCAGGCCTAAAGCCACACTGATAAGGTACAATCAGTTTGTTGACGGTGGAATTTAGTCTTTCACACAATACCTTCAACAAGAACTTATATGCGATATTAAGGCGGCTTATCCCACGGTAATTGGCACAGACTGTGGGATCGCCTTTTTTATGGGTTAGGCAGAGCACACATAAATTCCAATAGTCTTCGGGTATGCTTTCGTCCGACCAAATTCTGCAGAGTAGCAGATGCATGCACCTTGTCGGCTCTTCATCGACAAGTTTGAATAGCTCGGGTAGGTAAGCCATCAGCTCCTACCACTTTGTTGTTCTTTAATCGTGCAATCGCTATTCGATCCTGGTCATATCCGAATATGTATTGGAACGTCTTTTCCATCACCATCGATTGAGATTTCGGATTCACCTTCCCCGGGTGTTTCGTTTTCACTGCCATTGACCAGGCTATGGAATTGTTCCCTCCATGAATTCAGTATACTCTGGACATCCGTCACTAGATCACCTCATTTTGTCCTTCTTGATACCTTCTGTAAGACGTCGTGTCCTTTCAAAAGAATTTCGAGCATTACCCTTATCGGCCAGCCCATCTCGACCTCTTTCTTTTTTTGTCTGCAGATCCATCTTGTGCTCATGAGTAGGCTCCAGGCGCTTATAAAAGGCATCTTTGGCCAATTCGTGCTTCTCTTCCATCGGGGAGTGGTCGAAAATCAACCATATGTTGACGACGGAGTCTCTCGCCCACCACAAATCCGACACCAAATTTGCGCTCCTTTATATCGCCACTGTAGTGAATGTCACAAGGACCTACTCGCTTTCGTTCTTGCCCCGCCCATCGCATTTCTTGAACGGTGGTGATGTTAGCCTTTAGTTTAGTGAGGACATCAACCAACACCTTCCCAATTTAGCGACCGGACATGCAGGTGCATATCCTCAAATAGTGATCCTTAATTCTTCTGTGGGGATCGTTACCAAAACGGGTTATCTCATCTGAGGAGTGTTAATTTGTTTTTAATTGAGATGGTTTCTACGAGTCGGGTACCAACCCCAGCGCACCAACTCGCCGGGCGAGTAAGTTTAATTTTGATTGCTCTACCATATAATAATTACTCTGTCAGCCGAATAGCTTTTCGATGTACTGATATAAAAGATATGTCCCACTCTCTTCGAATCATCGCATACTTCTATTTTCGTTCCCTTGGATATATAGTATGATATAGTGAGTGTATCGGATAATGTCTTGCTCTAAATGCTCAGCATCTTTCTCAATCACTAACAGAAGCAGCCCATAGTACAGCTCGTTGGGCAGCGCCTGTATCACCAGTCAAATCAAAAGAAGCTTTCCTGAATGTCCTGAATCAGAGAGCGACGTCTCACAATTCGTTGAGAAATTAGGTTTTTTTTCTTAATAGCAGTGGTTGAAAAAAAATCCCTCGTTCAATTCCTTGAAAATTGTGTCTCAATGATGTGTGCAAAATTTCCAGAACTTTTTACAACCGACTTTGACAACATAGCTTTATTAAAACTTAAAGCACCTACCAAAAAAGCTTACCTGACTTTGAGCGCGTACATTTCCCAAGTCTGTATCTCCGAAAATGATGAAAGTAAGCCTCATTGGAGAGGATGATTTTCTTATTTTTTATAATCTTGAGAACTCTTCAGAACAGCTACTCTGATGCAGAAAAATCTATCAGAATTTTAAACAAATATTTTTTATTTAATTTGAACTCTTCTCCACCAGTGAAAAACAGTTGCGCTTTTTATTATGCAAATAAGAACACTTTAGTGCACTTCGTGAGCTACAAACCAAATTAAAAAAATATTTCATGACTCAGAATTTATTATCACACAATTCTATACACTTTAGAGCACAAAGAAAATACACTCTGGGTTATAATAATTACGATACCAGGAAATTCTAAAGTTCGAAAATAAGTTCATTTCATGATTTATTTGTTTACAAATAAACACATGAGTACATACATACCTATAAATGTACATATGTATGTATATTGAGTATTGTGCATATAAAATGTGAAATTAACATAAAAATGAAGAGATAAATCAATAAACAACTATTAAGTCACTCCAAAGGAAATCTGCATAAAAATGGCTGGAAGAGAGGCCGGCATAGGCATTAACAGAGTGGAAATAATTTTCAAAAGCACATACAGTTAAAGAAAGTGCAGCTGCAATGTGTATATGAATATATAAAGGGTGTTTTTTCTAGACATGTGGTTTTCAATGGTCTTTTGGACAGCAGTTACCTGCTTTGTACTCAGTTTGGCTTGCCATTTCTTAATGAAGAGACTTACTTCGGAACAAAAGCTAAATTATTGGCTCTAACATTGAATTATAAGCGTCTTATTTCCACTAGTAAAACCACATGTGTCTTAAAGAAACACCCTTTACAGCAGCAATAACTACATTTATTTATGTAAATTTCTATTTTCATGCATAAAAATTTGAAAGCCCATCAAAATTTGTTAGGAAAATAAATAAACAATTTGAAAAAAAAGCCAAAAGGAACGTGGCTAAATGAGACGAACGCGCGAGACTGTTGGACAACATTATATAGAGGCGACTAGCTGGAATGCTGCTAACGGCGTTGCAATTGCATGCACTCTCTTATATATTTCTTTATATGTATGTATGTTTGTATATGGCTGTGCATTTTTCACGGCATACACAAATGATTAACGCTGCATAAATTTTGATTTAAAGAAAAAAAAAACATTCAAGTCCAATATGCCGTCTCGCCATACGGGTGGGTGGGTGACCTTTACAGCGTAACAGCTGCTGGTATTAATATAAGAACATTCTATTTACGCCAACTGTGCTTTGTTGTAGTGCGAGGGCAAATAAAAATTACAAAAAAAAAATGAGAAAGAAAATAAAACCAGCAGACATTTCTTCACACTGCAAGTATTTCTTGGAAAAAATACGAAAACAACAATAGTAAAATCAATAATATATTCAGGCATACCAGGGGATTAACTAAAGTTCGATAAGTTGATCAGAAAAAAAAAATTTATTTATAATCGTTGTCCTTTTTCATCTTCTCTACATAATCGCCCATCATTTCAATGCATTTCTTAAGCCTATGGATCCACTGATGAAAACAGTCTTCAAAATCTTGCTTTTTAAGCTTATCGAGTTCAGCATTAATTATCTTCTCGTTGCTATTAAAGACCTTTCCTTTTAAATTTATTTAAATTTTTGGCAGTAATCAGAAATCCCACGATGCTATATCCGGGGAATGTGGTACTGTACATATATTTTCGATCCCAGAGATCGCAATAAAATTACTCGTTATTTCAGCAGTGTGCGCTGGCGCGTTGTCATGATGTAAAAAGTAGCGCCGCAAATCCTCTTTCTTTCTGTTTTTCAACAAATTTTTTTAAACTTTTGGTAAGCACTCTTCGGTGTATCATTTCGCAGTTACCGTCTGATCCTTTTCCAGTGGAATAGCAGCTTTGATTTTAGATTGGGTGAAGTAAACTGGCATCATTACTTTTGCTGCTGATTTTTTTTGCTTAGATTTTACGGTTGGGTTTGCCTCTGTTGGACTCCATACCATGGGCTGCAGTTTGGTTTTTCGATCATACTTTTAGAACCAAGATTCGTCACCAGTATCGACCTTACTAAAGTTACTAGATCGAATTTGTTTAGGTAAAATTGAGCAAAATGCACTCGAGCCTCTTTTTGGGCCTCACTTAAAATTCGTGGAACCTATAGAGCAGATTTCTTCGTGTATCCCAGATAATTACTTAATATTCGCAGTGCAGCCATGGCATTCAAACCCAATTCATTAGCAATCATTTCTTGTGTCATTCGTGGATCTTCGTCAATTTTGGACTTCACCAGAGCTACAGTGACATCATCAGTGAAAAATTTTGGTCGTCCCTCTCGGTGCTCGTCCTCTACGGAAAAATATTCGGCCTGAAAACTTCGAAACCACTTAGAAACAGTATTAAAGACGGTGCAATCATCCCATATCCAATTTGGTATTCGTTGAATATTTGTATGGGCTGTAAATTACGCCGAATCCCGAAGAGAATCACATGACGAGTTTCTGTTTACGTTGGTGATGGAATTTCGTCTGACCTATTTCAGCTAGCTTGTGTTTTCTCGTCTCAATTTTAGCCGATCGTTGTAAAATTTGGAAGGAAGACTAATAAAGAAATTACAAATGATTTCGTATTTTTAAATTTAATAAAAACAAATTGAAAGTCACCAACTGACCGAACTTTTGTTAATCCCCTCCTATATACACACACGTATGTACCATATGTGTATGACAATGTGAACAAAAGTGAGTTTACAAATTAACTCTGCAATGACTTCCGCAAATACATACACACATACATACATATATTTAATATGCAGAAAATTTTTAAAGTCTATGTATGTATGTATGCATCTATGCAACGTAGACAGCGTAGTCAGACCAGAGGAGCTGTTATTTTCAGGTGTTGGGATGGCTGAAAAATTATTTAAAAATATTTACAGTGGAGCACATAAAAAAACTTACTAATAGTGGCTAACTCTATAGCTATAGTAAGATGGGGGAAATAACATCATAGATGACCTGAACTCTACAATTCATGCTGTCGAGCTTACCTGGCCTACGTTCCCTCGAACTATTTTAAAGTCTACTTTATGTACTATAGATTTGCTTCAGTCATAACAGAATTATTAGTGCCAGTCTTTTCTACTTTTAACCTCTCGGCGTCAGTCGGAGGCACCTAGTGAAACAGTGGAATCTACTCTTCACTTTCCCACTAATTCCAACGTACAGTCTGCTGGTAAGACGAAATTATGTAGAGTAACGCGACAGCCAAGACCTATGGTTGTATGCTCTTATTGAAGATAGCATCCTCTCTTTCTAGTTCTGCTGCTTTTATTATTTTTTTGTTTGGATGACTCGGATTGTTCAGAGTAGGTTTGCAAAGCTTTAGAAGTTTCACGGGAATACCAAACACAGATATATAGGCAGAGGCAGCTCCTTTTCGTGCTGTCGGGATGTGTTTCGATCCTTTTCTCGCGATTATTTTCCGAGATTTAGCGCGAGTGTAGCCTAGCCCACATCACTTACTAAGAGTTGTCACCTATTTCACACACTACGCTCGATTAAACCTTATTTTCGATATTTAGAAGGATGTGTACTACGGGGTCCTCCCCTTTAGTGTTCGTCCGACTATGTTCTGTAGAGGAAATGATGCGTGCAAATTGTCAGCTCCTCACCGATATGCTTGAATGGTTCACCCGATAAGCCAGGGACTCCCTACGCTTTGTTATCGACTTGAACTTCCGGATATCGAAATGGTGTGGTGATCAATCCATATAATGCCAGACCCCACTACTCTTTGGTAACTCATTAAAAAATAAAATATTTAAATTCAACCTGTTCTTCATTTGTAAAAACTAAGAATGTGGCAGGTTTAAGTTTATTCTAAGTGTTCTGGAGAATATCCATCTAAAATCAAGAATTAATGAGATGTACCATATTTATGCTATTTGTTAGCAATCTTATATGAAAATGGTTCTTGACCGGTCTAGGTGTGGTGTTGAACCAAGATGTTCTCGTATCAGCATAGCAGAGGCTCGAACCAATTTTCTTGAAGCCAATTCCCTTTAAGACGTACTTGTGGGTATGACCCAACTACTAAGGATTTCTGCTCGATTGGACACACTTCTTCTCCGATATACGTGAGATTACAGATAATCTAAGAAATATAAGATCATCAACAAAAACAACAACATAACACAATGAGACCAGCACACTTCAGAAAAAGCTGGAAAAGCAGACAGAGCTCATTAACTCAATGAGCAGTATGAGATCGGGTCTCCCATTAGATAGTTCAATGACAGCAGAGGTTTGCGGATCAGAGTGAATGGCGAATACAGGCTATCTAACAACACCAGATGAACCAGATAATCCTGTCTCTAGTGTAGTACATCGCGAGGACCTCTCTTTACCTCTATGGACTTCAACACAATTAAGTATTTTTAAGTTCCAATGGTTACAAGTGCCAAAGTATTGCCGCAAGGATTCTTATAAATTCCGCAATGCTGAGTGAGCTACTAGCCGAGAGAGAGAGAGAGAAAGAGATAGAGAGAGAGAGAGCAGCAGTAAAATCAAGGAAATCCTTGCGGATAAGCAATGACCCAAGAAAGTGATCTCAAACTTTAATTTTCACCTATTGGTTGCTGCCAAGTGACCTGGTATGCATACACACCGGCAGAGGTCGCACTGAAAAACACCAGAAGAGTAGTTAAAGACTTAGGGATCAGAATCAAACTTAAAATATTCCATAATTGACCCACTGTACCTCTTAGCTCATAATCGAATTCTTAGCTTCTCCATTCTACAATAAAATATTAAAGGCTTCCCGTCTGCCTACCTTATGAATACTCATATGCGCCTCATTTCATGCTCTTTTTACTCGTCACTCTGTTGCACTTAAAAAAATAAAACACCAAACACCTACAACAAATACCACTGCCAACCGCCATAACTCTGTCGCTGCCCAACTTCATCTGCAACTGCTGCCGCTGCTCCGACTGTGATTTGTTTATTTATTTGTATTTATTTTCCAGTCAATATAAACGTCGTGAATATATTGTGTAAACAACTGGGGCAAAAGGTATTAATATGAGAAGGAAAAAAAGAAAGAAATAAATAGTGCAACAATAAAAACAACAGCAGTGCGTGCAATAAATAACAAAAAATATACATAAATATTCACTTCAGTTGTCTCAGTCCTCTGAGGCATTCGAGTATACCATAGACGGCGCAGGAAAACATCTTAAAAATCTCTCTCTATTTGTACGCATTTGACTTGCGCTTGGAATTGAACTGCAGGAACGCATTTTATTGCTTTGGGAATGCGTAGCGTACACTTGAAAAGAAAATAAACAAAATAAGGCTAAAGGCTTCTCATACTCGCCTTAATAGAAGGAAATCAATTTTGTTCTAGAAGATTTTCTTTAAGACTTCTCGGGGCATAAGAAGAAAGTGCCCTTCAGAGGATCACAAAACGGAAGCAGATAACGGAAATAAAATAAAAAGAAAATTTTGAATTTTATATACCATATTGTAGCTAAAAATATCTGAGGTCACAGAGTTAATCTTATGAGAACTACAGAAAAACCAGCTTTTTCGACGCGCTCGGACCAAGAATATCTGGTTGTAAGATGAGTTAGCTTAGGGCATGCAAAAATGAGGTTAGAGTCCTATTGAAATAACCTGATTCTTGGAAATGTATTGAGTTTATCGTGGTCTAGGGAGGTGATTACTTGAACTTTTGCCTGCTGCAGTATTCAGTAGTTATTCTCACAAGGTTGAAATGGCTACAGTTCGCAGTTCTTTTACAAATTTCCCAGGAAAAAAGAATGATTGGAGATGATAACTCGCTGAGATTGGTGGTACTGGGATATTTTTTATGGAGAGAACTAGTTAAATTGCACATATATAATTGGTGCTTTGTAACCGCTGAAGCGATTTTCGGCCGAGCTCCTCCTCCAATTTGTGGTTTTGCGTCTTAATGTTTTTCCTACAAATGGAGGGACCTACAGTTTATACTAAGTCACCTCCGAGCGACTGATGTTTTTTTTACGAAGAGCCTTTATTTCATGTCCGAAATGCTCTCGGAATGGTGGACGTTTCCTGCCGAGAGGCGACCACAATTAGAAAATTTAAATTGCACATATTCTTCCTAAAATAAAGATGTTTGCAGTATATGACAGTAACTCAGCATATACTCAATCCTTCAGGTAAAAGTTGAACCTGCACTCCTTCACTCCGCATATGACCGCAACAAAATACTCAAAGCGCTAGCCGGCAGCACCTGGGGTAAAGCAACACGTGCAACAACCGCTGGACAGGACGGCGTACAGACAAGCACTGAACGCTATTCACCAGGAGTCAGTCTACACTTTTAAAGGCTCCCTTCCCGTGAATGGCGTGCTCGGAGTTAAACCACCACCTATTGCCTCGAGAGACCCGCGTGACACTGGCACAGCTTGGATCTGGATTCTGTAACAGGATAAACTTCTACTTATCCAGACTCAACCCCAATATACACCTCTTCAGAGGCCCCCTTAAGCCAACACATCTAACTCCCCTCACCCTTTGGTCAAATCTCGTCGAAACAGCACGTTTCCTTGACATCCCATTAGATGACCTCGGCGAATTAGATTAATTAAGTCTGTCCTAAGCGAGGCTAGTGAACCGCTACTACAACAACAACAACAAGAACAACAGAATATTCGCTATATTCTACAATTTTTCTTCGATGTAGGCGAGAATGCAAGCCGTCGAGTCTGACCATCATGTGAGCACTGTTGCGTTTGTCCAGGAATTAAACATTGCACACAAACAACTTTAGCATCACTTGGCAGAGGCAAAATACAGCAGCCTCGAAGCTTGAAGTATGTGTTGACGAGAAAAACCTCTTGAGCCGAATTTACATCTACAAAACGTTGCTGAAACGTTACAAAATCCACTCGTTCATGAAGCGAATTTTGATTGGTAATGAAAAGTGGACCACTTACTGTAACGTGAAATGAAAGCGGTCGTGGTCGAAGAGCAGTCAGCCAACACAAACGTTCTCCAGGATTGAGAGGTTTTATTTTGCGTTTGATGAGATTGGCAAGGAATCATCCACAATGAGTAGCTTCCTTAGAGCTAAGTTCTTGATTCGCACCTGTACTTTCAGCAATTAGACCGTCTGAAAGAAGCAATCATTCAGAAGCGCCCAGCTTTGGCCAACGGGGGGACAATTGTATTAGATATATAAGGACACCGCCAAACTACAGATACCGATAATGACTCGCCAGAAGCTCCGAGAGATTGGTTATACTGCGCACCACTAGTGATTACCGCCTGTTGCTGTCTATGGCGAATGATTAGGCTGGTGAAAAATTGGCCTCAAGAGAAGCGTGTGAAAATTTATTGTTCTAATTTTTTACCAATAAAGATTAGGGCTTCTATGAGAGAGGCATAATGATTATTAACTGCAAAATGGCACAAAGTTATGGGACAAAACAGTGCATATTTGACATTAATCGTATAATTCTAATTATGGTAAATACAGCCTTTAATTCCAAGCAAAAATAATGGATGACTTGTTACCTGACCTAATGAGTATATCAGCGCCATCTAAGTGCAAAAACCATGGAGAATTTTTAAAAAATCATCCAGCAATGCAGAATTTGACGATTTCAGTGTTTTTTTATGTTCTATTTAATATATATATAATACTAAAATATATTATGGAGCGCTCCACATAATAGTAAATAATTTAAAAAAAATTGTTGCCTACATTCAGGCTCAGTGCTATACATTTTATCGATGACACATACCGTAAGCAAATTTCGGCTAAACTTTTTTCTCCAGTATATAAATTTATATGTATATTTATACAAAAAAATATTATTTTATTTACATTTTTTTTTCTTTGATGCACTAAAATTTTAAATAAAAGCTTCGCAAAAATCTAAATGCCATGTTAAAGTTAATAAAAAAAAAAATCCAAATAAATTATTACTAATCAAATATTTGCTTTATCCCTCACATATGTAACATTAATTTGCATATTTCATTTCTGCTTGAGTGTGAGTGCTTCAGTGCTCTAACCACTAAAAAATTGCCTTAACATTAATGCCGTTTTTTCTTTACTGACTCCCAATGAAATGTAAAGACAGCTCAACGTACACTTGCCTACCCACTGTCTGTCTTTAAGTACCTCCAGAGACTGCATAAGAAACCACACTCCATCAATTTGCCTTTAATTTACTCCCACTTGTTTGCCAAACAAACATCCATACAAATATTGGCGCACTTGAAAATCATTAAGGATGTGTAGTATATAAAAATCCGCAGCCAGCGAAACATACGCACAGAGGACTCTTCATATTATCTGATTATGCAAAAAAAAACAAGAAAAACAAAATCCAATACCTTTTGACTTGCAAACTTTGATGGCACATCTCCATACTCCTCCTGTGCCGCACGCACATACGCACACACTCACACTAATTCACTCACACTTCGTTTGTGCAAATTTATGGATAATTGTTTATTGATCAATGAATTTTCAAAATACACACACACATGCACATGCAAGCAAACAAATTTGCAAATCTCTTTATGTATGTTTGTATATGTGTATGTGTAGGTGGGGGGTGGGGGTTCAAAATAAACACATTAGTCAGTCTGGCTGAGCCGAAAAGATTAAACGCAAATTGAAAACGCAAAATTGCGCGTAAATTTCATCAAGAAAATTCATTTCATAAATTTTTCAAAAATAAACCAAAAATCAAATCAAAAAGAAAAATACGAAAATTTTCAACTGAGAAGCTCACCCAGCAACCCAATAGCTAACCGCAAACAAATTTCAACAACAACAAAAAGGGGGAAAAAATGAAAAAATTAAGGATGCGCCTAAGTGCTTTGGCACGTGAGTTGAGTTGGTGGTGTTGGCTGCCAGAGACACTCCGCCTTGCTGCGTCTATAGACTCATGTAGGCGGATAATGTAAAAAAATTAACTGCCACATGAAGAATCAGCAAATCCTGCGGTTAGCACAACCCCTCCCCCCCAACAATTGCCTCTCGGGGGTTTTTCACCTTTTTGAGCTTTTAAATTATTTCCAAAGCACGCATTAAAACAACAATGACAACAGCAACAACAGTGATAACCAATGACTTCCTTTGCATTTTAAATATGCCGCCAACAAATGCTGGCAACAGCCATGTTACAAAGCAGCAACAACAAAAACCCACAGACATCAGGCGAATATCATCAATGCGTGGGTTGCGTAGCTGCTTTCCGAACCCCCAAAAAAAAAGAACGGCGCAATTTACTAAATTTACAGGTGAACTAAAGTTGTTGGTGAGGCACAGTGGCACAGTGGTACATTTTTGTTGTATTAAGTGACAAAAAAGTACTGAGCGTAACAATTAAATATTATGCCGCACAACTTTTGGAAAATTGGCACCAAGAACTTTTGGAATTTTGTGGGGAGAATCCGCTTTTTCTTACCTTTCTTAAAAAACCAGAGTCCTTTTGGTCTTGAGATGTCTTTCTAAACTACGCCTGAAGCGCCGTATCTGATACATGAACTTAATTTTGGAGCCAGCTCTTTTCACACCAACTCAATCACTCGCAATTATCTCCTGAACCAACTCAAAGTGACAAAAAATCAACCGTAACGAGAGTTTGTCAAGTTGGTGCTTTACTTTCTCTCCATCAACTGAAATGCCATCCCCTCTGTTCTTCGATTTTTACAAGAGAATAATGACTGTCCTCTGGAGTAGGCTCTTACTCACTTGATTAAGAAATGTCTTTGCTTCGGTGGTTTACTCGACGCTACCAGTGTTGTTTTGATGGGTGCTTATGGCAGTTTTCGAGCCGAGCTTTTACTAGAGTGTTTGGTGTAGCTCTGATTGTTACTTATTGACCTACAGTTTATTCTCAGCCGTCTCCAAACGGCCGATGATTTTTTATGAGAAGCTTTGATTTTCATGTTAGGAACACCCTCGGAG
Source organism: Ceratitis rosa (assembly GCA_037013455.1). Lineage (NCBI taxonomy): Eukaryota > Metazoa > Arthropoda > Insecta > Diptera > Tephritidae > Ceratitis > Ceratitis rosa. The sequence continues at coordinate 14,588,863 of JAWMAG010000041.1, forward strand.
GGCTTGACCTTCCCTGTCGAGGGGTGACCGCAATTAGAAAAATTAATTTTCTATAATTTTGGATATTTGGTCAGATCAAGACTCCAACGCTGGACTTTTCAATGTAATTATCAAGTTATAGCTTCCGGTATTCTGTGAGTAATTTCCCTAAAAGTACTTTTGATAGTCTACCTTCCGGAAGTGAGAAGAGTGTGTTCTTCGAACTCCGTCATAAGTAAGGCTGTCGTTATGTTATTTGTTTTAGTATTGAGATTAATTTTAGGTAGACCTGAAATGAGTGGTCACTCAAACACAGAGCCGGTATGTGCAATGGAAGACATATGTATATACCTCCGGTCTGGCCCGGATATCGGAGTGGACACCTCGAAATCAGCTTTTCAAAAAACCACCCGCTGACCATTCAGCAGCACGAGTAACCGACTCCTTGGCTAAGGCTGGTGTTGGTACGGGTGTTCTCATATTTACAAAGAGCAGGAGGTGATTTCCTGGAACTGCAAGGTTTCTCTCTTAATTCGTATCAGCATTGGCTGCCCATTGGGGGATGCCTACACTACTATTAGTTAAGCACTTCCACCACGACCAGGGGACCAACGTTGGTGGAGCCCTTTATTCGGTGTCCTGCTTGAGTCTATATTTTCATACGAGCTCCGTTTGGTGTCTCTTTTCAGTGTTATTAGTCTACCTAAGTTAAATTGCTGGCAAAATGGAGTCTTTTTTGATATGAAAAGGATCATCTTGTATGGTGAAAATATATCTCAGGCTAAATCCCCGAAGCGAGAAAACAGTCAGAAGAATCATCCTTTCCTTAAACAAAATACTTGTAGGAAGCTGCTGGAGCTGTTGAGCGAGTAGGCAGCGACGTTCCCATCGTCTTATGAGAGTAATGGTCTTCCGATTCCGATTACGTCGCGAAACTGCCACTACAGCTAAACTGATCAGCTAAGACAGACATCTTTTGCTCCAGATTTACTTAAATCAATCCAGTTACCCAACATTTCTGAGTTCAGCTGCAACTTCGTTGACAGCAGCAGAGCGGTGAATCGCTTAACTCGACAGAAATTATGATATGTGCTGAATATTCGTTAAACGAGCGGAATATATGTATACTCTATACAAAAAATTGATTTAAGCATTAAATGCGAGCTTCGCTGGGTTCTTACCGTCGTCCGCCGAAACAGAAAAGGATTTCAAGCACTTAAACGAGTACTCAGTGCACCAAACCTAAATGCGCCAACTTTCCTCCACCTTAGAACACTGTGCACCCTTACTTCCAACCCTACGCTGAGCCCATCTTCTTCTCATCATTTACACAGCAGCTACATAGGACCATCTACCTCCACAAATCCTGACGATGAGTTGACTATGTCAGGGAATTTAAAACTTACTCACGCTGTGTATGCGTAAGCACGCTGCCACGAGCATTTAAGACAAGCAACTAAAATACAAGACTCAACTTTGGCATAAGAGAGATAGAGAGAGAGAACGAGTGACTGTGGGTAAAATCCTTTAAAAGGATTTTCACAATTTTCATGTTGACAAACACTGGCGTGATGTCACTTTACAGTGCGTGCAGGCACTTGCCAATGAAGCATCACACCACACATAGAGACGAGAAGAGTCAGTGAAAGGCTGTGTGAATGGGTAAGTGCAGATGACAACACAGAGAGGCTGAGCCGATGGACTACATACACGTACAAGTGAGTGGGTGCTAAGCGCAGGCAAACAACGGAAAGGAAGCACAGATCACGCAGTTGGCGGTAGCACAAAAAGCAGAAAAGTAAGTTGAAGAAGTGTATTTGGAAGCAACAGAGAGAGGTCGAGATGGAGAGCTGGAGAGAGTGTGCTGGGGGGAGAACAAGTGAATGGCAAAGCTTTATAATTTACGCTTAGAACTTGCCGACAGTGCAAAAGTGAGAAGGCGCTCGTGAAGTGTGTGTAAGAGGAAGTGGTGTTGTTATTCTCCTTATTGTTGTTGCATATCCTAACGGTTGAATGAAAAGTGTAAGCAAACCTACAATCTTCGTCTCTCCCACGCCAAGTTTACTAAAATTACATTACGCACGCTACAAAAACAAAAACAACAACAACAACAATAATAACAGTACTGTTGTTGTTAGCGTTTGTATGCATGTATGTATGTAAGACAATGGCTGGGCGATTTGATTCTGTGCCGTTGATTTCGGACGGCTCGAACGTGACTTGAATGCGAAAAGAATTAAAATAGAGAACAAAAACAACAAATTACTGGGCAGCAGCATACACATATACATATGTAGATAACAGAAAACAAAACAGAAAACAACAACAATAACCAAGAATGTTTTGCTGTCAAGTGCAGCAACAACAACAACAATTTTGCGGAAAACAGGCTCTTACCGCGAGTCTGCTCGGGGAAAATCCAAACAACAAACCTTCTCTCCTTTGCCATTAAAACAACAATAAAAAGCAAATTTTCTAGCATCATAGCAAAAACAAAACAATAAACACAAGCGCAAGTGTTGAAATAAAAGCTTTGAAAAGTTGAAAGTGTGTAGAAAGTGAGTGCGAAATAAAGCGGTAAAATGCTTAGAGAGCCGCTTTGAGGATGCAAGGATTAAAAAACGCTGAGGGTGCATGAGGCAATGGGTTGTTTGCATGAGGCTGTGTGTACTTATGTATGCCTATATGTATGTAAGTTTGTAGGTCTTATGTATAAAGTCAATATTTAAAAGGCAATTTTTGCTTCCATCATTTTACAACACGCTCCGCTGGCTTTTGAGTACAAGAAGTGCGGTTTGCTGTTGTTTAGAAATTGAATTGGAGCAGAAAATATTATTAACTGCCCGAAATTGTTGGTGGTTTATTAAATTGTTAAAGTAAGTGCGGTGCAGTTAAGGAAAGCTCACAAGTATAAATTGAAAAAAGTCTATACAAACACTGTTAAACAGATGAGATGCCTGTACAGATCAATAATGCCTAATATAAAGGGCTAAACTATGCAGAACTAAAGTACTATTTATGAACGTCTAAGCGGCTGGGGGAAGTTTCGAACTACTCTTCAGTTGGGCGTGCCTATAAATGAGTTATTTTTTTGGTTCAAGCAGCTCCCGACTTCTGGTCTTCGAACCAAGTTACCTCTGGTTACTCAAAAAAAACATTAATTTGAAGGCGAACTTGGGTCTTACCGCATTAAAAATCTTCTCACATAAAAAACAACAAAAATCTTCGAAAGTAAAACCCAACATTTGATGAAGACCAAATAAAACTGACATCCCCACTACAAAGAACATACGATGGACGGGATCAGGAAGATTTTTGTGCAATTTACTAAAGCGAACATTTAAAGGTACACATATTTGATGTTGGATTTTAAAAAGAACAATCACCAAGTGTTGGCATTCATTCCAGTGGTTAATTGTCTAGCTAACTTTTCTCATTAAAACGAGATTCTTTAACACCCAAGCGCCTATAGAAAAGAGATACACCCCACCGCGATATCAAAATCGTGGGAGAAAGTTGTAAAAACTTCAACCTCTATCTTGAAACCTCCGCAGAGTTGGCTAAGAGTGATCGCCAAATACAAAGAAAAAAATCAACACGCCTCACGAATGCCTTTCGCAAACCAAACCGACCATGCTGGATATGCGTTCCCTTCTATAAACCGACATTGACTCGGACCTAAGAACGTAGAACAATGAACATATTGAAGATTAGACGTCGAAAAGTGGCAGCAGCCGGACGACGTATCAAGCTCTCACCCAGCCGATGAAATGAAAGAAAAACTGGAATGATGAGGAACTTTGAAAGGAGAATCACAAAGAGACAAGATGTACATTTACAGAAAAGAAAAGAGTGAGATCGAAATGCTTATAAGCAAAAAAGGCGAGATCAGGAAACTGATATCTAGGGTATACTGAGTTCAGGATCAACCAAGGTGAGATAAGACAGTCTGACTTTAGTTCTAGCAGCTATCCCAATGATCATTCCAATCCCGAAAATGGCTAGTAAAAAAAAGTCGACACGCACCGTCTTCGACAGCTCTAAAGGAAGCTAGTAGAGTTAGAAATGTTCTCTCTGAAATCCGAATTAAGAGGCAACGGTCACATTAGCTAGACCATGTTGTCTGTATGTCTGCAAACACTTCTGTTCTGATAAATTTCTATGTAGCACCCGCCGAGGGAAGTAGAGGAAATGGAAGGCCTTTACTCCGTTGAAAGAAATAGGTGGAGAAGAAATTGGCTTAACTTGGTGCCATCAATTAGCGCTGAACTGTTGACTCGACAGATTATCTTGCGAGTGGTGCCTAAACTAGTCACAAAAAACAAAAGAAGTCGTACAGGTAATATAATTATTTACTGAAACAAGCAATATAATCTCAGAGTCGGAGAAAGGCATATTTTCTATATTCTGACTCTCTCTCTTTATTTCTCTCTTTTTCTCTCTATCTCTCACTCTTGCTCTCGCTCTTTCTCTCTCTCGCACTCTCTCTATCTCTCTCTCGCCCTTTCTCCCTCCCGCTCTTGCTCTCCCTCACTCTCACTCTCGCTCTTGCCCTCCCTCACTCTCGCTCTCTCTCTTTCTCTCTCTCTCTCTCTCTCGCTCTTGACCTCTCTCTCCCTACTTCTTATTCTCTACGAAATCCATGAGGACTTTTTACGAGATTAGAAAAAGTAGTATAACCTAAAATTTAATGAAGGTCAACTATTGATAATTAGGTAAATCTCAGGATCTGAATTAATATCCAACATAGATAACCAAATGATTTAACAAATAAATCAAAGTCTCTCGTTTATACCTCTCCATTTATACCAAAAGTGAAGAGATTTTTTAAACAAATATAAACCATCTATGAAGTTCTCAGCAAGCTCACCCAGTCCAAGAGAAAATTATATTTGGCTCACATGGAAACTTTAGTAAATGTTTTCACTAGGCAAATAGATACTCCCTTCAAAGGGAGTGCCTTAAACCCATGAATGTTTGATGTAAGACTAATCTCCATACCCTCTTTTTGTCCACCAAACACAACTGGGTTGAGTGTTGAACATTGCGAAACCCTCTTGGCTACTAATTAACGAGCACCAACGCATCGCAGCGAGCAGATGTTGAACAGTAGAAGCCTAAATTAGACTATAGTGAAGCTAAGAGTAAAATTTATTGAAGCGCCACCCGTAAAATCTACTCCGCTCAGCTTAGTAATTGAAATAAATAATTCACTAGCATACAAATAATCTTGAAATTAGAATATATGCATATACATATTTGTATATGTCTGTGTGTGTGTATACCTACAACCCCTTTGTGTGCCATGCCACCCAATAAACCACGCCCAATAAATGAGTCACACTCAATTTAAGCAGCAAGTGAATTGGATTACCAAATGTATGTACACGTATGTATGTATGCACATGGTATTTTCTGAATTTCCCAGTTAGTACCCAGTCAAATTGTCTGTAATGGATGTACGTGTGTATTGAAAGTCATTTTCCAAAGCATTAAATATCAGCAAGCAAGCGAATGAGCAAACACATAACTAACGAAAAGGCTTAGAATCGACACTTGAGTAATTTGTTTTTTTTTTTTTGGTTGTAGGAACCACAGGAGCGCCAAGCTGTTTGTATGATACATATATAATATACACAGTAGTATGCACCATGCAACAATTTGTGGCAGCACATTTTGTTAGGAACCCTAGGCTTTACTTCATACACTTTCTACTCCTGCACCCTAAAATATATATATATACATACGTGTATGTACTACTCTTCAACCAAGCCCAACAGTCCTACGCGTCAAACAGCCTAAGTGATTTGATTGCTATTAAGTTCATGTGTGACTTGCCAGGCTATGCGTGCAGCAAATGCTTTTGGTCGGACATCCAACTGTGTTTGAAGAAAAAATAAATAAACTTACATACACGTACTTACACTTACATACAAACAAATAGCCAAGCTCCTACGCACTTTATGTATCGTTATGTTTTGTTTATGTATATCCTCATATTGGTTTCATACTCCACTAAATAGCTTTGGCATCGAGTAATGTACTCGTATCATACTCATTTCATGCCCACTTTGTGCCACAATTTGTTGCAATGTGTTGATAGAATTATTGGCCATTTAACTGCCGCACAGCCAGCATCTTTTGCTACAAAATTTTCGAATTTTCAGTTTCCAAGCGCATTTTTGATACATACGTGTACATACCTATAGATATATCGCATAGTATTTGCTCACTTGTGTGGGTGGCATTCACTCAGACCATCATAATTCATTCAGTTTCAATGCATACTTGACTATTTGATCGGTTGCAGGTCACCATTATTTGAATTTGAATTTGTTTTGATTTCCAAAGTGATGGCTGTGAAGTGAGAAGATTTTATTCACTGATCGAATGCAGGCAACCTGCAGGTAATTTACTCTATTTTCTTAAGAGAAATGCATGAAAATAGGGTATTGGTTTTTTTTTTTAAATATCATCAAACTGAAAATTAAAATTAAAATTAAAATTAAAATTAAAATCAAAATTAAAATTAAAATTAAAATTAAAATTAAATTAAAATTAAAATTAAAATTAAAATTAAAATTAAAATTAAAATTAAAATTAAAATTAAAATTAAAATTAAAATTAAAATTAAAATTAAAATTAAAATTAAAATTAAAATTAAAATTAAAATTAAAATTAAAATTAAAATTAAAATTAAAATTAAAATTAAAATTAAAATTAAAATTAAAATTAAAATTAAAATTAAAATTAAAATTAAAATTAAAATTAAAATTAAAATTAAAATTAAAATTAAAATTAAAATTAAAATTAAAATTAAAATTAAAATTAAAATTAAAATTAAAATTAAAATTAAAATTAAAATTAAAATTAAAATTAAAATTAAAATTAAAATTAAAATTAAAATTAAAATTAAAATATTAAAATTAAAATTAAAATTAAAATTAAAATTAAAATTAAAATTAAAATTAAAATTAAAATTAAAATTAAAATTAAAATTAAAATTAAAATTAAAATTAAAATTAAAATTAAAATTAAAATTAAAATTAAAATTAAAATTAAAATTAAAATTAAAATTAAAATTAAAATTAAAATTAAAATTAAAATTAACATTAAAATTAAAATTAAAATTAAAATTAAAATTAAAATTAAAATTAAAATTAAAATTAAAATTAAAATTAAAATTAAAATTAAAATTAAAATTAAAATTAAAATTAAAATTAAAATTAAAATTAAAATTAAAATTAAAATTAAAATTAAAATTAAAATTAAAATTAAAATTAAAATTAAAATTAAAATTAAAATTAAAATTAAAATTAAAATTAAAATTAAAATTAAAATTAAAATTAAAATTAAAATTAAAATTAAAATTAAAATTAAAATTAAAATTAAAATTAAAATTAAAATTAAAATTAAAATTAAAATTAAAATTAAAATTAAAATTAAAATTAAAATTAAAATTAAAATTAAAATTAAAATTAAAATTAAAATTAAAATTAAAATTAAAATTAAAATTAAAATTAAAATTAAAATTAAAATTAAAATTAAAATTAAAATTAAAATTAAAATTAAAATTAAAATTAAAATTAAAATTAAAATTAACATTAAAATTAAAATTAAAATTAAAATTAAAATTAAAATTAAAATTAAAATTAAAATTAAAATTAAAATTAAAATTAAAATTAAAATTAAAATTAAAATTAAAATTAAAATTAAAATTAAAATTAAAATTAAAATTAAAATTAAAATTAAAATTAAAATTAAAATTAAAATTAAAATTAAAATTAAAATTAAAATTAAAATTAAAATTAAAATTAAAATTAAAATTAAAATTAAAATTAAAATTAAAATTAAAATTAAAATTAAAATTAAAATTAAAATTAAAATTAAAATTAAAATTAAAATTAAAATTAAAATTAAAATTAAAATTAAAATTAAAATTAAAATTAAAATTAAAATTAAAATTAAAATTAAAATTAAAATTAAAATTAAAATTAAAATTAAAATTAAAATTAAAATTAAAATATTAAAATTAAAATTAAAATTAAAATTAAAATTAAAATTAAAACTAAAATTAAAATTAAAATTAAAATTAAAATTAAAATTAAAATTAAAATTAAAATTAAAATTAAAATTAAAATTATAATTAAAATTAAAATTAAAATTAAAATTAAAATTAAAATTAAAATAATAGTAAATAATAATTAAAAAATAAATAAATAAATTGAAATTAAAATTAAGACTTTCCAAGCATTTTCTAGCGAACTTTTACTTCTCACTCACTGAAAATTTTGTCAACGTTTTTTATTATTTTTATTTTTCATTGGTTTCTTATGTAACAACATTTTCACTTTGTTCTTTTGTATTTCTGCAGTGTTTATTTTGTTTATTTTTACTCTCTGCTGCTCCAAATTTATGCTGATTGCATTGCAATTTAGCTGGATTTTTTCTATTTTTCGTTTTTATTTTTGCTTCTGTCCATATTTGCGTACAGTATGTCACCAACCAAGGGAAAATTAATGGTTGCATGTGCCAATTTATAAAACTAGAAAATTGGGGAAAAATAAATTCAAAAAGAAAATTCAAAAATTGAAAAACCATCGATAATAAACCGAAAGGAAAATATAGAGTAAAATGATGAAATTGGTTTTTAAATTGTTTCATAAAAAATGCTGCTCTGGATGTGCCCACAATCAATCTCTATACTAATATTAGTTACCTCACTTGCCAACTAGTCTAAAAGAAGGGCTTGCTGAGCCTTTTAATCTTAGAACAACAAGAATGTGCAAACCTTATAACGTCTTATTTCACGAATGCTGAGTAAACATTCATGGTACATTTGGTCTACTGCAAGGCCAGCCGTGGCAGTAATATGAATGAAGTGATATTCCATACTCAACCAAAATGTTGAGGCATTTCAATTGAGGCAAAATCATTGAAAAATATTTAACCGAATTTTCTTATAACAATTTAGAACAAAAATTTGTCTTAAAAAAATATTCTAGTAGAAGAGAATGAAAGGAAATATATTTGTATGAATATTTCAACGACAGAAAAATTAAATCCAGTTTTCAGACAACTTAACGAGCTCAATTTTGACAAAGAAAATAAGTCATGAATATTCAAATTTTATTTTCAAATATTTTCTTCACTCAAATTTAGTCGAAACTCATTTGCAAAATAACTTCACTTTGCTTGCTGTTCGTCCCAAAATCCAATAGAAGTGCTTCAATTTATTTGCCGCTCATCAGAAATCCTTTTTCATGCTAATTTCTTTAACTTAAATATTCATACGCTTTTGCTAAATTATTGCGCCTATTTATTATGTAAACAAACTAGTTCATTTACCATTGCCGCTGTTACTAAAATTCTAACTCTCACCCTTTTTTCTTTACAGTTGTGACGTGCTTCGTACTGGAAGGCGTGTGTGTGAGCGTCTTCAGTCAGTTAACCCTAAAACGTCAGCATTTATTGGCTCATTTGTTTAAGTTTTTTAGTTTTATTTTGAACCCAAGCGGACTTTTGTTTGCAGCTCACAGAAAGTAATCAAAACGTTGCTAAGGTAAGTGGACCTGCTAAGATAAGAATTTCTATTAATCTTTTTTTTATATTTTCCTTTTTTCTTAGATTTTATTGTTTTTTTTCTTTTTTTCTTAAATTCTTTTATAAGCTCTATCTGCTTCCTTTTGTCCCAAAAAAAATATTATCTTTACTGTTTAACCTTTTATACGTACATACCATACATATACCTCGATTCTTATATTATCCTTCATGGATAAAGGTAAAAGTTAAGTAATTTTTCGGCGTCTTAACTAAGCTATGACATGCAAATTTATTAGAATTTCGCATAGCTAATTTGGTCTATTTATAAACATACACACTTTGCGTGTAAGTATGTATGTGTGTGGCTTGGCGTGCGGCTGTTAGTTAGTTACTTCCCGGTTCGTTGACTCACGATTTTACTTATTCACTTACTGCCCTTAACTAACAACTACTAACTTGTGATTTTTGATTGTTAAATTCTCACCACGACGACCGTCATGACTCCTTCAACGCCTTCTTCTCGTCCTTTGTTTTAGCTTATTTGAGTTTATTCTCTTACGTTTAACCCAAATTCCAACACTCAGTGAAATATATTGCTATTTTAATCCTTTGTTGGTTTTGTTGTACTCAGTGCTGTGCGCATTCTCATTCATTTCCGCTTAATAAACTACATAATTAAACTGGCTAAATGGGATTAAAAGGTTTACTCTATGAATATGCAGCCGTGAGTGGAGAGTGGAGAAGTCGTAGTATGGAAATCTTGTGAAAAGTAAACATACAGTGATGTGGATTTAATTGTGTTTTTTTCAGCAGAAAGAATAGCTGTAATAATAAAAAAAAAAATATATATATATATAGTATATGTCTAAAAATAATACTAATATAAAAAATAAAGCATACAAATTTGTGGATTTATTTTTAAACTGCTAAACCAGATGTTTGGCTCCAAATTTATTTTTGAACTTTATGTTTTAAATTTTTTTTTTAAATTAAATTAAATTTGTTTTTATTTATTGATTCATTTTTTTTTTAATAATGTTTTTGAGTTCATACACTGTCATTCTTCAATAGATATTCATCAAGTGTCAGCCAGGGCGTATACGTAACCTTTACTTGTAAAAATTTATTCATTTTTTGGTGGTCACTTTTTTATACTAAAATAACGCCGATAAATGAACAGAAGACATTTTCAAGTTTTGACCTAGTTTTGCCATTTTTTAAACCATTCAAGGAACAGTTAGAGTGGCAATGAACCATAGTTCATGGGTCATTGAACGTAGTATTTCAGAAAAGTGGATCAAGATTACCAGTAAATCTATTTGCCCCTAGTCTATAAGCATAATCATGCGAAAACACCTGAGAGCATCGAGAAAAAACTACTTTACCACGATGCTTAATCTGTCTTTTACCAACCTAAAAATACCCGACATGAGAAAAATTGGTAGAGTGGTCGTGCTATTTAAACCGGGGAAACCAGCCAACATAGGAAAATCGTATCCGTTGAAGACAATTGAGGCCTTGCTGCTCAAGTCCTTCACACACCTGCATATGGGGCCAGCAGCACAACAGCATGGTTTACATAAAGTGCACATCATTAAAACCACTCACCTAATGCCATAAACATCCAGATAGTCCATGGCCTCAACCAAATCGAACCGTTCTAGTATTATAACAGGGTCCTCTCAATAGTTTTGACACCGTCAATCATTCAATACTACTATGGGACATTGAGAACTTCTCATTATCGCCGAGTTTGATAACCTTCTCTTTGTTGGATCTCTTGTTAAGTCAAGGATCAATCCAGAACCATTGGTAACAGCGAAGCTAATGATTTTATAAGAAAAGGTTTTACAATTTGAACCGTCGGCTTGTGATGGGAACCTTTTGGGGTATGTGCCTCTTGGATCCATACGCGGTGTTCTGTTAGGACTTAGGTCTTAAAGTTGTTGATGGGAGTTGCGGGTGATCAATGTCATTACTTAAAGTTCACATTCCTCTGACATTGATGGTCTCTATGGCCCATTTAAACTCGCTTTCTGGTCCACCCTGAACCATATGGCAGATATGGTGCTTAGCTTTACGAAAAATTATAAGGCCATCGCCGACTGGCTGCTGTTCAAGATGTGGTAGCGAATGTTGCAGGGTTGAATCTTGATACTAAACTTGTGCAGAGTTCTGTACATATTCCGCTACACTGCGTACTATGCGCTGCGCGGATCTACTGAGACGTATAGCCTGCAGCACCACTAGCGGTTTTGGCTTCTCATTGAAAACCATTGGCTTCCTATTCAACCGATAATGGTTGCTTTCCTTCTCGGAGATCAGCCATTGTCTTTGTGGGTCTCGAAGGGGTTTTTACACAGCGGGCAGTGTATACACTTTCAGCTTCATCGTCGCAGTTTCCGAAGATTTATGGGACAATTTTCCATCGAACTATCCAGCGGCTGCATTTTTACCCGCTCGGAGACTAGGATGAGACCACTTTCGTAGCCCGGAAAAATGAGAAAACGAAGAGGTCAACTGCGATAGAACCCCATGCTGCAGCAAGACGCCGTTACTCCTGGAGGTAAACCGTTTTCGGGGAGGCAGCATCAAAATACAGTCGAACGCCCCCGACTGACAGCCATGCAATGGACACGGATACGCGTGACAGCCCGGATTGGATCGGAAGGTTATTTTCGACACGCTCCGGGCCTAGTTCCGTGGTAAGTAGTTGTTTAACAGGGCCACCTCAATCTCATCGCAGACTAACAGTCTTGCTTCCGCTTTATGATATCCTGCATTAAGCTTGGCCACTCCATATGCAGGTAGGTCTACTAAAAATCATTAGGAGCTAATGGCGGCTGCAAAGGCAGAGTGTCGGGAGGCCTGTCGTCGAAAATTGCGATAAAATCATGAAAATAGTGGAAACAGACCGTCACGTGAGCACTCACTTAATTACTGAGGAACTAAAGATAAGCCAGAAACCCGTTTGGAACCATTTGCATAACCTTGGATTCAAAAAAAAGCTCGACGTTTGGGTGCCACACGAACTAACGCAAAAAAACATGATGGACCGAATTTCCATCTGCGAATGTCTGCTAAATCGCAACAAACCCATTTATGAAGTGTTTGGTGACCAGCGATGAAAAGTGGATCACTTACGACAACGTCAAGCGAAATTGGTAGTGTTCGAAACGCGGTGAGCCGGCGAAAATGGTGGCCAAGCCAGGACTGACGGCCAGGAAGGTTTTGCTGTATGTTTGGTGGGATTGGCAAGGAATCATCTACTACGAGCTGCTCCCCTATGGCCAAACGCTCAATTCGGCCCTCTACTGCCAACAACTGGACCGCTTGAAGGCAGCACTCATCCAGAAGAGGACATATTTGATCAACAGAGGCCGAATTGTGTTCCATCAGGACAACGCCAGGCGACATGCGTCTTTGGTGAAGCGCCAGAAATTCCAGGAGCTCGGATGGGAGGTCCTAATGCACCCAACTTGTAATCCGGGTCTGGCACCAAGTGATTACCATCTTTTCCTGTCCATGGCGAACGCGCTTAATGGTGAGAAGTTGACCTCAAGAGAGGCTTGTGAAAATTGGCTCTCCGAGTTTTTTTGGCAATAGGGACGCAGCCTTCTACGAGAAGGGTATAATGAAGTTGGCATCTCTTTGACAACAAGTTTACAAACAAAACGGCGCATATTTGACTTTAATCGGACAAATGTACACAAGGTTATTATATTTTGAAAAATCAATAAAAGAACCGAACGAACTTCTTACTTCACCTAATGTAATTAGCTGCCCTTCCGGAGACTTAGTTGCAAGCTCTAATATTATTAATTTTTTTTCCCCCAAAGAAGCCATACTTCACAAAACTATGCGAATGACCAGATAAGCTCAGGAAATCTCACTTTTTTTATATATTATATTTAACTGGAATATTATATATGGCTGCAGTGTTGATATAATATATTGTACAACTGACCTCATATTATTGTGATTTATAATTATGAATATGCATTCCAATAAATTATTAAATATTTTTTCCACATTTTAATTTTATTGCGCTGCAAATAAGCGTTTAATTTTTTTTATTAATATTTCTTTTTCTTTTCTTTTTTTTATGTGTCGCTAAGTATTAGGCCGCTCAAGGCGGAGTATGTACGGGTAAATATTCTGTATGTGCATATGCTTGTAGCACAATATCTTACGCCGTCATTGCGATTGTTTATTTTGCTGTGCTCAAAATGAAAAGGAAAAAAACACAAATTCTTGCATACAAATATTATTAGTGTTTTTGTTGCTGTTTACATTATTGCCTATTGCCTGTTGCCTTATCTTTTCGAGTGTGCATTGATTTATGTGAATTTCTTATAAATAAATACAATACAGAACATTGAATTGCCTATGCAAGCGTCGTTTGCTTACACGTATTATATATACATACTTACATGCATACATATGTGCACTTCCTTCCGTGCACCTCTTTCGCCTTTAAATATTTATATTTACAAGCACAAATTGCTGGAGCACATGTGTTTGTTGCACAACATTGACGTTCGTCGAGGCTTCGATCGCTGTGAGGCCAGCGGTATTCGGTCCAATTGACTTAATATCGACTTCGATTACTTTGAATGCTTGCTTTGGGCTCTTAAATGACACACGAGAAGGGAGAAAATAAAAAACTATTTAGATTTATGATATTTTTCAAAAAGAATTGTTTGTACACTGATGTACGAGTATTTATGTAAGTATGTGTGTTCATATGAGCATAATGAATGTGTTTAAAAAGGTGTCGGACAACTCCGAACTCGTGTAAAGCGAACAGCAAAATAAACAGTAGTGAGGAGAACTCTTCAAAAAAAACTAAAAGAAGTAGTTGCAACGGTTTAACTTCCTTAGCGTTTGAATTATAAGAGTCTAAGATTGGTTCCTCCTACTTTCAGTTCAGGTGAACTCGCTGGGTTTCTCTCTATGCAGCGAAGTAAGGTATTTTTTGGAAGACAATCATAATGATTCTTCTTCTACTTTACTGGCGTAGACACCGCTCACACGATACGATTGCAGTCGGGTTATAAATACCACCTTAAACCATGTTCTTCTGCACTAAATTTTCCAACCAAGTGAAGGCCCTACCCTTCCTCAGTTTCCCCCGGTGGGGCTACTGTATCGAAAACCTTCAAAGCTGGAGTGTTCCCATCGATTATGACCACATGGCCTATCCAGCGTTGTCCCTGTCTTTTGATTCGCTCACTACACCTCGTTCGCTACACCTTCTCTATTCAGCTCTGCAATTATTATCTGATTATTTTCTCCCATTAATGCATCATCTTGTCGTAAATCTCGTTTGATAACGAACAGCTGGGAGCTCCCGATCCTTTTGATATAACTAAACGTCAGTTTACACAACCGTATAAGTTTTGCGTTATTGAGGGGGCTTTCACGCAGTAATTGGTGCAAACTGTGAGCTCCCTCTTTTCGTAAAATGGGCAGAACATACTAAAGTTCAATTCGTCGGGCATTCTTTCATCGAACCGTATTTTGTAAAGAAGCTGATACATGCACCTTGTCAGTTCTTCACCACCATATTTGTATAGCTCAGTTGGTTATTTATCGTCTCCTGCCACTTAGTTGTTTTTCAAGCCGGTGATTACTATTCGCACTTCTTCATAGTAGGACAATGAAATATCTATTCTATCGTTCTGATGTTCCTTATTCACTACCATTCAACCGGCTGGGGAAGTGTTCCCACCATAAATTCAGTATACTCATGGCATCAGTCACTAGATCACCTCTTTCGATCCGACTAGAAATTCTCCGGTCTGGAAGCATTCTGTAAGCCGACGTATCTTTTCGTAAAATTTTTGAGTAATACTTTTGTCGGCCAGTTTCTCAAGTCCTTCATACTCACGCATCTAGATCTCTCTTTTTTTTGTCTGCAAATACGTCTTGCTTCCTTCTTCCATTCTTGATATCTATTCTACCATGCACGTGTGATGGTCGAACGACGCAACATCAACTTCGCAACGTGGCACGGCAAGCCTCATCGTATTAGATGCTTTTTTACCTCTCTGAAAACCAATTGTTTCTGTGACGAGGGAGCTTGAAATGCCGCCCCACCTTTCCCTTATATCGAGTAGCTGATGAGAGAGTGCTCTCAGAGAGCAGCAATGCAAGTCTCATAGAAAACTGTTTGTTTGTTTGTTATGATTGCAGTGTTTGTGTTGTTGTTATAGCGGAAACGTTAGCATAGCTTAGGGACAGGTTTAAAATCAATTTAAATCACCGAGGTGATCTAACGGGAGGTCTAGAACGCGTGCTGTTTCGACGGGATCGGACCAGATGGAGAGGGAGGTTAGATGTGTTGGCTTAAGGGGGCATATGAAGAGGTGGTTAGTGTCGCACGGAGACTCTCTACATGCAGGGCACACATTGGCTATGTTGGAGCGAGCCTGGATAGGTAGGAGTTTAACCTGCAACAGTATCCAGACCTAAGCTGTGCCAGTGTCACGTGGGTCTCTCGAGGCAGCTCGAGTTCATTGTCTGCGATGGGTGGTCCTTGTGTTTGTGGACGGGCATTCTTTGATACACAGAGCAAGTTGTGTACTCTTGCTGCTACAAGGTAGTTGTCCGACTCGATGTTGAGATTCAGTGCCAAAAACATATTAGTATTATTAGAGTATGTACATATACAACAATATTCGGGTCCTAGTTACATCTGTATTAATTGGGTCTGACGGCACAACTTCAGCTTTTTGTCTGTTGCATTCTAATGACGCTATACTCGTACATTGGAAGAAAATTTAATAAGGTATTAGCTGAGTATCCTTCTTCTTCTTCTTCTTCTTCTTCTTCTTCTTCCTCTTCTTCTTCTTTATTGGCGTTGGCACCGCTTATGCGATTATAGCCGAATCAATTATAGCGCACCATTCCTCTCTTATGTTCGCTGTCTGGCGCCAGTTGGAAATACCAAGTAAAGCCAGGTCACTCTTCAATTGATCCTTTCAACGAAGTGGAGGTCTTCCCCTTCCTCTTCTTTCACAGGCGTAGCCGCTGTCTCTTCATGCGCTGAACTATGTCAATATCATCGTATAGCTCGTACAGCTCATCGTTCCATCCTCTGCGGTATTCGCCGTTGCCAATGCGCAATGGACTATAAATCGTTCGCAAAACCTTTCTCTCAAAAACTCCTATAGCCGACTCATCAGATGCTGACATCGTGCACGCTACTGCGCCACACAGTAGGACCGGTATGATGAGCGACTTGTGGAGTTTAGTTTTGGTTCGCCGAGAGAGGACTTTATTTTCCAATTGCCTACTCAGTCCAAAGTAGCATCTGTTGGCAAGATTGATACTGCGTTTGGATTTCAAAGCTGACATTGTTTTTGGTGTTAATACTGGTACCAAGTGGTAGACGAAGTTATCTACGACTTCAAAGTTATGACTATCAACAGTGACGTGGGAGCCGAGTCGCGAATGTGATGACTGTTTGTTTGATGACAGGAGATATTTCGTCTTGCCCTCATTCACTATCAGACCTATATCCTTCGCTTCCTTATCCAGTCTGGAAAAAGCAGAACTCACGGCGCGGTTGTTGAGGCCAATAATATCGATATCATCGGCGTACGCCAGCAGCTGTGCACTCTTATAGAAGATTGTACCTTCTCTATTCAGCTCTGCAGCTCGTATTATTTTCTCCAGCAATTAGTTAAAGAAGTCACACGATAAGGAATCACCCTGAAACCTCGTTTGTTATTGAACGGCTCGGAGAGGTTCTTCCCTGAGTCTCACTGGATATATTTTAAGAACTGTTCACAGCCTCTAGCCTTCTTCTGGATATATCTGGTTCTGGCTTATACAGACAACTGCATTCTTCTGGTATCGATCCAACAGCTGCAGCTTGCAAAGAATAACAATTTTTCTTAGCCGGGGGCATAGATGGCTCGCTATGTAATATTGATAACCACAGACCACGGAGGATGTTACATTAATCCAGTATGAAAGAACAAGTAAATACATTTTCAGAAGTTTAAGGCAACGAGTGTTTTGCAATTTCTTAGGTGGAGAATTAGAAATGTCTCAATAAGACAGAAAAAAACTATGCACATTATAAGGCACACATTTATTTAAACAATTTTTTGCTACTAGAAAAAATCATTTCCTTATCTACTCATGTATCTCAGCGCTTTACAAACACTTATCAGCACCTTGTCTTGACAATTTGATTTGTAGCAGATTACCTGACTACCGGCTACCAGTTCCTTAACACTGCAATCACTGGTACATTTGATATGCCACAGGCATGAGTGTATACATATGTATTTGAGTTGTAAGAATGCAATGATTTTTTTCCCCCTAAACTAAACCCCTTTCCTTGCTCACAGCTCACCCCCTGCCTCATTAGACGACTGTCAAAACAGCTGCCATCGCTCAACTCGAACGTATGTATGTATGTATGTCGTGCGCTTACAAAATTTATGGTATATTGCGATAATGTTGACAGTTAGTTGGGTCGATCGATCGTTCGAACTGGTACAATTATGGGTTTGGCGTTGATATGTATGTACATATGTCGAAACGACAATCGTTTGATGGACAGCTCGCCTAAAACTGTCAACGGCAGCGCAAACAAACGAGTAGCGCGCAAATGAAACTTATTGTCACTACTTTTCAATACTACTTGTTTCCCCCGTTTATCTATGTAGGTATGTACGTTTGAGATATTCTCTGATAGGAAAACTGTTCAAGCTGCTGTTGGATGCGCTGAACTGGATACTTTTGTTGGTACGATCGCTGTTTGCACACATGAGTATCCACTTTGGCATGTATTGTACTTGGCGTTGGAGCTGAGTGACAGGCCACGTTTACTTGTTGTTGTTCTTCTGTAGCTTGTCAAGCACCGCTGAGTCCCTTTAATTTTCCAGCACTCACTTCATGAAGGTGTAAAAGCAGAAAAAAAAACTAAAAAACCTCAAGTAAATCGATAACACAATCGTACGCGTTTACACAATTTTATTTGATTTTCTAGCTGCTTTCTGCTTGATTAACAAATTAGATTAAGATTAAAGCACAAATGGGGTGTTCAATATAAAATATGGCGCAAGTGTGTCATAACTGTTTGTAGAATACTAGAATACATAAGTGTTATGGATGGGAATTGAGTTACTTTGATTGACATTAGTTGAGTTGTTATTGATACTGATTTGGTATTTAGGTGGGGCGATTGATATAGAGCTTGGAAAATGCCATAAATCTTTAAGGGGGGAATATGTAAACATGTATAAACCGGAAACTTCGAAGCTAGAATTTAGTAAAGAATATTAAGCATACACCAGTTTGTATTAGAGCTCTAGATACCCGGGTATTGAACAGCTTGATACTCGCTCGATACTCGTTTGTTCCTCAACTGCTCAACTGCTCAAATGATTATTGAAATTTTTCAAATTTCAATTGTGTTTGTCTAAATTTAGTATTCCAATGAGTTTTGTATAAATAAAATTAAAATTAGAGCAGAAAGTTCTGAGAAGTAAGTCAAATTTTTAGTTCAATAAGAGGTGTGATAATTAAGTTATGAGACTGATTCCATAAAAACCGTATATCTCAAAATTATTCTGAGAAGTAAGTCAAATTTTTAGTTCAATAAGAGGTGTGATAATTAAGTTATGAGACTGATTCCATAAAAACCGTATATCTCAAAATTATTCTACAACTCTACCCTCCCCTTCAAAGTGATCCCCTTGGGCAGCTATACAATGCGTTTCCATCGCGTTTTCCATGCCTCGTAACATTTCTGGAACACTTCGACTGAGATGTCGGCGTTTACCCTCGTAACGGCTGCCTGGATGTCCTCAATCGACTCTAGGGAACAAAAAAAAGTCACAGGGTGACATATCGGGCGAATAAGGCGGTTGTTGCAACACGGCGATCCCTTTAGAGGCCACAGCGCGTTGTCGTGATGAAGTATCCAGTTACGAGCGATGACTGGGCGCACCCTTTTGACTCGTTTTCGCAATCTTTCGAGTACTTGGCGATAGTAGACTTGATTTACGGTTTGCCCATGGCTATCATCGTTTTCACGAGAGAGCTTTACTTAAACTATTTACCATGTACTTTCCGAAGATGTTTCGCCCAGTCTTAGTCAGTACTTAATTGTCACACCTCGTATATCTAAAAATGTTCGAAAAATCTCGAATTGCTTGAACTCGTATTCGTAAACTTTCGAACAATGCGCCATGAACGTGTGTGCGAGTACTCGTTGTTTAAATGCTCGAACTGCTCGAAAATGTTCGAAGACAATCTTGAGCTCTAGTTTGTATGGGAAGCCTTCAGAACTTGCATGTGAATTATTCTCATGAAGATTTCATTTTTAAAAAGTCGAAAGGTAACAGCTCTATTTGGTCTAAAAGGCAGCCTTAAGAATATATATCATCTCGGTTTTGACTAAGTAAGGCCAGAGCGCAATATTTTTTTGCACCCCAGAGTTTATGGAGTTTATGGTATAGTAAATATTGAGCGGCCTCTAGGAGCACCGAGAAGTGAGTCGATATGAAATTATCATAAGGAAAAAATAAAAATATAATTTAATGTTATGACCAAGAACTTACCTTTAGTATAAAGATAAAAGCTAGCTCAACATCTTTTTTGAAAAGTATTTCGGGCAAGTGACCACCTCGGCTGGCTTAAATAAATTCCCGTCGAGCGACCAAATTTTCGACCACTTTTTGCAGCAATTGGGAACGTACATACGTCAGTAATAACGCGCCGTATATTCTCTTCCAAGACCTTGATCGTTTCGAGTTTATCTCCAAGCGACTTCATATAACCGCACCAAAAATAGCCAAGAGGCTTCACATACAATCTTGCAGACCCACGACGTGAGCTAATGCTTTCAGAAAAAGTTTCCTTAAATAAATTGATTGTATCGTTGGCTACATGACATGTAGCGCCGCCATTTCGTTGAAACCAAAGGTCATCCACATCAATATCCTCCAATTCATATACGATAAAGTCATTCACTATGACTCTATTGAATTTCACAGTGATTATAATATTATTGCCATCTTAATTTTTGAAGAAATATGCACCAATGACTCCCTCTGCCCATAGAACAGACCAAACGGTGACTTTTTGAGAATTTAACGGCGGCTCAACTATGGCTCAACTATGGCTTGTGGATTATTAACACTCCAAATGTGTCAATTTTGTTTATTAACGTAACCATCCAACCTTAAGTAAACTACATTCCTGAACAAAATTTTCTTCTGAATATCGGGTTCGCGTTTTGGACCTATTCACAGGCTTCAATTCTTGCACGTGTTGGATTTTGTAAGCCTATAAACCAAGATTTTCCCGCTAAATAGTCCATAAAGTGAATGGGCGAAGGCTCCAATTGTTGCGGACGATAGCTCATGGGCTCTTTCGGGTCTTTTTCGAGACTTTGCTCCACAGCAGCAATAGCGATGCGCACTGAGCAGTTCCTCTGAGGGGGCATATTATCACGACAGTAAAAGTGGTACGAAACCGATCTATGGTTGCTCGATTTACCTGCTCTACTGGGTGATTATGTCGACCGAATATTGGAGGCAGTGAACCATTATTTTGGTTATAAATTTGAACGACTTGCAAAGGTTGTTCCGGAGTAAGTCTGTTTATAGCAAACTAAACTAAATATAAATCAAGTAACAAGTGGGTCAAAAGGACTATTTCCATAAGGGTTATGGCCCATTGAAAAACATATCTTTAAAGAGACTCCCTTTATAAGAAAAATGCTAGGTGATGCTGTTCTTTGAGAGTCTGAAGGCTCGTTTTAGAACTTCTAGTCTTAAAATTTTTTCTTTTGCTTTCGACCATACAAATTCTCTTCCAAAAAATACCAGCTCAATGGAATATGGTCTACTCCGATTACTCCTCTGAAACAATTTGTGGTTCCTATATAATTACCAGGCAGTTGGTGATCAGCTACGGCTGTAGCAATCTCTTCCATATTGGTTTTGTTTCAGACGGGTGTTTTAGACTGCCTTGTGAAGAGCGCTAGTTGTGTTTTATGAGAGTTAAGAGTGAGTTGCAGCTCATTTGCTCAAAGATTAACTGTTATAAGTACCTCATTTGCAAAAGAGACAAATGAAATAAACCTATAAGGAGAGGGAAAATGGTGTTATATTATTTATTTTCCTAATTATCGTAAGACTACACCATCTCATATCAGGTTATTAATAAAATATTCAAGAAAAATTTAATCATGTTTAAATTAAATATACATATGTACAAATGCAACAAGGTAATAAATTTAAGAAAAAAAATTCCTTGTTCTCTGTCTCAACAGTTTCCCTTACTCATTGCTATCAGTCCCTGGTGATCACTACTGATGCATCAACTTAATTTCAAATATAATAATTTATTGTCATAAATGTCTATAGATATGTATACATACTATACGTGTATGTGCATATTCCCTTTGCTTGCCATTAACTTTTTTTTTCAACACAAAAAATGCTGCACGCAATCAAAGTAAATATTTATTGAATCCTTCAAAATGTACATATATCAACAATTTCTTAAAACACTTAACGAGTTTAATGAGTTGTACTCAAGACTTGAAGTTTGTATTCCTGCATATGAGATACAATTGCTTATAAGGAAATTTATACATATTAATACCTTCATACATATGTACATAGTATGTATATACATAGTATAAGCATGTATGACTGTTGATAATAAATTCATATGAGTCAATATTATGGCGAAGCTAAAGTCCATTGCTTGGTCATACTCATAATATTCGTATGTAAACAAATAAGAAAGAAAAAAAAATAGTCTGGCATCATGGCTTGATGATATCTTGCGCTTGAAATCAAGATTTTTTAATTTGTAAGTATTTATTAATAAAGTTGAAGGGAAATATAAACATGTATGATATATATATTTTTTTTTCTCAAGCAAGAGGTATTGAGCTGAGGAGATATTTATGTAGGTACGTATATTTGAGTTTGTTTAAAGGTGCGCAGGAGATATGGCAAGGAAAGCAGATGCGTCTAGCAAAAGAAATATATTTATGTATATGTATGTATGTTAGTTTGTGCCTTCATGCCTTGCATGCAATCGATAGTTAGTGGCAATTGAATATCCCTTAAATAAATATTTTAAAGCAAGACTGTGTAGTAACATTGTGCATGCGCATATTAGGGTAGTTCAAAAAGGGTTTTGTTTAGAAAAAATTACTTTTATATTTTTTTATATTTTTTTTTAAATTTAAAATGAAAGCCCTTAAATAAGGTTGCCAATTTTTCTTAATTTTTCAAAATTTGTATTTAAATAGAAAATAAGTGTAATTAATATAAAATCGTTGAAAATTATATTTACTTATAATTAATTTTTTATTTTTTTATTTTATTTTTTTTTTTTTTTGGTGGTATAAAAATCCCATAATAGCATTTGTATTCCAATATTTATTTAAATAAATTCATCATCTAAAACATACCACTCTCCAAACAAGCTTGAAGAAAACGAAATTTTAAAAGCAATAAAATGCAAAAGAAGTGCTCCTCATGAATATATGCAGTATTTAAAACTTAAATATTAATATTATTGATACTTTTCTGATTGCACATTTTTACAAACCCTTATATTTAAGTGTTTAGCCATTTAATTTATACATTTCATTTCTTAATTCTGATAATTATGTCACAAAATGGCATTTTTGAACAATCAGTCGCAGAGCAGCCTTCCGATTTTCATTATTTTCCGTAATTTGTGGGCAGAATACGAAATTTCAGCCTTTTAGATGTTCAGTTGTGAAAATTATAACACGAAATCCCATTTTTGAAGAATCTTTCGTATGACAGCTACATGTTAGAGTGGTCCAATTTTCATAATTTTCGGTATACATATTTTCCTAATAAAGACTGGACTGTATACCAAATCTTATTTTCTTAGATGAATTTATGTGAGAATTATGACGCGAAATCGCATTTTTGAACAATATGTTGTATGGCAGCTATCTGTTAGAGTTGTCCGATTTTCATAATTTTCGGTATACATATTTCCCTTATAATGTCTGGAAAATATACCAAATCTCATTTTCTTATGTGAGTTTATGTGAGTATTATAGCTCAAAATCGAATTTTCGAACATTAAGTTGTATGGGCGATATGAGTTATAGTGCTCCGATATCTATGATTTTAAGAAGCACTATTTTGCTTATAACTTGTGTGCAAAGTATGAATTTTCATATCCTTAGCTGCTTACTTGTGAGAATTATGAGACAAAAATGCATTTTTGAACAATCAGTTGTTTGGGAGCTATATGATGCAGCCGTTTGACTTGGCTGATTCTAACATATATTTAATAAAATACAAAAATACATCTTTGTACCAAATTTCGTGCAAATATCTCAAAAACTGTGGGATCAGCTTACATTAAAATTGAAAAACAGACTTCGCTAGGTCTGGTTATAAGTTTATCTCTTCTCTTTTTTCACTTACAAACTAAGAATCCGTTCATTTTATATTCAAAAAGGTATAAAAAGTCCAAAACCCTTTTTCATCATAAATTTTGCCTCACCCTAATCTACTTGTTTGCCTTCAAATTATTTACGCTCTTACAGACATTTGTTTGTACAAATGTCCAACGACAAAACGCCCTGCTGTTTCAGTATAAATATTTATATACTTTTGCCAGCAAATGCAATCGAAGGCGAAAACAAAAACAAACATAAGAAAGGAGCAACTTGAAGAATGTCTCAACTTAAACGTCTCGATCGACGACGGCGACGACGCGCACTGTGAAGTCAATGCCCATTCATTAACTCAACTCGGGAAGCCGTGCTGCAAGGGAAGGATGAAGACTAAATATTACCTGCTGCTTTCACATATGTACGATACATACATACGTATGCAAGTTCTTGTTAAAGAAGTAACAAAAACAATAGCAATAAGAATGCAACAAACAAGATCTCTGATTAAATGAAGTCGGTCTGCTGTATGTATGTTTGTACAACCTGCACATGTCTATTGCCTCAGTGTGGTTATTTATGTGGCAATGAGCATTTCTCCATAACGATCATTGCAACAGAAGATGCGTATCTAAGCAATATTCGATTCTTCATTCCTGCCTGGTACAGCCTGCTTGTTCAGCGCCCAGCCTTGCACATGCGCAACCTTATACATATTGCTTATCTCTCGGCATCTATGGGACATTAATCTGTCGTAGGCTTACATTTTTGCTGTTTTGTTGTTGTCAAAATGAGAAGAGTATGGGGGGAAAAAAAATTAAGAAAAATGAGCAGTTAAGAGAAAAATGAAGAAACTTCCTTTGCATGCAATGAAAATATAAATGAAATTATTGAAATAAACCCAAACAAAGATTGGCTCAACAGTTGGGCAACTCAAAACCAAAGGCGTCAAACTAAAAAAAAAAAAACAAACAAAACGTGTCGCATAACAGCAAATAAATTGCTTAGCAAAGAACAAATTGTACTTGTACAAATACAATAACAATATTGGCTCTTTAAAATTAAAAAAAAAAATTTAAAAAAAATCCAAAGGATGATATTAATTACAGTCTGCGGTGACAATTTCTTTCTGCAGTCTGCGGTACAGCAGTGAGGTGGATATATATATATATATATATATAGGTATATGGATGTACGCCTTTGCTGGAATTTAGTTAGTCTAAAACTCCAGGTAGGCAGCTGGAGTTCTCTAGGAAATCAAAATAAAATATTATTAATAGCTTAGGCAGTTAGTCACAGCTGGCCGGCAGGAGAAATGCTAGAAAATTCTACGAGAAAATGAGTTCACTTAGATTTTGTTTCAAGAACTGTTCCTTTTCTTCAAAGAACGATAAATCAAAATCTCGTCGAGAACAAATTGAGTTTATAGAGTAAGCACTCTTCCAGCTTACTTAGGTACAGTGACAATGAAACACCTGGAGTTGATGCGCCCGAATCTCTCAATCGAATAATGATGATATAGACTTTCCATCAGCCGACTGGGATATACAATAGTTCACATAGCCACAGCTTGTTTGAAGAATAACAAAAGCGATTTGAGCCAATGGCTTACCGGTTGAACTGATCAAATATGGCGGCTGAGAAATGAGAAATTTCAGTAAATTTCAATGATTAGAATCTAAGCGTGATTTGCCCAATACATGAGAGAAACCACAGTTATCTTGAGATCAGTCTTGTCGGGGTTGCATACAACGTACAATCTGGCTTTATATATTAAGTCAAGTAAAAAGTTGGTTCGGTTTTTTATTGATTTTTCAGATATGATAACTTTGCGTACATTTGTCCGTTTTAAGTCAAATATGCGCCGTTTTCTTATAAACTTGTTGCCAACGAGATGCCAACTTCATTATACCCCTCTCGTAGAAGGCTGCGTCCCTATTGGCAAAAAACTCGGAGAGCCAATTTTCACAGGCCTCTCTTGAGGCCAACTTCTCACCATTAAGCGCGTTCGCCATGGACAGGAAAAGATGGTAACCACTTGGTGCCAGGTCCGGACTATAAGTTGGGTGCATTAGGACCTCCCATCCGAGCTCCTGGAGCTTCTGGCGCGTCACCAAAGACGTGTGTGATCTGGCGTTGTCCTGATGGAACACAATTCGGCCTGTGTTGATGAAAGATGGCCTCTTTAGGATGAGTGCTGACTTCAACCGGCCCAGTTTATGTCAGTGGAGGGCCGAATTGAGCGTTTGGCCATAGGGGAGTAGCTTGTAGCAGATGATTCCTTGCCAATCCCACCAAACACACAGCAAAACCTTCCTGGCCGTCAATCCTGGCTTGGCCACCGTTTCCGCCGGCTCACCGCGTTTCGACCACGACCGATTTCACTTGACGTTGTCGTAAGCGATCCACTTTTCATCGCCAGTCACCAAACGCCTCAGAAATGGGTCGATTTTGTTGCGATTCAGCAGCGATTCGCAGATGGAAATTCGGTCCATCATGGTTTTTTGCGTTAGTTCGTGTGGCACCCAAACATCGAGCTTCTTTTTGAATCCAAGGTTATGCAAATGGTTCGAAGCGGTTTTCTGGCTTATCTTTAGTTCCTCAGCAATTAAATAAGTGCTCACGTGACGGTCTGTTTCCACTATTTCCACGATTTTATTGCAATTTTCGACGACAGGCCCGACGTCAACTGCATTCGTGAGAAAATAGCAGGCCTTCGGTAGCACGGAAAGGAATTTCCTCTAGATCAGTCCACATAAACAGCAACAACAATGCTTGCCTCAGAATTTAACGCAGTACTAGTCTTGTCAATGGAAGTTACTTCAAACTGAGGTGATAATTAAGACGCTCATGGTTTCCATCCTTCCTTAAAGCGTGAACATGACAACATCCAATGAGTCGGCTTTGGGAGTCTTCGAAAAAATGGTTTAGATTTACGTACGTTAAAATACAGCCCTGTACCATTGAAACCACAAATTGTATGACCTTATTGTAATACTTCATATTCATTTTGACAACATTGATCCTTTTCCTCGCTCTTCTTTATGAAGAAATATTTACTGAGAGTTTTCAATTAAGCTTTTTATGAGTATTTTAATTAGTAAATAATTTCTCGACATTTCTTAATCTCAGTTTAGTTTATAGCAGCTTAAGAGCAATTCTTTCCACGATTTGTTCCGGCTTCAGGACAGACCGAACTGTACCCGGATTTTGGTCACAGGTCTGCTTTGTTTTACGTTCATACATCAGGTGCGGCCCACGGTCGTTTGGGCGACAGGTTGGTAACCTAGTCTCTGCTCAACAGCTACTTTCTCAGCGAAATTGTTTTGAATTCAAACTGATTTTACCTTAATATTCCTGCTTTCTGCAGATGTTTCCACAAATTTCATTATAAAAATATTCACTATCACGGGATCATAATATTTTTTGTGTGGGAGTTAGAGCCCAATATATCCAAGGCTTCCAACCTCAATTTTCTCTCATTTCTCTCTCCAACCCATGGTGGATCATACCATTTATACCGTCTGTTCGCTAGAAGCTACAGATTTTTTTTTTAGTTTTTTGAAACCCCCTCTTCGTCTTTTCCAACAGCGCTTTCCGAGCCTACCACATACCATCCCAACTAACCGTCTAGAATGTCAACCAACTAAGCGGATGTTGCATGCAACTAAAAGTAAACGATTAAAAGACAAGATTGAAATTGAATACAGACGCCAAAAATGCTGTTAAATAAATTACAGACGCATGACAACAGCAACAACAAGAAGAAGGATGCAGTAAAGCAATGCAAGTTTAAAACGAAAAGCAATAAGCAAATTGAGGGGAAAAAAATAAATGAAAAAATTAACTAAAATTGGAAAAAAAAAATAAATTGGGAAAAAGAATAAAAAAAATATTAAATAAACATGTCGCAATATTATCGCCTGTGGACATCGCGCACAACACAGTTGGTGGAAAAAAACGAATTTTTTTTCACCAAAATATATATTTTTTTCTTTCATGTGCTTGCTGCCACGGATAAGCTTGTGGTAGAGAAATTATAAACTACAAAATGTATTGAAAAAAAAAAATTAAAATAAAGTAAACTTCGAGGCATGCGAGAATAGAAGTGAAGGGAAATAGTCAAATGTTCAATGAAAGCTGAGCTGGAGCTGAGTTGTAGGTGCTCCTCAGGGTAGTCTAAGCTGAACAAACAAATTACTTTCATAGCGTTTGTACAGCAAACGTTTTGTTGTAGTTTTTCATTGGAGATAGAGGATAATAATATTTTTTTTTCCTTTTTTAAGAAATTATTAACTTTCAGCTTATAATATTTCATTTGGCTTAACGTTTTAAGCACTTACATACAATTTTATATACATATATATATATTTTTTTTTCATTTATATATTCATAAAAGAGATGCAATTTCGGTGATAATGAAAAAAAACAACAACTGAACTTAGTCATTTAATCAAACGGCAAGAGTTTGGTACGAGGCTTTGGTTGCCCTCACTTATACAAACATAGTACAAACATATACAAAAAATACATACAAATGTATGTATGTATATAAGAACATAATCTGATTTTGAGCATGCATTACTCAAGTTACGTAAAACGCTTGGGCTCCACCAAAAAAAAAGGGGCAAATATCATTCGAATGCATCTCCAACTTGCTTTTGTCTTCATCTGTCCTCTTCATCTTTCTTTTGTCTTAGCCAACATTTGTCTCACATGTGGGTGCTATAAAGGCATATGAATATGTATGCAAGAATTGATATTGCTCAGTATCGCCAGGCAAGGGTCACAATGAAATGTGTTTGTGAAATTTGAGTATGCCTCGAACATTATTGTCACCAGTAATAAGAATTATGTACATATGTACTTCGACGTGTGTGGTTGGTGTGTGGCATATTATTTTTTTTTTTTTCGAAATTATATTAATAAATTATGAAACTTGTAATAAGCGCAAGGAGTAAATATCTTGTAGCAATAAATCGGATTTTTTAATTTTTTTTTTGTATTATTAATATTGTTTTTTTGGTTTGGATATTAATACAGTGACACAGTAGCAAGGCGGCTAAGCAAAATACAAAAATCAGGAATAAGCTCTAAATCTTGATCCCGTAAAATTATGAAACTGCAGTGGATTGCTTTAGGTCTCTAACAAAAATAGCGTATAGAAAACAATCTCTCTCTCTCTCTCTCTCTCTCTCTCTCTCTCTCTATCTCTCTCTCTCTCTCTCTCTCCCTATCTCTCTCTCTATCTATCTCGCTCTCTTTAACTCTCTCTCTCTATCTCGCTTTCTTTAATTCTCCCTCTCTCCTTCTCGCTCTCTTTAACTCTCTCTCTCTCTCTCTCTATCTCGCTCTCTTTAACTCTCCCTCTCTCTTTCTCTCTCTCTTTTTATCTCTTACACTCTCTTTATCTCTTACTCTCTCTTTATCTCTTACTCTCTCTCTATCTCCCGCTCTCTCTCTATCTCCCGCTCTCTCTCTATCTCCCGCTCTCTCTCTATCTCCCGCTCTCTCTCTCTCTATCTCTATCTCTCGCTCTCTCTCTCTCGCTATCTTTATCTCTCTCTCTATGTCCCTCTCTCTCTATCGCTCTATCGCTCTCTCGCTCTCCATCTCTCTCCCTCCCTCTCTCTCAATCATTCTCTCTCTTTCGCTCTCTCTCTCTCTCTCTCGCTCATTCTTCCTGATCATAAAGTCGCAAAAAGAAGCTTGAACGCATTGTGCTGGCATCACAACTGAATTTGAGGGAATCTCCGCAAAACTTGGCCAAGATGGGAACAGAAAAAAAATACAGGATATGCACCCTCAAAGTCTCTCCCTTATAGAAGTCTGAATAGGATACTGCCGGAAGGCACAACATACTGACGTCTTAGGAGCTCCTTAGAAGAAAACAAATTTCTCTTTAACTATGCATCTGTCTTCAAAAGGGAGGATTCGTGGTTTTGGGAGTTTTTATGATAGATGACACATCTAAAGAACATCGATGTGCCAAAATTTATGGGATTATTAATGGAAAGAGTTATAAGATCAAAAAGTATACAAGTTATCTCTACCAGTACTTGCTGTCAAGCAGAGGGCAATGAGTTTGAATCCCAATTATAAAGTATTAACTTTAAATCACTTTATTTAACTACAGTTAACGAATGTTAACTCGGACAGTACGGATGTACTCGGATGTACGGTTTAAGAGCGCCTTTTAATTATCCATTGAAAATAACATTTTTAGACACCGTCCTGATTATAATGATTTTTCCGAAGCCACTTACATCCACTTCTCTGGATTCTCACTAATATAAATTCCATATTTTATGGTTAACTATGCTGTGGGATCTTTATTCCGATCTAGTTGTTTTAAAACTGACATTATTTCTACAATGTATATCAGTATACTCAGCTCACAGACCAACCTTAGCAGTCATCATTATACCCTCATCAATCAATCATATCGCTGAAAAATATTTGAATTTTAAACGAAATCACCTCAAGAGTCAGCAAGAAGTACTAGCGTCACTGTAGGTTAGAGCTATCTATTGGTTACAAGGATAATACCAGCAACCAATTTATTGCGAAACCTTTCAACTTTTATTTTATTTCTTCTTTAAAAAGATGTTAATAATAAGAGAAATTATAAGACATTTTCATCCTGAATGTTGGCAATGTTTTTATTTCCGCTTAAAAATAGTCTACACTTAGGCGCATTGAAATTTAAAAAAAATTAAAACACCAATTTAATATCTTCCATACCGATAAATCATTTAAAGAATTTTATACTAACCTATAAATGTCAATTTCAATAACTAAAATTGTGGAATTTCCATTTTATTTCCTCCGTTTTAAGCCAAAATTTATCTAAAACCTGCTAACCAAAATCTCTTAGGAATACGTGTACACTGACAGCACATAACGGTATATGCCATTTATGTCAAATTCGTATACACACAATGAGTCACCGGGGAATTTTTCAAACACATTTGAACAACTAAATTGAAGCTAAATGTGGTTTTAAAAATTTATCCAATAGAAAATTTGCTTCTCATTAAATTTTCAACAGCACAAATTTTTGCGGCAATAACAATTTGATGAAGAAAATTATTGATTTTAGTAAAAAGTTTCACATCACGTACGCAGAGGCAAAAAGGATCGCATGAAAAACACAAAAAAAAAACGAAACAAAAAAAGTTT